>VZRZ01003574.1:399232-461171 GCA_013398175.1 Climacteris rufus | reverse complement strand
AGTTCCGATGCTGCAGGAACCTCCTCCTCCATTGCTTCTCTTCTTTGGCAAACTGGCATCATTTGCTGGCTTTCATATCTGATGTTTCACTTGTTTTTTCTAGTTATTTGCTGTACTCCTTCTCCCCTGCTTAATTTACTAACTACATGACTACAGGGTTACATGGCGCGTGCATGCGTTCTACAGAAATTGCTTTTTAAATATTCTGTCGCAGAGGCGTTTCTGTCCTTCCTAATTGGCCCAACTGTGGAAAACAGCACATCAATCTTCCAGGAGCCATCAGAGATAGGTCCTGACTGGACAGCCGTGGGAGCTTCTGGAAGCTCCTTACAGGAGCCATCTTTTGGCCCCTACCACACCCAAAAAGCTAGACCTCCCAAACTTCTCAAACCACGACACCTGTTCTGCCTGCAAGAACTTCCTACCTCTTAAAAAAAAACAAAACAAAAAACCCCCAAACCACTTCAATTGGTATATTGCAAATTCTATTTTAAAAACCTCATAACCCAAAAAACAGGCTTTTGCCTTATGTCTCAGGTGTATAAAAAGTCTTCATCCAGCCCCACTTTCATTTTCTTCATTAGTAGCCTGACTGTGCTATTGTTATATTAGTTCAGTATCTTTATACATTAAGCCATTACATTAAGGATTCAGGAATTATCATGGGCAGCTTCAAATCTATTATAAAGGAGTAGCTTGTTCTTTGCATTGAGTAAAAAAAAGTAAATGAAAGCAAAATGAAGTACTATTGGTGTTCAGTCTCAACAATAAATCAAAGTGAGCAAGACGTAAGTGCTTATGTAGAAACAGTTTGCAATTGCTTAGTCGGTGTTTGGCTTCCCTAACATCTTCCAGGCTGAGCATGAGATTAAAAGTATCAAAGTGATTAAAGATCAAGGCTGTTTGAGACCTAAAGGGATTTTGTGCTTTCAAGGCCTATCTGTACATTTTGGCCTATCCTTTCATGATCATTTTTTCAGTTCCTAATGGTAGAAAACTGATGTGTAACAACTCCTGTGAGCTAAACTGTATGTCTGCTATGGTGTTGGGGACTGAGAAGGGTACCATAGGCCAGATGCATGTCTAATGTGGCTAGGCTCAATGATCCTGAAAATGGGATGTGGTTTGATCCAAAGTGAGAGATATTAGCTTAATTTTCCATCTGCAAAAGAGTTCCACTGCTCTGTTTACATTACTTCTCTGAGCCTGAACACTTGTTACAGTCTTTTGAAAGGGAGTAATTTACTCTCTTCCTTCACAAGATTTTTATCTGCAAATTTTCAGGTCTCCGAGAGCCCCCTCTGTTCCCTCTCACTTTACCTTTGCAGACACTGGCACACTGCTAACCATCCTTTCTGGCCAAAAAGTTCTGGATGTGGCTCCAAACAGCGTCATTCAGCACTGCTGTTGGCTGAACACAAAACATGTGCTGCTCCTGCTCCTTATTACACAAGCTCAGCTTCCTGCCTCTGCACTGCTCATCAGAGTTTGCAGTGCAACTCCTGTTTAATGAAAACATCTGACAAAAAATTAAATTGTCTATTATCAACTTAGAACTTTAAAGATGTTCTTCAGGCTGTTCATAGTCTGTCTTATTTGATCCTCTGCTGCTTCAATAGTAAACCTTCTGTTTCTGCAGTTTTATCCAGGTTTGTGTAATCACCTTTAGGAGGAAGGAATAGGAAAGAATCTGGAAACAGTGATTTTCAAAAAATGGTGTAATGTCTGTTCCTGAAACAGTGATATAATATTACAATATGTGCCATGTGTAGTGTTGTGCAAAATAGTGCTGAGAGCAGTATCCTACTTTTGAAAATGTGGTCTGCTACCCAGCAGAAACTTGATGCTTTTCAAAAGCAAACAAATATCTTTATGTCATTGTAAGGAAGATGGTTTAGATGTCTTAAAAGACAGGGAGAAACCCATCAAAGGCAAAAGAAATCTCCAAGGTCTTCACATTTTGAGAGAGCAGAGGTTTGTGACTGGTGGTATTTAGAATCCCAAAGAACTTAAGGCCTTTTGCGAGAGAGCCTGAGCACAATAATAAAATTTAACCCCTTTACAGTGATCTGGAAGCAGCCTTAGGAAGGGAGTGCTCCCCCTGCTCAGGACCACGAAGGCCACAGGCAGCTCTGTGTAAGGAAGGGAGAGCAAAGTTGCAGTGAAGCTCCAGGAAAAGTCCAAAGACAAAGTGGAGATGCTGAAGGTCCCATGTAGAGTAGGTAGTGAGGCAAGACAGTAGCAAAGGAAAAAATACTGTGATATTTTGAACCAAACATATGAATGTCATTGATGGGACCACTGCAAAGGATGGGAGAGCTCTTTCTGCAAGATGCACAGCCATGCAATTGAGAACAGCTGATTTTTACTGCTGGTTCTGTGGCCATGCCAGAATCTTCTCCTTGTGTCTGAATTATTCAGCTATAATCTGAGAGCTTGTCTCGTAGGGAGTATTCATATTATTTTGGTATTTGCCAGATAAGATGTAAAAAAGAAATACTTAGTGAAACCGTATCTTCAGCAAAAGCCTCCATGAATTTGAGAATTATGCTGGTAGACATATAACTACTATCCTGTCATTGACAATATAGTTTTTCATGCAAAATCAATTGATTGTACTTACTCTGTAGTGTTGTTTATTAACCTCATTCATTTCAAATGTTCTGCATACATTCACGGCTCAGATTCTGTTAAATCATTACTGAACTTTGCAGTGTTCTTGCTCAAAGCTCAGAGGTACAAGGAAAATCCTTTATATTTTCCATTGTGTCAGGTGGGGCAGACACTCTTTAAAAATCAAAGCTTTCACTATACCATTTCTCCTGCCAACATCCCTGAATGCTGAATGAGCTAAATTTCATATTTAGGAGCCAAAATAAATATTTCTGCCACTTACTGCTGGCAGTGTTAGTCTGATTCCACTCTAAGCTAGAGTAAAGATGTTCCTGGAAAAAGAAATCATTGGCTGATTGTCGTCTTTCAGAATGTATTAGAAAGCTGGATGTATTCTGACCATCAGGGATGCAGGATTTAAGTGAAATTAGATTAATTATGTTTCTATAGTGTTTCTGTAATGTGTGTATGTAAATGCCAACATGCTGAGGAATATTTATTTCAGCTAATATGAGCTGTCTTACAATATAGACAATTAGTCTGGCTCCATATGTAGGTTTTTCGTGTGGTCAGCAGATAAACAGTTCCAGAAGGCAATTATTCTATTTACCTTTGATATCTATGCTGGAAATTGGTGAGTTTCCCTGAGTTCCCCTGTCTTGTCTGCCTTCATTGACTATGAAGGAAGCTTATACAATCAGCCAAGCCTAGATACATAAGTAGCTTAAGTGACTACAGGTATCTGTGATAAATTCACCTGGTACTGTAAGTATATGTACAATGTGCAGCACAGAAAACTTGGAGAGCCCAGGGAATGCAAAGTGGTTTGATGTGGTGTGACGTAAAGGATTTATTTATACACAGTGTGCAGACCACTCTCTGGCTTATCCCAAATTTGTCCCATTTCTTCAGCCTAGAACCTTGCCTTCCAGTGGAGCATAATTGCTTAACCACACATGCACCCTCACACACCCGTGACAGTTGTTTCATCTGCTGTGTGATACAGAAAATGTGAATATAGCCTGATTCTCTAGAGTCCTCTTCCACTGTAGTTTCATAGAATCATGGAATAGAACCATAGAATTAGTTAGGTTGGAAAAGACCTCCAAGATCATTGAGTCCAACCATTGGCTGATTACCACCTTGTCAACTAGACCACGGCACTAAGTACCATGTCCAGTCATTTCTTGAACACCTCCCGGGACGGTGATTCAATCACTTCCCTGGGCAGCCCATTCCAGTGCATGACAACCCTTTCTGTGAAGAAATGCTTCCTGATGTCCAGCCTGAACCTCCCCTGGTGCAGCTTGAGGCTATGTGTTCTCATCCTGTCCCTTGTTGCCTGGGAGAAGAGACCGATCCCCATCCGGCCATAAGCTCCTTTCATGCAGTTGTAGAGAGCAATAAGGTCTCCCCTGAGCTTCCTTTTCTCCAGCCTGAAACCCCCCAGCTCCCTCAGCTGCTCCCCATAGAACATCCAGACCCTTCACCAGCTTTGCCCTTCTCTGAACACACTCCGATGTCTTTCTTCTTGCGAGGGGCCCAGAACTGAACACAGGACTTGAGGTGCAGCCTCATCAGTGCCAAGTACAGGGCTACAATCACTGCCCTGATCCTGCTGACCACACTCCTTTTGATACAGGCCAGGGTGCCACTGGCCTTCTTGGCCACCTGAGCACACACTGGCTCATGTTCAGCTGCTGTTGACCAGCTCTCCCAGGTCCTTTACTGATGGACAGCTTTCCAGCCACTCTTCTCCCAGCCTGTAGTGCTGCATGGGATTGTTGTGACCCAAGTGCTGGACTTGGAGTTTCACCGTACAGAACCTCACACAGTTGTCCTCTGCCCATCGATCCAGCATGTCCAGAATGTTCTGCAGAGCCTTCCTGCCCTCCTGCAGATCAACACTGCACCAACTTGGTGTCGTCCATGAACTTACAGAGGGTGCACTCGATCCCCTTGTCCAGGTCATCAGTAAACATATTGAACAGGACCAGCTCCAACACTGATCCCTGTCCAAGCTGTGGGTGGCAGCTTTTCCAGGAGAATGCTGTGAAAGACAGTACCAAAGGTTTGCTGAAGTCCATGTAGACAACATCCACAGCCTTTCCCTCATCTGCTGGGCAGGTCACCTGGTCATAGAAGATCAGGTTGATCAAGCAGGACCTGCCTTTCCTAAACCAGGCTGGGCCTGATCCTCTGGTTGTCCTGTACGTGTCGTGTGATCACACTCAAGGTTTTATATCCTCCCTCAAAATGTCTTCTAGATTGAACGAAAAGCAATCCATTAGACAATACCTATTAGCTAAAAAAAAAGGAGGTAAAACAGTGAAGATGCAGGCAGCATGTTTGGTTTTTTCTTTTTTTTTCACAGAACTGAGAGAAATGGTGTTGAGTTATCCAATGTTTTTGTTCCTGCTTCAAAATGGCATCAGATCGTGTTTGAAATAGTGGCAACAAGGGGTACCAGCCCAGAGGGGGCAAAAGTAGAAATTTAATAAGACTTGGTTTTAATTCATGTAAAATGGGCATTTCTAAAGAAGACTTGGGTGAGATTTAAAGATAAAGGAAAAACAGTAACATTGGCCTAAGACACCAACAACTATTTAGAAAATTAAGACAAAGACAGAAGATTGAAGGAATGGCTGTGGTCCCACAGTGCTCACAGCCTGCATGCCAAGCAGAGAGTGAGGCACTGGCTTGTTAGCAAAAAATCTTCTCGGTGATTGATTGGAGGAGTGTCTGGTGAGTCTGTCCTCCAGTTATAATCATCAGGGACAGCAACCTACAATAACTCATTTATAATTATCACCAATGTATAAATACAGACTCCAGGATTTTGCTAAATGGTGGAAATTCAGTTGGCGCTCAGAAGAGCAACCCAAGGTGTGAATTCATTTTCACTTAGTGGCAAAGGGGAGGCAACAGTGTATTCACACACAAATGGCAGAAAATTCCCTCACATTGGTCTTCAGGTTTTGGGGGACAAGCCATATGTGGTGATCTTCCTTCTCTTTCCTCTCCCTCCCTTCCAGTTTATCCAGACGAGCACTGCTCATTACAGGCTATTCAAATGCCAAGTTTTATGTTTTGTTGTTTAGCCATCCTGGAAGAGTTGACCTGGAGATGCTTCATAACAATGGGCAAAACGTTCAATACATTTATTTCTCACACACATATCTCAGAAGTGTCTCAGTAACTTTTGCTTTGTTTTGTTTTTTCTATATGTTCTCCAGAAAAAAACTGCCTTTGGTCAAATACTAAGCATGGAAGACTTTGGCCCAAAAGACCAATATTTTATGAAGTTAATGCATTATAATAGAAATTACTTGATAACCTATGCTAAGATAGATATTAATGATGTCAGCTGTCACATGTCAGTGTCACAGGTGTGGTTGGTAACACTATCTGTCTGCCCCTATTCTTCCCATAATAAGACCTCGCTTTTCCTTGCTTTATAACTTCGTCAAACTCACACAATTTAGTCCGAAAATTTCCATGTCAGGTGTCTGCCCAAGGCTGATTATTTTGGAAAACTCAGTTCAATCATTTCCAAAAATAAGACTAGAGGAAAATATGTTGGTTCTGACTATGTCTAAAAAGCTGTGGCAAACCTTTTGATGAAAAGGTCTAGACCTCCAATGCCTTAAGGCACAAATGTACCATTTTCTGGGGTGATAAGGTTGAAAACAGGGGAAAAGTTTCATGTCAGTAATATAACTTCAGTTGTTCCACTCAATGCCGGGCACATATGGCCAAGTTATAAGCCTCTAAGAAAACACATTTTGCATGGGCTCTGAAGAGGCCTACTTGGTGTAACAGTTTAATATTCCCAAATTATATCTCTGCTCAGACCGTTTTGCACCTTAGGGTTTGGCAAGACTTCTTTGCAACTACAGATAGGTGCTATGTCTGAAGTAGGTAAGGGCAAAAGAAATACTAAAAGTAGGGCTGATGACAGAAGATGAGAGTAAGTAGGAAACTGAATAAGGAAATAAGTATGAATTATATTCATATATATAGAGCTGAGATGAAGGAATTATCTGTAGCTAGTCAAGGTGACAGGAATAAGGAAAGAACATCCAAACAAAATTATGAGTTCCTGTACCATGACTGCTAGGCTGGGAGCCCTGAGAAATGGTTTCAAGGAATGAGCTGGTGAAGGTCTGCAGTTCTGTCCCTAGACATAGACAAAATACTTAGAAGGGCAAGATACATCTGCTTGCTGCTTATTTTGCTCATGCTAAAGCCCTGAGAGTTTGACAGGCTTCTGAGGATGATGGAGGAGGAGATGGGATATGCAAGGCAGCATGTGCTTCTTCTAAATCTCTTATGTCCCAGTTTTTCAGGAGCAGGATGTCCTATTCTTGAGCAATACTCACTTTGGCAATTTGACATGGGTCACAATTTTCTTCCCAGGCCAGCCCTGAAGAAGCCCTGACATTATCCCTAGCATGGCAACAGGTGTCTTTCTCTTCTCTTTCCTGTGTTTGGCTGCCTGGGCTCATGACCTGTGAACAGCACTTTGCTTGTGTAGTGTCCACAGCTGGCCTTGAATCCAAGAGAAGTTCTGGTGAGCTCTTGCCTGCTTTTCTCAGGAACTGCTCCTAAGTGGAGGGGTTTGCCCTTGGTTCTGTCTGAGCTGCCGTGCAGCTATGCCTGCACCTGACCATGTCTCTTGCTCAGTCACACCAGCTCAAATAGGGTAAGAAAGTAAAGCCTTAATATAATCTTTACCAATCCAGCTGCTAATGCTCCCAAATGAGATTGGAGCACAGTATGAAAAGTGTTTTGTGTTCTTGCCTGTAGAGATGCAATCTCAGTAAATAAAAGATAGGAGTGAAGAATAAGGGAGTTGCAAAAACCTGTATAATCATCAAAATCAGTCCAGTTGAAAACCCAGATTATTGTCTATGCTTCCTGGCTCACATATGGATCACACTGACAACAGTCAAAGACATGAAAAACGTCATCATCTGGAATATTTGCCAATTCTAGGTGGTCTTTGACCATTGCATTGTTAGTTATCTATTTTTTGATAGGACAGTCTGGGAGTCTGTCTTGAAAGGAATCATAGGGGAAGTAGATGGGGGTATCTTTACAAATGAGATTGGTAAGCAGAACCATAAAATTAAATGCTTTTCATTGCTGGGTAACCTGTTTGGATTTTGGGCTTTCATTTGGCACTTCATTGCTACAGCTTTACACCACTGTAGTCGTGGCAGTAACACTAGCAAAGAACTGGAATTAAGCCTTGGCAGATCAGGAAGGCTAAAATTAACTACATTTCTGAACATTTATCCTACTATTTTAGGGGTAAAATAGTATGTTTTCTTAAAAATTGATCATGTTGACACTTGCTTTATAACTGAAGCAGGTTTTTCCAGTCCTGTTAAGAATTTAAATATCACTCTTTTATGTTAGCGTTCATAAACTTGATGTTGATAGGAAGACAATATAGTATTTATATTCAATAAATATGAATGAAATGCCCAAGGCATTAGTGTCTATAGGGAATTTTAATATTGTATATTCATATTGTAGTGCATGAAAGTAAGTTGTTTCTGGCAATGCTGATTTTATCCAGGTTTAACATATAAACATTTAAAATCATATTAATAAACCCAAACCTAAGTTTGTGTCAACAAGTGCATAGCTGATTTAAAAAAAAAAACACAAACACACCTCTGCTACATGCCATTGTCTTGGTCAAGCACCTCTGGCATTCAGCTGGCTTGTGCTTTTCTGAATACTGGTAAAATGAGTGCTTAGATGGGCAGGATGTATTTGACAGTGTGTCTGTAACTAAAAGAAACTAGTAAAGTACATCAGCTTATAGCAGGTGGTGATATGCAATGTAGGAAGAAGAAAATATGAAGTTGACATACACAGTTTATAAGTACAGATTGGAACATTTTATCTGATGGGAACACCAGAAAAGATTTGCACAGCTAATCACAAATGTGTGCCAGTGACACCTTTTTTCACACTGGCTATTATGTATTTATTGTATGTATACTAGCAAAATTACTTAGGAATGTGCTTAAAAATTGTATTTTCAATTTAAAATAAAAATATTGAGAAACAAATAGAATAGTAGTGATACTAAAATTCAGAATTAGATTGGAGTTGGTACTTAAACATATTTTGAAGCATGTGGATTTGGGCCACTCAATTTGGAGGCAAAAAACCACAAACATGAAGTCCCTGTCCTCTGGGAAAATTCACATCTAACTCCATAGTGTCTGGCTGAGGCCCAGACATATAATGCAGTATTTGCCTGCAAATATGTACACATAGGAGAGAGTGGTAAAAGGGAGATCCTGTTTCGTTACACCAGAGGTATCTGGGGTAATTCAACTGGAGTAGGAAGAAGCACATATTTACAGCTGCAGGCCTAGATGAACAATATGGTGCACAGTCTCCAGGGTCTTAAAATAATAAAAAAATAGGGCAGTTTCTTGAAGTTCTCTCTGCTTTTGTCCTATTGAAATTATATAACATTTAATAATCCCTTCTTTATTTTCAGACTTATTTGTTAGGTCCAGGAATTACTCTTTTTCCTTGGCAACAGCTAATCCATCATCCTCTAATTTCTCCACCTTGGAAATTGCATTTTTTTTTTTTTACAGTTGGCATCATCCTCAAAAGAAAACAAACAAGCTGGTAGTCAGTAAAAGAAAGGACAAGAAACACTCAAGAAAGGAAAGGGAATAAAAACCTTCAAATCATGTTTAGCCCCATCTGGCCCTAGAAAAACATGGAAATGGATGATCAAGTACAGATTCCAGGATGGGCTGCCTTTCAAGGGAAACAAAATCTGGATATTTCTATGTCTAGACCACAGAAGAAAAAATGCTTTGGTGCTAATTAACCCATTAAAAGCTTACAAATCCTGAGTGGTGCCTGGAAACATATGTAGGGAAATTAATAGATTTAAGCAGCCAAAGGAAATGTGGGATGGTGCAGCCTGGGAGTCAGGAGATCTGGGTCCTGCTGCTTACTCTACCCCTGGATTGCTCTTTGATTTCAGCATCAATAGCTCAGCTTTGCTTTGCCTCGCCTCATTTTTTCTCACTCTGAAGTGGGATTGTGACATTTTTCTCCCTCCAAGAGCTCTCTGATACCAAGAGAGGGAAAATTCTATGAAGCCAGTGCTAGGTCTTGCTCTTCTGCATAGTATACAATTTATCTGGATGTTGTCTAGGTAGAAACCAGAGTCTAAGGTTGTATGCTGTAGCCATATGTTAAACACCCATTGAGTAAGCACTTCTTTAGGACCATCTATATTGCTGAAAGGGTATATATAGCACTTCTCTCTCAGTGTACACGTTCAGAATTTGTTTCTAAGTGAGGTTTAGAGGGATGTGCTGATACTAACCCCTCAGAAACCTATTAATTATGCTTTAGACTGATTGTTTTTTAATTGCTAAAATATATTTACCGTAAGTGTGCCCATAAAAAATCGTTTCAGTATGATGGAAATGAAAAAGTAGAAACAATATTTCACCTAGGCAGGTGCTGCCTTTGATTCTTTCCATGCTTCTCAGCCCATCCCTGCAACCACCTGCCATTATGTTCCTGCTGATTTGGAACAGAGTGGAAATTGTTCCAATATGACTGCTTTTTGAGTTAAACCAATACCCACTAGGAGACAGAAAAATTACCTGCATCAAAAATAAAAAAATCAAAATCCAGGCCTGCTTGGATCTGGGAGATATAGTGATCATCTAGTACCTGAGTTTTACCTCTTGCTTGCTTGTCAGCTCCCACTACTACCTTGGCAACCCTCCCACTCTTCTGTTACCACAGCTGCTAGCTCAGGTCTTGCTGCACGAATTTCACTGTCTGCATTACCCCCTTTCCCATTTGGAAACACATGTTCCTCATTTGTTAACATACCACTTTTCTCCTGGATTGTTCTGACTTCCACAAACTGGGGATTTCACAAACTCCTGGGAGGGAAGAGAAGTTGGTGAAGGTTGGTTTGGTGATGGCTAATGGGAACTCTGTGTTAGAGGTTCAAAACTGAGACAAATCTTCAATAGCACAACAAGGTAATTAATAATAGATACCTGGGGAAGGAGCTTGAGAGGGAAGGGTCACTTTCAGCAATCTGGCATTTCTTCCATGTTTACAGACATTTCACACTGATAAATTAGTTCAATGTGTTTCTTAGCATCTACTTAACTGATATTTGGCTTGTCATTCACTGATTGCTAGCTAGAGAAGTGCCCAAACCATGCTTTACAGTCCCACCAGGTCAAGAATGTTCAGCAAGAATGATGGCTTAGATGTTTAAATAAATATTGATACCTTGAGCTTCTAGATTTGCCTGGTAAGATCTCCTACTGTGCTTCTCTCCTTTCTTTCCTCTATATTGCCTGTTTCTCACTCCAACTTCCTAAAGTGTATTTTTATCCTCCACCCTGCATAATTTAAATCTGTATTTTCATTCATTCTTATTCTGGATCTCATCTCTTCTTCCATGCACCTGCTTTCACTCCTACACATCTTTGTTACTGAATCACAGAGTTGCACAGAGTAACTCTCTGGAGTCTCTAATTCACTCTGTGTGTTCAAAGGAGGCTGCTTAGGACCATATCATGTTGGGTTTTGACATACCCAAGGATGGTAACTCCACAACCTCTCTGGGCATCTCTACAAATGTCTGAACAGCCTTAAAGTAAATGAAAATATTTTCCTTCCATTTAAATGGAGCTTTCTGTATTTCACTTTGTGCCCCTTGCCTCTTGTTCTGTCAGTGCATCCCTCTGAGAAGGCTCTGTCACCATGTTTTTACTCCACCTCCTCCAGTATTTGTACATTTTGGTAAGATCCCCCCTTTCTTTTGATAAGACCTTTCTCTTTTTTTTTTTTTATTCTCTCAGTTGGTTATCATATCAAACAGACAGGGAGAAGACCACTGCAGTGAAAAAGCCCTAAAAAGTACTGGCTGAATAGAGGATGAGATTGCCTGGAGTCATCAGACTGCCTGTGCTTGGAAGACAAATTCCCCAAGGCAAATGGATGTTTCCTGGGCAGGAAATAGGGTGAGCATGGGCAGGAGCTCTCTCCTGGACTTCTCTGACAGTGGTGACAGGAAGTTGAACTCAATATTCAGCCCAATATTGGCTTGAAGAGGGAGAAAATTAAACTGTGCCAGCAGAAAGTCTTCCTTGGAGAAAAGGAGCTCTAGACAGAAAAACAAATAGCTTAGAGGGAAATAGGGTCTGGCATCTTCTTACTTCTCGACTGAGATTAGAATGGAACATGGGTTGTTGTTTTCATAGAGTAGGTTGTTGCAGCTCTCTGGACGGTGGCAGAAATTTGAAGTTCATTTGAGGGACACAGCCAGAATAGTACCCAGACCCTTGAAAATACACCTATGCTGACAAGAAAAGTGAATGGAGCTTTAGTAACTTAGATAAAAAGTGGCATTACAGGGTACAGGGCACATTGGTGCAAAAAGGGTATCAAATACCAGCTGCAAAGTTCAGGTTTATATCCTTTGCTATAGCATAGTTCAGCATTTCATTTTCTCTCTTTGAGCTAATCTCCAGTCTTAAGAGAGAAGAGTTGTTTGCCCTTTCCAGAGACTTTGTAAGTTCATAGGAGTGAAACCTTTACATCATATCCTGCTAATACTCATGCCAGAAGTGTGAACAAAATGTGAACTCCAGAGGAGACAGTAATAAGGGAAGTCAAGTAAGCTGACCTTTTAAACCTGGTAATCAGATTTTTAAAAATATGCTCTAACTTGCTAATATGAAGGAAATTTGTTTGTTACAAGTTTTCTTAACTCCTGAGTCAAATAGAGCATGCCAGCATATTAAACTAAACCCATTTGGCCAAATGCATATTGATTTATAACCTGTGAGATTATAAAGTTACAATTAAAGAAAATATAAACTTTGAACAGTACAGCTCTGAGCTCAACTTTGGTCACTCAGGAAACTAACTTTTGTCCTTATCAGTCCAAAAACATTCTCCTGTCTCAATGGGAAACATTTCTCTTAGATCAAGATTCAACTGTATAACTTCACAGTTGAAAATGGAAATACTTTGTTATTCTTTGTAGATGGTCTTTCCACTCTTCATCAAATACAACATTTGTATAACATATATATTCCAAACATAAACACTCACCAAGTTAGGTCTTCCATCAAATAAAATTACTAACTTCAGCCCAGATTTCCTCTGCTGAGAATTGTGCTATCAATTGATTTTTGGTTCAGTAGCTGAATATTTTAAAAGTAAGATCTAAATTGAATTATCTATTCCTGACCAATGTGAACAAATTACAGGTTTTTTGTAAGTCAAATTAACATTTTGGCATTTAAAAAAAACAGATAAGTGGAGATGAATGACTAGACTTGAGGAATGTGGACAAAGTCAGGAGGCTTTAGCACTGTGAGATAAAAAAGGAGTATTGAGATAAAAAAAGGAGAATTCTCCCCTTGGCTTTTCCTTTGCTTTTTTGTACAACTGTTGCAGAATGTAGTGCTCTGTTAATGCTCAAATGAGATGTTCTGTGTGCAGGAAAATGCTTATTTTCCCCATTTTCCTCTAAAGTGAAGAAAGCAAACAAGAATTGGTTTGGTTTAATATTTTTTAAAAATTCCCGTCAAACAAAAAGCAATTATTTGCTCATTTCTACTGACTTGAGTTTTAAATTTGAATGAAAAAAGATACACCAAGCAACAACATTCAGTAGTAATTTCCTGGCTATGTACAGAGAGATAATACTTGATTTTGGATTGTTTAAAGAAGTCCATAAAATTTCCTAAGTCCTATAAACTTATTATTTCTTTTTTCTCTGAAAAAAAAGTCACACTATTCTATATAATTACGCAGTATCATTCCTGTTAATGTTTTATATCACTGTTGTAGAACATGGTGCTATATTTCATAAGTATCTATTTCTTCTTCTTTTCAGATATTTTGTTACTAAGTAGTCAAAATGAAATTAAGCAGGCTATGTCTTAAAAAGTGAAGTTATTTTATATGATGTTGAAAAACCCCATGCTTTGCTGACATAGGGTCATTCTCCTAACAAAGTTAAAAGGTGAGCAACAGCAACTCTGTTCATAAATCTGTTTTAGTGACATGTTTGTGTAGGTTTATATTTCCTGAGATGAAAGCACATCACAGAAGGATTTGGAAAAGACAGATTAGAGAATGTCTAAATGGTTTGATAAGTGGAGTTCTAATTTAGTTGTTCCCACCAACTCCACTTGAAACAAACTTCATTAGAAGTAGAAGTAGGCAGATTACATGCAAAAAATATTTTGAATACATGTTTAAACAAAACACAAATTGACACAGAAGTCATGATGCCCTCTATTAGTATTCCAACACTGTACAAACAAAAATATTTAGTGTGGAGAGTGCTGAACAACATAGTGAATTGTGAACATTGTGTATGAAAGTTCTCACCAGAAGTATTCAGATCCCACTTTCATATATATTTGTTTGGAAGGGGGATTATCTGTGCAAGCAGTAAAGTGAAACCCTGTCATTTGGGCAGCCATCATAGTAGGGGGAATCAAAATGTAAAACGGTAGTTGTTTCAAATATGCTGTGACCACGTTACAGATCCTTAATTTGCCTAAATATTTCATGACATGGAAGGTTTCTACAACCTGTGAACCAACAAAAAATGCTAATTTAGTTGAATTCATAGTCCATGGTGAATAGTTAATACATCTGAACAGAGACCAATGTTTGACCTCATTTGTGCGGGCTGATGAAACCATGCTGGAAAGCATTACCGTTGCTGCTTACTCACTGTTTAATAACTTAGGTCCTTACTCATTGTTTATTAACTTAGGCCCTTTGTGTAGTTCTGATTTTCCTTTCTCACACACCTCTCTAATGAAGTGTTGCAGTTATTTTGCAAACTACTGTAATTGAGGAGCCAATCTCTTAGCATTCCAGAGCGAGCTAGTGTTTATACATATCCCATGTTCTCCTGAGTGCTAATATCTATTTCTTAGCTCTGCTTGCAGCCCATCATTGTACTGTATGAGTTATTTAAGTGACATCAGCATCATTAATGGGGACATCATTTTACATTAAACAGTTTGTCATTAACTTCTTGAGTATCAAAATACTGCAAGGAGAGTGGTTTGTGTTTTTCACTTTCTTTTTTTGTAATGTTATTGATTTCCTTTGTGTCTGGAAGAGGTTTAGAGGTTGATAGGACATAGTCCTGTTGAAATGACTTTATGTTTTCAGTAGTGTGGTCCAGCCGTTTTGCATCTCCCCATATGATGCCCAGCTGTTTCTTTCCCTTACCCTGTCATTCATTTTCTCTTTGTGATGTATTGGAGCAACATTTGTATGAGCAAAAAATTCTTCACATAGCCATGACTGTGTAAAATCACCATGTTGTATTTCATAGATAGCAGCCTGTTGTAAAATGCTTTAGAAATGTGCAAATACAACAGTGGGATTTCACTACATTGAATACTGCACTGTTCAGGATGTTTGCCTTTTGCTTGAATAGCAATCTCTGCCATAATTTCTGGCTTTCTGGGGGCTAAACCAAAAAAGATAGCATGAAGAGAGACTCAAAGGACTGAAGTCAAAATGATTTTCCATTCTTGATTCTCTTGGAGTCTGTGAGGATGCTTGGCTGATGTTGCCATAATGGTTCTTAAGGCACTCCCAGTGGCTTGCAGTATTGTGGAATCAACTGCATTAAGATAGTTAGCTAGTTCTAAAGGAAATTTTAAGCATCTGAATTTAGGTTTTGATTATAATATAAAAAAATATTGTAGTGATATAAACACTGCAAAGCAAATTCTTGGATGGTTATTTATCACTCACCATGCCGAGTTATCAGTGTTTTGCATGGGCATTTCTGCCTTTGAAACATTTGTTTTGGAAACTCTTGCCCCATTGTGCAGCACAAAAAAGCCCATATTCCTGTTCTTCATTATCCCATATCCTTTGGCATTGGTATTGATATTGCTTGAGTGACACAGTGTGGCTGGTGCCCTTCTGTCATGAGGAAAATTTGTTCTAACTTCAGATACTGTAGCACATGTTTTCTCAGTGGTCAAACTAGTCTTTCCCTCTCACTCTCTCTTTCGTATTTGTTGTTTGGACCTTCTTTGTGGCCTCTTAGCAACACTGGTATTCTCTTTAAAAGAAAGAGTGAGGTCCTAGGCTGCTTGAAGCAGCTAAAAGTTTTGCTTAGATGTCAAAGAATGTGTGAAAGAAAATTTTTCCTTATGGGATGAAATCTTGATAGGGAGAATTCCTGATAAAGGGCAACTGTTTTTGTTCCTATTATGACTGTAGGGTACGATTCTTCCTGTGTCTCCTGTGTGACTAGGATAGTGCAATGGAAAAAGAAAAGAAGTCATATAGTGAGATTTTTTTTAAAAAGGTGTTGCTCTGTTAATGTGTAGGAGTGCAAAATAGGTATATGGTAAACTTGAGGAAGTTTGTGCTTGTATTAGCAAGGATTTGAAGAAAAGAAACTCAGGTCTGACATCTGTACAGCATCATAGAGAGATTGTGGGCCGCTGACAGAGACACGTGTATGATTTGTCTGCTCTTGTGATGCAGTGGTATATCTCTGGCAGAGATATCCCTGCAGAGTTTTTGGTAAGCTTAGTTATTAGAGATGCTATGTTGAGTGTCTGTAAAAGTAACCTGGATCAGAAAGACATGGGTTTTCTTGGATTCTTTGTGGACCACTACTGAGCTCTTGTGTGTAAAATCTCTAGGGCCCCTAACTTTAGGTTTACTAGAGTTCCCATGGGGTATAGTACTGAAATTACTGCCAGAAACAAAATGTTTATCACAACTAGAACTTTTATAAAATTTTGAGGTTCTTGTTTATTTGTTTGTTTGTTTGTTTCAATTTGGCAGTTGTTTCGTTCTGGGCTTTATGCTCCAGATAAGGTTTGTAGCTCTTATTTCCAAAATCCAAACTATGCCTCATAGTGATTATTTTGCAAGAGAAAAGCCTTTTAAGATAATAATGATAATAAAAATAATAAAACACAAGTACTTTTATTTCTCTTTGACTTATGACAGTATATAAAAAAGCACATTCCTTTTTATGTAGCTATACTTGTATATTGCAGATGTGCAGGGAATGGTAGTGATATCTGGTCTGACTAAATGAAGACTGTCACTTCTTTTGGACATGCAATAAACAAAAACAGTTTTGGCCTAAGATGAAAATGGGTAGAGCGCAGACTGATCTGTTACTAATAAAAACCAACCCTGAGAACTACTCAGCATTGCAAATTCATAAATATAATCTTAGATCCCATTAAAATGTGCCCTTGACATCATGGCACATTCATTGGAATTCATTGGTAAATAAAGCAATTATATGTGATTAAGTAAGCCTACAACAATGTCAGTCTACCTTTCATCATATTTTAGATTTTCCAGAATGATATTTGGCAAGTAATCTTGATTTTTGTCTCCATAATAAATG
Organism: Climacteris rufus; assembly: GCA_013398175.1. Lineage (NCBI taxonomy): Eukaryota > Metazoa > Chordata > Aves > Passeriformes > Climacteridae > Climacteris > Climacteris rufus. The sequence goes on along the minus strand of VZRZ01003574.1, from coordinate 444,091 downwards.
CACTGTGGTATGATTAAAGGCATACCAGAGCAGTCAAACTTCTCCTGTTTATCTGTCCAGCTCCATAACAGGAGAGAGAGAGATCCTGAGTCTCTCTGTTGTGGTGGATGCTCACAGCACAAGCCTTAACTATCATGAGTTATGCTCACTTTGATGGCTGTTTTGCTTATATCCAATATTAAGCCTATATGACTTGTTTTATTACCCTTTACAGCTGTTTGCCAATCATAGCAAAATAAATGTCTTTGCTGTAATGAGTGCTGTGTTTGGTCTCATGAGGAATATCTGCTGTGGGAGCAGGACAAGGGAGAGGAACTGCAGGAAAGGGCTGTTTATTGGAGAGGCCCTGCTACAGCAGGTGGTTCTCGTGGGCAGATCAGCACCTGACATTAACTATGCTGAACTAGATGAACACAAGCAACCAAGAAATGCACTGGGAGAGAAGGATGCAGACACACTTCATAAATCTGTAATTCAAAGAACAGTTCACCACACATTCTAGGCTGACATTCAGGCCAGCTTATTGCATTCAAACCTCTTCCTTTCTCTTCATCCATGCCTTTGTAAGGTTGCATTCAGCAACCCCCATTACAAACAAATGGTTAAGGTAATAAAATATCTTGGACTAAGCTAATCCTGTAAAGGAACTGCTGATGCTTAGTCTCTGAGAGTGTTGAGAGAACAGAAAATTGGTGGGATGATGGGTTGGAGGAAGACACAGAATGCCTTTTGAGTATATTGCTTCCTACTCAAATTCTCAGCTGGATGCCATATCAGGAATGTACTTTTTCATTTGGCCAGGATAGTCAGCCCTTTTTAATTCTGCAAGTGGTTGTTGGCATGTGAACCTTAGATTGAAAGAAGTAAAATGGAAGAAGCCAAGTACTTCATGTAAGATTCAGAAAATAGTGTTAGAAGCACGTACAGCATTATACAGTTATGATACTATTGCATTATTCTTACAACACAATAGAGAAAAGTAAAAAGCCCACATGGTTACCAACTCTATATCTGTTGTGGGGATTTGATGCAAGAAGTGCATTTATCCATCAGCAACCTGATTCTGCTTCCATTGAAGTCATATGGAGTTCTGCCAATGGCTTTAGTAGGTGAAAGAATAGGATCTGGGAAGCTATAGATGAGGAAAAGCCAGAGCTTGTAAAGTTTTCTCAGCATGTTATTGGATAACTGCCACTGTCTAGAGGGCAGTGGGTGGCCCAGAGAGAAGTTTTAGAAAAAAAGAGGTAGAAAGCAAATTCAAACAATTTTGGGGGAAAAAGTCTTGTGTGAGAGAAAAGACTGGGCTTTTGAGTGACATTGTACTTTCTATTGACTAATGACAGTGGAAGGGTCCACTGTGTCAGAAAAAAAAACAGTAACAAGTCTAGGTTTGAGTTTTTAAGTGTATTGTTTCATAGGGTGTTGGTGTTAGAGAGGTGCACCAAGCAAAAGAAACTGGATTTGGGTGGCCAATTGATGTTTGGGCTGTTGGCTCAAAGGAGCCAGACCTGAAGTGAGGGTGTAGGAAGATATGCCTTGGAGATACACCTTGTGCCTTGGAGACTTTTGTTCATGTGTCCTTCCACTCGGTGAAAAGCAATTCTGTAGTTGTCATGGGGAAGTGAGATGTATGAGAACAGTTCACACATAAACTAGAAACAAAACGGAATAATGAGCTTGACTATTTAACTAGCTTCATTGATTTCCACATGGTGGTCTGCTGAGAACACCAAGCACGGTGGCTTATCAATTTAGGATACAATTTTTCCAATTGCAAATGAGAATTTCCTAAAAGGATATGTAGCTCAGGAATTTATAAAGGCCACAGTCAATGTTTCTAGTCTGTGATCCATGAAGACATCCAGAAGGTGCCTGCTGGATACACAGACTAACTGTAGTTTCGCTACTCTCCACACAGTAGTCAACATAACATAGATAAAGACAGGGAGACTTGGACTGTCTGGTTCCTTACAGCACTGCTGTTACCATCAGAAAAAGTCCACTAAATTCACTTCAGATCCTGCAGGAGACATCCTGGGTAGACTGTATTCATGCAGTTTTGTGTATCTTAACTGCTCTTGCCTTTTTACCTTGATAAAAATGGGCAGTTGACTACATGTGCAGACATCAACACTCTTCAGTCTAATCAGTACCATCATGATGGGCACAGCTGTAGGTGTGTAGAACATGCACAGAGACTGATTCTTGGAATACCAGTGTTAGGCACATAGAAAGAGACCTGAAGGTGAAAGAATAACAGTGTCAGCCTTTGAGAAAGCAGAAAGACAGACGTACTTGTATAGTGTAGGAGCATTATACTGGAAGACAGAAAAACTGCCAGATTCAATGTCCAGCTCTGCCATTCTCCTCTTTGCTTGGACACACCATTCTGCCCTCAAATCTTATTTTGTAGAAACCATTAAAATACATGCTGTTTCTGCAGCCTTTTTATTCCTGGTTTGGGAATTCTGAGCAAAGTGGATACAAGGTAATATGCTGAGGTCGATCAGAAACTGCTGTTTTAACAATCAATCTCAAAAAAACCAAACAAGCCCAAAACAAAACCAGCTGTTGGCTTCAAGCATCTTCAGATGTGCACTGAATTAGAGGCCAATATCTTTACGTTTTTCAACTGGGGTTCGGATGGCAAGACCAAGATCTGAAACCTTAAGTGCTCTGCATTTCTGGTATTTTTCCTTATTTTTTTCCTATGTTTGGTTTCTCATTGTGTATGTCCACTGCAAGGATTCAGCTGAGGGGCATTTGAGGCTGGAAAAGGCACACCAGGGAATCATGGCAGGGCACCAACATTCCTGCCTCCACACTTTTCTAATCTGGGAAACCCATGGTGAGGGGGACCTCATCTCCAGTCCCAAGATTCCACTGGGGTTAGAGTTCAGGGAGCCAGAAAGATCACAGTCCCATGGACACTGGGGCTCACAGAGCCATGCCAAGGGAATCACATCCAGGCCCCAACATTGCTTCCTCCGTGCCTTTCTGATCTGGGCCACCCATGATGATGGGATGAGGGGAAGTCATGTGAGGAGTTGCTGAGGTCCCTTGGCTTGTTCAGCCTAGAGAAGATTGAGGGGAGACCTCATTGTGGTCTACAGCTTCCTCATGAGGGGAAGTGCAGGGACAGGAACTGGTCTCTTCTCTCTGGTGACCAGTGACAGGACATGAGGGAATGATATGAAGTTGTGCTTAACCCAGAGGGTGTTTGGGCACTGGAAGAGGCTCCCCAGGGAAATGGTCATGGCACCAAACCTGGCAGAGCTCAAGAAGTGTTTTACAATGCTCTCAGGCACATGGTGTGACTCTCGGGGTGTCCTGTGCAGCCAGGAGTTTGACTTTGATGATCCTCAGGGACTTGTGAGTCCCTTCCAACTCAGTATGTTCTAGGATTCTATTATTCTATTCTATTTTTCTACTTGGAAACCATACTATATATTACCACTTGCAACAGGAAAGGTCAGAGCACACGATACAAACTTTGCACTCTTTAAAGTAATATTCTGGAAGGCACAAAGGTATGTGCTGAAAACAGTAACTCCTAATTCACCTTTTATATTCATTTTCAGCATTCACAGAGGGGGATACAGTGGAGATATATGTACAAGAATTGCTAAATTAAGTGAAAATCTAATACCTCTAAATGACCTGATGCCATTCATTAAAACAGGAATCATTGAAGACCTCTCTGTATGCCATCCCATTATATTTGTCTGCCAAGAAGCTTGGCTAATATATTCATCAGTTTTATAATGGAAAATAAGTTTGTGTATGGTAAAGAACTCACATTTTCTTCTTAGCAGGTTTTTAATATTTACAGTGAAAAGGTGTGCATCTGATCGACAAACTGGGCAATAACCAGGCTTGGATAGAGGAGTATAAGAAAAAAAATTGGAAAGAAGAGGGACTTCTGTTCCACTGGTATCTCCTCTTGGGCTCCTTCCAGCAAACACATATTTAAGCACTTCTATAAACCTACCGTCTCAGAAGAAATATCAACACCAATTGCATTTCAGCCTCTTTTACAACCTGATAATTGTATGTGCTTTTTTAGTGACTTGTGAAGCTCTATTTCAAATAGTAGTCACAGTTTTATATTGCCTAATGGCTTTTCCAATTTGCTCTGGTTAAATCTGGTAATAGTGCTGTGTGTGAACTGCAAATGGGGATACACAGATTTCATACTGTGAATGCAGTTTGTGAAAGAGCGGCAGGCTGCAATTCTTATTGCAATGTCACAGAAGTCCTATCTTACACCAAAGAATATGGAAAATGCTTTTGCTATGAAGTTTTATAACTCTCTAGGTTTAGATGCACAGTGAGGCCACACAGTTAAGAGAACACTAAGCGTGAGAAACTTTCTTTGTCCTGTACAAACATACCTCCTTCCTGAAAGCTGTTTGCCCCGTGGAGGTAAGGGAGTTTTTGGGATTTGGTGCACAAGTTTACCATATTGCTGAAGAGATGCAGTGGCTGTCTGAGGAGTAAGCCTACTAAACTTACTGATTTACAGTACATAAATGGGAAGTGTGCTAAGAGAGTGAAGGCCACATCTTATGGCTCTTGGTGATGTCCACCAGGCACAAGTTCTGTTCACCTGTTACACAGTGACTGCAAAATACACAGCAATCATCACTGGATCAGAACTGTGTTCACTTCTGCAAGCAGACCAAAATTGGCAGGCTAACCATGGTTTGCTCAGGTTGTATGGGTGGTTTCAGGCTTCTCTCAGCTTAGTTCTCTTGTTTTTAATAAAAGGTTCAGTAATGGAGTGAAGCATAAAGAAAAACATCACAATCCAGAGCTTTCCTTCATTTCCACAATCAAATTTAAGTATTTTTGTATTCTGAGGCTGCACCAGGTGCTCTGAGAATGGTACAGAGGTCTATGCTAGTGTGAGAATCACTGACAACTGCTCTCTTGTTAATGTCTTCTGTATATATACATCTGAGGAACTGTGCTATCAATGGCATAGCTTTCATACAGAGTAATTCTCTTTACACAAGCTATGCGGAACACACCTAAAGAGTTATTTATTTATGTATTTATTGTTACATGCAATTTCACACGCACAACTTGAGGTGGATTTAAAAAGGGTTCACGATATGACTTTAAAAAAATAAATTAGTATTGCAAAAAATGCCAATTAAGGCCATCCAGATTAATCAAATTGTCATATATGGTAGAATAAAAGTATAATTTTGAAATAGAGATTAATATTCTTTTAACTTTAAGTTTCAATTTATCTGGAAATTTAACTTACTTAAAAAAAAAGAAATCTTGTGACAAAGCTGGCAATGCTTCAGGTCTTGGGTTTGGGTTTTTTTCAGTTCCTTTGTTATGTGTTTCCTGTAAACCATAAAAATTTTCTTCGTTGCATTTGTGTTTAATATTTGTAAATTTTAATATTCTCCCAAAACTCAAGAAAAATAGAAACTGACAGCAGCATATACATGAGAAAGCAGCTTGGTATAAAGTAGTTAATTTTGGTAAGATCTAATGGTCTGCAAAACTAAGTTCAAATTACATTTAAAGTAGTTTGTACTTTTTAAAACAGTGAAACTATGAATATTGATTTTAGCATAGAAAGGCATTATTTTATTTTTAAAATAAAGTGTTAGGATTCTTATATCTTAATAAGAATGAAAACTGTTAATTTTGCCTGGTGTGAAGAGGCTTCCTGCAAAACACCACGGTAAGGGATGATGTTTAGTTTTTGTGATCTCTGACCATTTATTTATTTTGAGCAATTATTTTCAACACTGATTTTTTTATCTTCTTGTATGGAGATTGTGGTAGTTTACAGTGTCTATGTAAGTTAACTTCTCACCTTTCAGAGACTCTAGAGAAGCAATTCAGTGGCCCTATGTTCCCAATCTGAAAATAAACAGATACTAAGTGTAATATTATTACATTACTCAGTTTAACCTGTCCAGTATTGACAGAAAAAATCATACAGTCTCCCTGCAGACACTCTTATCTTATTGTAAGGGAAGTGTTCGAACTGACTCAATAGTATCATGACCATGTATTCTCATGCACTCTGGGTTTTTATCTGAACCTCCTTTTTCTTTAAGGAGTAATGCATCTGTTACATTTCCAGGCAAACACAGGTATCCAACCTCACATACAAGTTCTTTGGTTCATGTATAAAGCATATGAAGTTGGCTTCATTGTTTTTGTTGCCTGGATATGCATTTTGTTCTGTGAGGTCTGAGAGGAGGAGTTGTTGACGGAAAACTAGAGGCAATATGATGTAAATGTGTCATATAAAGTCATATTGCAAAAAAAAAAAATGTATATATATGTATATATATGGCAAACAGCAAGTTCCTTGAAACCATGCTCACTTTAAGCACAAGTAGTTTTTCATACTAAGGGACTAATGTCTGGTCTTACATGAGGAAAAAAAGAGATGGACCCCAAATTACTTGCTAAATTTTGCTTTTTAGCATAGAATATTCCTCAGATGCCAAGCCTAACTGTACCCCACCTTCAGTATTTGGCTGAACACACTGATGAGCACTGTTAAGTAGAAGTTTTATGCCAACCAAGCCAGCAGAAACTTAAGTAAAAAGGAACTTAAGAATGGGATAAGTGAAAACAGACACTAATACTGTTTCTGTCTCTGTTTCAGAGCCATATGGTTCTCCAGGAATGGTAACAAAGGCACTATATATGACCTTATGGCAAACCAAGGATTAAAGGAGTGACAGTGATTAAGTGATTAACAACTTCAAGACTTTTTTTTTTTTTCTATGAAGATGAACACTTTCACAAAAAAAGAAACTGCACACACTTGATAAGGTGAGGGGAAAGTCTGTCACTTGGCTAAAATTAAGAATACTTTCTATTGGACTTTACAATGGCTTTGATTCTTGCTTTTATAATGAGTTAAGTAAGAGGAAATTTGATTTGGATTTTCCAAGTTGCACTGCCAGAGACTTATGACAAAACCAGACTGTCAGGAACCCATTTGAAGGAAGTATATTGCACTGGATCTGTACGACTTCCATGCTCTGACAGAGACACTGGCATTTGTTGAATAAATGGGAGCATTGGCACTTCCCTGGTCCAACAGGGAATCTACCTACAGATCCCATACTGGGAGATTCAGTCCTTATCTGTGACAGCAGGACAAACTGACCTGGACAGCACAGGGAGATGACCTCCTTGTTTTAGATTCATTTCCTGGTCAAAAAGTGTAGGGAAACATCAAAATTTACTCAATGTAGAAGAACAGCAGGGATCCCCAGCTAGCAGGTTTAAGGATCTGTACTTACTTGTTTTTTGTGGGGCTTATAGTGGCAGACAAAAAAGATAAGAAAACATTTAGCTCTGACAGGTACTGGAATTCGTTGTAAATGCAATTAGCTTATACCTGATGCATTTTTAAGTGGTTTGCCTGTGAAGTTCATCTTGGTATCTGGCAGTTTTTGCAGTTGTATGTTTACCTGTTTAGGTGGAAATAACATTTGAAGTGGAGAGTCCTACTTTCATATTTTTAATGGCTGCTAAGCCAACAAACACAGCCGATGTGTTGCCAGTTTGTGGCATTATTTTCTTCTAATCTTAAATGCTCACTCATGCAGATTACTCTCAGCAATTAAAAACAGACACATTCCTTGAATTCCTTTGCTTTTGAAAGTAATGGTTTGCTTTGGATTTCTCAGGTTTTCATCAGATTTGTCTTTATTTTGTCATTACTAATCTGATTTTTCTTAAGTCTGGACAGTTGTGCTTAGAAAGATCATACCATCCACATAAAGTTCGTGACACTATTCTATTATGATACTATTATGGCATTATACTGGAGTTTTTTATGTAGTCTTTTTTTTTCATGCAAAGCTATTAAATGCTCCCTTCTTACATTCAAGGTTTTCTAAGAGATGTCTTTATAATTTCTATTTTAATTTGAATTAACTTTGCCAAATTTGGGCTGTTTATACTGATAATTTCCATGTTGATCTTAGCCTGAAATTTTTGTTGTAATGTTTTAGATTAAATGGTACAGATGTTTCCAAGAACAAGATTGGGGATAACTGCATTGTTTTTATCTATTTTTGATCTTGTTTTCATAAGTCCATCAGGAATCTCTAGAACCTGTCATCCTCTGGAACAAAGATTTGAAGCATTAGGAGAAGAGAAAAGCCATGAGGAGGAGGTGCAAAAAGAAATGAGATGGAAACAAGCCCTAAGGGATAAAACAGTCAATCTAAACAATGTTCTCCTCCTGAATGTTGCTTTGAACCCATGTGTCCCAAGTGTTTCTTTCCCTTGCTCTCAGCAATTAGTTCTGCGACGTTTTGGAAAATTATTATTACCCTCTTCCAGGTGCATGTTGATGCCACTTGGGCAGACTTCATTATGGCATTGCCTGAGGGTTTTTTAAGGTTTGGATTGTAACTAAATTGATTTTTACTGTTTTCCTTTTGTATGATTATGCATTTAGTTTATATCATAAGGGTATTCCAAAGGCAGTTAATGCAAAGGTGGAGAAAGAAATGCACTTCTTCCCTAGAGAGCTCGTATTTTAGTGTAAGGACTGATGCAACATATGAAGAATAGTACTGCAGAAGGGGACAAGGGAAACACAAACACTAAGTAAAGAGTGTATATAAAATAATTATTAGGCTTTTTAGTAGGAAGCATCACATAGCTGTAGACTCTGTCTAAGGAAAATGGAAAACTGAAAACAGGGCTCATATGGGCACTTGTTTTCAGATGACTCTTACCAGTATAAGTGGTTGTAAAGTCATGAATAAATAAAACTTTGTAATTCCTGCATCTGTCTCTGGTCCCCCAAAAAACCAATTTAGTTTTTAAGCTTTCTTTGACTTATGCCAAAATAATAAACTAGTGTGTATTATTTTTGTAGGGGACATTTTCTCACATTGAGTTATCAGTTCTTACAAAATACATAGTCATTATTCCTTTCCAAGCACAGACCTGTGTCTTGCAACATATCACATATTCTAGTCAACTGTGTAGCTTGGTATTTTTCCCTGGCAACTCAGTGTAACACACATGGTTCTGTCTTGTACCCTTCACTAACTTAAGTCTCCTTCTAAATAGATGTCAAACTATTAGCTAGGGAAAAAAAAAAAAAGATGCCATATATGGTGGGGAAAACCCTGTTCTTTAGTTTGTTTTTAGGACAAATACAGTAATGGTAAATAAATCTGTCAAAGAAAATTGTTTCACAGATCTAAACAGATTAATATTAATTAACACTTTCTGCATCCTTGGCTCACACAGTCACAGTTCACCCATGACTGCAGGAAAAAAATCCTGGTGCTTAGGAAACATTTTCCCTTCGATTAGTCCAGCATATTTCACAGATCTGCATTGCCACAAATCATAGCCAAAGATAAGTAAAACTTATATTTTCTGTGAGGAAGATCTCTGAGTCTGCAAAAATTTCAGGAACACCTGGAGGTCAGAGTTCACATACATTGGACACAATTTCCTAAGTCAGATGCAGAGACAGGACCTGCAGCCCTAATGGCACCACACCACTCCCCAAACCAGTTGTGTCCCACAGTGGCAGTGGAGCAGCTCTCTAAGTTGCTCAAACTAAGGATAGACTGTCAAGATAGAATGAAAAGGACAAGCCTGAAAAGCCCTAAAGAAGGCTGGGAAGAAGTCTTCTTGGGAAAGATGAGGCAGAAAGCAGGGAAATTGAGGAGATACAGCAAAGAATCTATAATGATCCCAAGGAAAAAACATGGGATCACATAACTACATTGGCTGTCATCATGCACTTGCAGAATTAGACAAACTTAATTTTATCTTTGATATTTCCCAGTTTTTGAGTGTTTGACTCTATGATTAGTTTTTAATGTTGGTTGTTGGTTTATGTTTGTTTGTTTTCAAGTTGTAACTATACACTTATATATGTGCATAGAACGAATCAAACTTGCAGTAGACATGTGGAAGGGTGTATGGTGCCTTGGGCTGGCATGCTTGGACATGCAAGCTAGATCTGTAACATGCATTTTGAAATGGAAGGTTTGAATGAACATAATGTAGCAGAGGTGGAAGATAATGTGATTCATTGTGATTTCAGCAGGAAGGTATCTTATTTTGTACACCTTCCTGTTCTTCCCTGTAGTCTGCAAAAGGACAAAATAGGCTGAAGATATGTTAAAAAAGTTTGGCAAGCAGGAAAGGCTTCTCAACATGAGTAGGGACAACTGGCCATCTGAAAGAGAATGTACCTGGGTAAAAAACACAATGGGGATCTTTTGCAAGCGGGGGACAAGACAAGCTATTAGAGCTACCCTGGTTGCTATTCTGTCTTGTCCACCTGGCATGGAACATGGTTAGTGTAGAGTCTCAAAATACTAAGTAATACACAGACACATCCTTTAAATCTGCCTTGTGTAATCTGCCCTTTCTCCCCTCTTGCTCTGCTTGAGTGGATGAGAAAAGGCAGAGAGGTCGGGAGTGTTTATGTTTATCTCCAGATCAAATCCCTTGACTGTTAACTAGCTAGCTGATGGGCTAAGAACTTAACTTGTCACAGAGTTCAAAATCATAAGGCAGTTTTTGCTTTTAAATCAAATTTATCTATTTGGCACAGAATGCTGTTTGTCTGTTACAAGGATCAAGATAAAGTGCAAGCCCATTCCCTCCTCCCTTTTTCTTCTGTCCCTCTTTTTCTCTTTGCAGCTTGCTAAAATGAATACCAGACAGTATCCTTTGAGAAAGGGATAGAGCTTCCTGCAGGTCATTTCAGGAGCAGTTCTCAAGTTCTCATGGGAAAATCAAATTGCAAATGAACAACACTCCACATAGAGTCTAGTGTTTAAATAAATTCTGACCTTTTGTCTTAACATTAGCATCTATCAAATACAAAAAGTTGTTAAAACCATGTGAAGAATTTGAAATTATTTGTTTTTAAGGAATAATTTTTAATTGATTTGTCATAGTGTGCAGGTACTGTTAGTGAGTGAATGAAAACTGGAATTTGTGAAGGAAAATGGCTGCCAAATACCCATTTTGGTGAGATTTTAATACCTAATCTCAATTTGAAATTCCCAACCACGGTTCTTAACGATATTGTTTTAGTCTATAAAAGTTTAAAAGATACTCCAAAGTTTTCAAGAAAGCTGTATTTATCTAAAGTGATAAAGGATCTGGGTGTAGGATAGTAACATGAGTTCCATTCAGATGTTTTTTTCCCCCCACATTTGCACACAGGAGAATAGGGCTGTCCAAGCCCCAGATTCTTCCCCCCTCCAATCCAAGCAGCCCCACTCTCTTCTTCCAGATGAATTTACAAGACTTCACATCCAGGCTTTTATGCTGTCCATCAACTCATGACAGACAGTCTAGAAAATAGTGTGCCCTAAATGTCATGTAAATGTTAGTCTTAATCAGGCAGCCAAATACAATATTGTGATACAGCTAAAAATGAATTAAAGAACCTGCCACACACACTTTTAAAAATTTCCCTAGAAAGGAAGGTTTAGGGAAAGTTCAAATACATAAAATAAGGAGAACATAGTCATAACAGGATATGTCTTTTGTTAACTGAAAAAAATAGGAAGGGTCAGCATCCAAAAGAAGTTACACCCATTTGAAATGTTATGGTAGAAGGGAATCCATTGATACTGGGTGAGAAAGCCTATCTGTCTGTTCTCTCTAGGGAACATGGAAACAGGATAAACAAACAAAAAAAACCAGGCAAATTATTTATTATGTCTAGCACAGTATAGAAAACTAAGAAGACTTAATATCTCAAGTCACTGTGAAAAAAGAAGTGGCAGGAAAAAAGAAGTGGCATCATTTCACTTCCACATTATCAATAACTTTCAGAAAAATTGGCCACAACCACCCTTTAGCACAATCTTAGGGAAGAGTTGTTGGCCCCTCTTATAGTAGAGCTACCACTGTAGCAATTAAAGCATTCCCTGTTTCTTAATGGTCTATAATGAACTTTGCAAACATTTTAAAAAGCTGTCCTATGAATAACTGCACTGTATTCTGAGCAACCTAATAGCTATCTGAAGGGGCAGTCTTTCTCTTGGTTAGCAAGTCCCCATTCCTGATACAGAAAGTGATAGCAAAAATGAAACTAAGGGTCCTTTATTGTGCCTCAGTACTTTTCAGGTCGAAGACCCATTTGACTGGTTACTGAATATGTTTTTTTCTCAGTTCCCATACTGAATTGCAAAAGCTTGCTCTGTGTGGCATGTGTGGCACTTCACCCTTACTGTGAGTTGCTGGTCGTGTGGTATGATGCCTTTCACTTGTATTCCAGTCAAGCCTACCAGCTGATTTTGGTTTGTTATTGTTCTCACTATATTTCCTCCTGGGACATTGATCATTGGGTGACATTTGCTATGTTTGCTAACAGCTTTTACTGGCTATTGTGGACATCACTATTCTTTGCAAACTGCTTTGGGGGTGGAGTTCAACAGCCTTGCTCTGATTATAATCTGAAGGTTCTTGACTAGGTTTGTTAATTTTCTGTGCTCAATACAGACTGTAATACATTAGCCTGTTAGTTGACTGAATCCGTAATTCTTTTTAAATATAGCCATATAACCAAATGGCTAATCACATCATCTTACAGTTAATTTCTTGTAGGGAGAATGAGAATTAACAAAATTATTTCCTTTTGTAGGGAAAGTTGATATCCCTTTTTAAATGCCAGCAATAAAAAGTTCCTCCATGTTATTTCCATTAGGTTAAAACACCCTGATGATGGTACTCATTTGAAGCAGTCCTACTTATGCATGTACAGAAACCATGTTCATCTGACCATATTTGAACAAAAGCAGTTACTTGGCCTGTAGCTCCATGCCTGTCTTTCTGGCAAGCTGCAATAAAAAAGCTGGTGCTTTGCCATGCTGGTTGTCTCCTCCTTTCTCTTTTCCTCCTTGCTATTTACAGTACCACACCTAGGGTTGAATACCTCTCCAAATCCTGATGGTTTCTTTTGTTTTCTCGCTTAACAGAAGGGTACTGAACTGAACCTTCTTTTCTTTTGCCTGAGTATGCATGGCCTCTCCCATTTGATTAATTGTAGAGGTGTTTGTGATTTCCCTTAAATCACAGGCTTATCAAGTAGTGTCTAATCGACCACTGGTATTCTGGGCAATTGCAAAAGAATCGGCCTATCAATTTCTTTCTGTATGTTTTTCTTTCAGAATCAGGTATTTCCAGGAGGAAAATCAGTTTCCAAGTCAGGATCCCTTCTACATAATTTGTCCCCTTTGAGTCAAAGAGTTGTTTTGGGATTTCAGCAGTCAAAGGAGCTAATCATCCAGCTTGCTTAGCCTGGGAATGAACTCACTTTTTCTCTGCTTGGCTTTAAAGGTGGCAGAGATACAATGGCAAAAGACAGCTTTGTTCCCAGGTCCTTTTAACTCGAATTGTTGCTATAAAAGGCCATAGTTCTGGCAGCACTTCAATGCATCACATTTGTAATATATTGACAAAACTGGCAGCTCCCATGAAACCACTAGGCTTGTATTTGCTTCATTCAAGTTGTGATAAAGGTAACTCCAACATAGTATAATCCTCCCAGGTAACACTGATGCAACACATCTTTACAAATTTCAGAGCCCCTGGTTTTTTACTAGAAAGTCCAATTTTTAATTGATTTTGGCATTAAAAATACTTACGTCTTACTTGATTCAAATTCTTTGATGTAAGTAACATTGACATTTGTTTGGGAATGTGTTGCTGTTTTGAGAGAATAGGTGGGAAAGAGGTAAGAAAATTCATGAGGTATTAATTTGACAATTAATATTTGAAGTCTGGAAACAAACATTGGTTGCTTTCTGTTGTTTGCTACTTATGCTCCACTTCTGAATAAGAAGCTCTTTATGTGATGTATAAAATCATGTGCAATTGTAACTTTCCTCTACATGTGTTGTGAATACTTTTCCTGTTGATAATAGAGACCTAAAACTCATCCTTCTTTCAGCTGATACATTCAGACGTTTGCCTTTTGCCTTTGATGTATGATGTAGGAGCAAAAGCCTTTCATCCACCGCCTTGCTGGGCACTGGATTGTTCAGTCTGTTTTGTCCTTAGTCCTGCCAGCAGTGATCATGGACCCACCTTGTTTCCCTGAGAAGATTTCAAAAACCAGTTCTCCAGAAGCAATTCAGAGCCACTGTGGGCCTCTAGTCTGTGTAGGTTTATTCTCCTCTGGGAGAATGAAGGGTCACAGAGACTTGATGAAATTTCAATTCACATTAATGCTTCTTCATGTTTCCCAAGTGTCATCAAAAGATTTGGGGCTGGACTCTCATCTGCCTCATATTTCTCAGGAATTGAGTAACTTGTCTGTTTGGCTAAAGGAGAAAGATGGTGCAACAGGGTAGACTACAGATATACTAGTTCAGAATATTGCACTAATATGTGGGTCTCCAGCTGGCTACAGGCAGCCAAATCCCTCCTACTTCTGACCCTGGTGTCTAGTTGGAAGAGTTTTGTAGTTGCAAGTGCAGAAGCCACTTAGTAAGGTAAAGCAATGAATCCTAAATCTTGCCAGTTTCTCTCTTTTCCATTTTTTTTCTTCTTTCTTACCTCTCTGTTACAGGTCCTGCTCAACTATCATGACCTTGAGCCAGGCCTTCGTACCTCATGTGATAACCCCAGCATTTCAATGTGATAACTCCTTCTGTTCTCACTAGAGATGCCAAAGCATAAGGGGTTTGCCATATGCAAAACCCCGTTTATCTCTGATTCCCTTGTTCGTGGCTTCTGACTGGTCATGGGCCACAATACTTGACTCTACCTGTAGGCCTGGACTCTTTGCATCTTGCAGCATGGTGGAGCTGTCAGCATTTGCCTGTCCTGTGATTCTTCCATTACATCAGTCGGAAACCTATGCAATATATAAGAAGATATGGATTTATCAAAGGAAAAATCTTCTTGGTATGGGTGTCTTGTCTAGACAACAAAACAATCTACAGAGAATAACACCCATTATCTGCTGTCAGTGAAGCAAAAGTGAGAGCTGCACTACTCCTGTTAAAAGGCAAGAACAACATCCCCTGTTCTTGCATGTGTAACGTGCACAGCAATCCTTCTGTTAGTCTTTACTTTGCCCACCTGTGTCCACAACGCTGTTCTCTCTCGGCTTCCAGAAACTGCTTGACATATTCAGAAGTGGTTCTGCAACTGGACTCACAAGAAGGAGGGACATGAGATATGCTTTCTACTGAGCATTTCTTCCAAATTGCAGCTTCCTTTTCTGTCCTGGACTCCTAATCCTTCTGCTGCATAAAAGCCCTGACAAGGTTTGCAAAGGACTTGTTTGTTCCAGTGCAGGAGCCAGGAAGACATTATCAGATTGGAAAATAACTTAGCATCAGGGTACCTCGTTGCAGGATCCTCATCACTTAACTCAACATACATAGCAATTGTTAAATGTTGTGAACCTCTCTCTTATAGGACCCTTCTGGATGCAGTGATATTTGTGGGGTTCAGTGTGAGGGGTTGTGAAAACTGCAGCAGTGCTTTCCTTGCACTTTGAAGAGACCCCAGATTGCTTGCAAACTTCAGTTCAAGGTACAGCATTTATTATAGAGGCCTCTTTCTGATGGCACAAGCACATACCATGAGTCCCACTGAGTGGGCCAAAGATCATCTGTAATAATCTCTTAGGAACTGAGAGTTAGATGAAAATTACTGTTTCCAAACCAGAAAGGTCTTGCTGTTACCTAATACACTTTTAACACAGAGGGGCATTTGTTACATGTGAGTCTTTGGCAGTAACTCCTTAACCACCTTTTCCTGAAACTCTCATAGTTGAGAGTTGCTTTCTCAGACTAAGGATAAATTACTTATGAGCACACAAACACAGCTATTTTGTTAATGCTTTGGGTATTAGTGTGAATGATAACATAGCCCTAAGCAAATTTCTCTTTGAATTTTAGACTTGAGAAGGGACAATAACACCAATTATTCTAAAAGTGGTTATTTATTGTAATTCTTATGTTGTGTCTTTGCAGAGCTTGCTATTTTTACCAACTAAAATGTAGGGGAATTCTCTAAAGCAGTTTAAAATAATAAACTTGTCTTAAGTCAAGAACAGATCCTGTCAACCTATTGGCTCTGTTTTGAAAGGAGAATTGCTGGACCAGCAGCCGTCTTCTGGTGTGAGTTTCCCATGGGTTTTCACTGTGGGCAATCTCTAGGTTTTATCCAGATCTTAGACAGTGACATTATTGGAATTAACAGCTTCTGAACGAGTTCAGGGGAACAACATTTGCATGCTGTACAGCTTATATGACAGATTAGCATAAAGTCTTGACCTGCTAAGACTAGCTGTTTTCCCCATTCCAGCAGATGTCACTGAGAAAGGGGAGAGAAGATCAAAAAAAAAAAAGTAATCCCCACTTCAGATTGTCTTAGTTTTTTTTCCAAGAAGTGAAATGATCTATAAAAAGTTGAGTAATTAATGTACATGATTTAGTGACTCGAGAATTTGTGTAGGATGAAGATCAAAACACACAGCACCAGTGTGAGGAATGTATGCTTGTCCAGGGGAGCTTTCCCACAAATAGAACCTACAGCAGTGTGTGGCCTGTGGGCTCATCCTGCACTGTGTGCAGGGCATTCAGCTGCTGTTGCAGTGCTCCTTGGAAAGCTGTCTTCCTGGGCCATAACAGGTTTACCACAAACAAGTCTGACAATAAAGTCAGCCATTTGATTGAGGGCCACCAAGGAATGTCATAAAAAACCTTTGCACACAGAATGGTAAACAAGTCCTGGCAATGTGAGTATAAAGGAGGGTCTCCCCATAAGGTTTGTCGGGGAGGTCCACATGCCTCTGAAGCACTGCAGTCATATTCCTGGATCCAGTGTGCCAGTTACTGCTTTATTGCATCCCTGTCAGCAATAGGGAGCAACACATGGTGACTGGAGGAACCTCAGTAACCTACTATCCAGAAACTGGGATGTCACCTACACCACCAAAAATCCTGCCTCTACCTTCATCCTGCCTGGAATAAGTGGTATCCTATCACAGCTGACTCACTGTTCCTCTCCAGTACAGCTCTCTAGAGGGTGGTGGTCAAAATGGCTTGCAGAGTTTACTTCCTGTCACTACATAGCACTTCCTGGTGCTATATCAGACTTGGCACAGAAAGGTTGGTGTTCCTCACTACTGGAGATGCAGGCTTAGCTCAGGCTTAGAGCCAGGGAGAATCTCTTTGTTTCAGTCTGCACCATTTGTTGGGCTCCAGGCTGAACAGTGTCCTCACAGGCCTGTGCCAACTCTTTTTTTCCTCTATTGGGTTGCAAACTGGTTCAAGGTACCTGGCTTCAAGAATACTATCAAAACAGTATATGAAACATACAAAAACAGAAGAAACAGAAAAGTTTGCCTGTGCAAATGACAAATCTGCTTAGAAATGGAAGATGCATAAGAAACATAAAATCACACAGTGACAACTTCTAGGCTATTTTTCAGCATAGACCTACAATACCTATTCCCCATGTTCATTCAGGGATCAGGCCAGTTATGGTGACCAGAGCAGGCTGGCTGGGAGTGTGGATTCCTTGATTCTTTTCCAGAGCTGTAGCAAATCCTCTGGATCCTGCTATTAGGGCAACAGCAACGGCAGTAGCCATAGTCATGTGTCTGAACAGAATATTTGGATTAGATCCCAAAGCAGCTCAGACAAGCCAATTAGCATCTTTGCTATGTCTCATCTGCATTTGGTTCAGTAATACTTTTTATACATGGCTCTGGGAGCAGTGATTAATGATCAGAATGTGGTTTTGAAATTCTTGAATGAAAGTGGCTGCATCAGTGCAATGTCTAAATATTTTAAAGATGTAATTTTTTTCTCTCAGTGTCAGTGTTTTATACAATTGTAAACTCTTCAGCACAGCACGAAACTCCAATCCCATTAAATTTTATTGAGCAACTTAATAAAAATGTGTGAAGTTCCAAAAAGAAAATGAAACTCAAGTAAGGGCACGAGGAACAGTTTTGTAAGCCCTTTTGCGGGTCCCTGTAAGGATACCTGGATGCATATGAAACCCTCCTCACTCCATTGGTGAAGGATACCTCTTCTTGACACATAAGTGTTATTCACAAAGAAATAACCACAGGAGATCATCTTGTTTCTTGTGTGGCTTGAATTACAGTGAAAGTTTATGTTTGCACAGGCAAACCTGCATTAGAAAGCACTCCATGTGCCCAAAGCCTGGTTTGCAAAGAGAAACCGAAGGCAAGGAATGTTAACAGACTTGCTGGTTCCACTGATGAGGTTGCCAGAGGAATTGTCAGAGTTCCTGATTTGTTAATGACTTTTGCCAAGGGAATGTTTTGTGGCAGTGAATTGGTCTGAGGCCACTGAGTCCACATTAAGCCCTCTGGTAGTATGCCCAGCAAATTCAGTAGACTTGGAGCAAGTAAAATGCAGACAGATAGAAGTAGTGCTCACAAATTCAAGTGCCATCTTTACCTTTAGGAAGGCTCTGTATCTCTTTACATGCTTCTAAAGTAATGCTGAGCAAGTAACAAAAAGGTGTTTCTTAAGTACGAGCCTTTCCTAATTAATATTTAAACACTCTTTTCTCATTGTTGCTTCTCATAACCTGTAAGGTTGCAGAACTTGTGGGCTTCTTTGCTCATAAGGATATCCCATGATACTTAGAGAGAGGCAGAGACAGCTAAAAATAGTGAAACTCTCCTCTACACAGCCCCCTAGGAAAATATTATGATAAGCCCAGGCAGCAAGCAGGAAGGCTTGAAAAGGAAAGTAAGACATACCTCTCTGAGTCTGTACAAACCTTAGGAAAGTATGGCTTAAGAAAGAGACTACATTTAAGCTTTTATTTTATATGAATCAATTTGCCTATCCAATGTAAAACACATGTCATAATCCATCCAGGTAATAGGAACAAGGAAAATCTCTTTCTGTCATCTTGCTGCTTCTCTGCACCCAGATGTGACTTTGGCAAATGATCAGAGACTTGTTTTACATTTTGTTGGTCAGCAGTATCCATTGGTAAGGCAGTCAGGGAGCTGCTGGTTTTCCTGCTTGCACATCCATACTGAGACAGAATTGCCTGAACCATGGGATATCCACAAAACAACAACAAAAATTCAATTTTATATGAAGCATTTATAGATGGGAAACTGAATACACTGTGGCTGAGATTATCAAGATACTCATGTGTTTTGGGTGCTGTACTCTTAGGATGAGTAGTAAAGTAATGCCAAGGGGGAGGGAGAGGTTAGAAACCAGGGAGCTAATTTTCTGGGAGCATGCACTATTTCAAGTTGTATTTCAAGAGTGTTAATACCACCTGACTTCAGTATCTAGCTTGAGTGCCGTGCCTATTGGAAGGTCAATGCCTACAATGTAGTAAAAACTGTCTGTCAGGTTCTGGTCACTTCTGCAAACCCTGTTCTACAATTTTTGCTGTAGTGTCAAAGGTGAGGAAGGATCCTTGCTTTGCAGTCCCTTGTATGTGTGGTAAGAATACAATAAGAATTTTTGTACTTGGTTCTTTTTAGGTGGACTTTGATTAGCAAATTCTCTTCTTGTAAATTAAGGACAATGTCCAGTGCTAGAAGTGAAAGCCCATCTTTACAAAATCATGGCTAACTGCATACATGTACATGTACTTGTATATCTGTTCTGTGAATCACGGAGGAGGGAGTTCCAAAAAAAAAACCCAAACCCAAACTGTTTCTCAGAGTGGTTCACCATGAGAACAGTGAGCTACACTCAAACCTGCAGGTTAGTGCCCTCATCTTTCAGGCCTGCCCTGAGAAAACCTACTGTTATATAACAGAGGGCAATGCTGGATAATGGCTTACCCATCAGAAAAACATAAAATATTATATGCTTCTGTGAAGTTTTGGAAAGTTCCCTTTTCCTGCATGTTTTTTGTTCTGTTCACTAAGGAGCTCATGTAGCCAGACATCACACCACACCCTGGAATCTGACTGTACCCATGGAGCAAGCAAATGGCTGTCAGAGTACAGGCATTGTATAAAAAACCTTGTAACAACCAAAAAATACCCTAACCCAAACAAACAGGAAACAACCACCTAAACTCCTGATTTCTAGCACAGTGTGCTAAGGACATTTTCCAAGGGGACTATTTTCCAACCAAGAGAATTGGAAGATGTATAAAACCCCCAAATCAATATACTTCACTCAAGGCTGAAGTGAACTTTGATATCTGCCTTTAACCCTTATACTGCATCCTCTCACTAACTTCAATTGCACCGTGGCATCTCCACATGGTTTCTTACCTGCTAAAAGTGACGCATGCTTTCAATGGGGTCACTAACATTTAGGGTTTTTTAGGGATAAAATAGAAGTGCTAAGTATTGCATATTTAACAGGAAATTGAGTCATGAAGTGGTCTTAAAATACATTTGATGGCATAGAAATAGCTAAGAGTTCTGACTGGGAGAGTATTCCTTATGTCATGGTTCTTATTTTGATCGTGGTACATATGGAAAAGCCATCAGCATCGTATATTCACACATGCTGTAGATTACTGGAGCAATTGTTCCAGGCTGGTACATTCTGTGTTTGATCAGACCAGTCTTCTAGGATTATGTACCTTTTCTGTGGTCTAGGTAAGTGGGCAAGAAACATTCCTAACAGGATGGTCAGAGCAAGGCACCCACACAGGATTGCTCAGAAAAAGTGACGCGGATTTCCTAACATGTTCAGAAAAGGCCTGGAGCAGAGAAAGCAGAGCTCTAGCCTACCTTTCCAAGAATTTTTAATGTCAAATGAAGCCTGAAGCTAGAAAAACATTTTCATACCAGTCAGTCTGTTACATGCATAAAGCTGGTATTTTACAGGGCATTAAATATTTTTGCCATATTTGAAGTAATTTTCTCTTGTTGGTGCCAATTCAAATACATGCTGCATTTTCTGATCTTTGTTACTTACTCCTGACTAGCTCCCTGTTCATAGCTTTCTTTCTCCCAGCCTGCAGTTCTCAGGGGCATCTCATTTTTTACTTATTTTTCCTCTTGATATTTCACTAATTTGTTTTCCGTAACATCTAGATCCTTTTCAAATTATTGGCTTCATCTGTTCTTTTTAGTCCTTAGTCAGTTTTCATCACTTCTATTCATTTATTGTTTTTCTTATCAAATTTGTTTTCTATTTTTGCCTCAACCTTTCTCATTTAGAATTTTTCTACTCTGTCTAAGGAAAATACAGCCAAGAGATAAAAGGGCACTTCTGTCTCATACATTCCTTTCCCAGGAGACCAGGATTGTTCCCATCAGTGCAGGACCAGACTTATTCCTTGCTGAGGTCAGTAATATACCAAATTTTCAAGCCCAGTTTTCAATCCCTGAAACAGAAGGAACACATCTCATCTGAAGTATGATCTTTTGTAATGACCTAAGAGTTGGTATGAGATGGTAATCTCATATAATTAGTTGGTTAGTGATTGATTAATGTAGGTAAAGGAAAACTAATGCAAGCTAAGGGATGATCTAGAGGAGTAATAGCCAAGAAAGCTCTTGCCAAAGAGCTGTTGTTTCCCTGATGTACACATGGACAATTGCCTTCTAATTTCATTAAGTTTTGGACGGAAACTTACTACTGCAAAGATTTTGGAGCTGTAGAGCAAGCATATTTTTATTTAACCTACTGAAATGGACAGTTTACTGTTCCTAATCTTGCCCCAGAAGGGGCAAAACATTTAAATTTTAAATTCAGCAAACTTCATCTCTACATTTATACTGAAACAAGCGTACCTGAACACACACCGTAACTTCCCTTATTTATGCAAATTTAAGCACACAAACTTGAAATATTCAGCCAAAACCCCCTCAGTACTAATATAATACCCTTTGGCTTTTCATCCTTCTCTTAGTAAAATTCTTCTGTCCTATAGACAAGAGTGCAAACTCCCTCTTTGGAAATATGCAGAAGGCAGGTGCAGCAGCACATTCAAAACCTGACTCAGGCACTTTAAAGCTCAGGCCTCTTATTGCAGGCTGTAGATGACTGCAGCACAGCCATCTCCTCATGATGTGGAAGATTAAAATGGCAGAAATCAGAGAACTATTCCCATTCCCTGACAGAGTGGATAGGAGAGGGAACTCTTTGCAACACACAGAAATAGCAGGCCTGGCAGTGCTGCCACTGCTGCGGTTGGTTTTCCTCAGTGCTGCACTAACTAAGCATGGGGCTGCAAGTTGCATGGGAGAGTCAGCAGGAAATGTAGAGTGCATGGAGGCCTTATACAATGTCCTTGCCAAGACTTTCCTGATAACTTCAACCCACACGGACTCAGCAATGCCCTATGACACAGGGGAAAATACACATGTGAAAATCCCCGGTTTCTCCCTTTAAAAAAGTCGTTCCAAAAGCAATATGGAATATTTGAGAAAACCTCAGACAGGACTGAGCAGCTCTCACAGGTAAGCTCCCCATCTGTTCATACCTCCTGATTGGGAGTCAGCATCCACCTGCAGCTCCTTCCCATTTTGCATCTCTGTACGTTTGGATGAATCTTGTTACAAATGAGTTGGAAGTTGCAGATACAGCTGTTTGAAATGGGATGTATTTTTTTCATTATTTTCCCCCTTTCTGGTAAGTGTTAAATTTGTTACTTAAAAAAAAATATCCTGATAGATGTATATAACCCTGGGACAGGCATCAGTGATAACTCCATTTGCTGTGTTTGTGTCAGTTGCCCAGAGCCTGACACTGCCCCAAACAGCAAAGTTTGCATGTGCAAGCAAAGAAGAGAAAACTCTTGTAGACTTATCTAAATTAAACTCTAATTCCTAGCAGAATGAACACTGTGCTGATAATGAAAACCTCAATAATTAAGGAGTTCTTAAGATATTTGTTCAGGAATAGTTTCATTGGCAGATGTGTCACATCAGGTTCTCTGTATAGCAGACATACTTCTGAAAATACAGAATCTGGGGTGAGGAAGCATTCAGACTGTATGAGAGATGAAATTCTGAAGTTTCAATAGTAAATGATACAGTACAGGAATAACATTTGTCCAAGATGGAGTTAGGATACAATTTTCAGAAAGCTGTTGCAATTGCAACTCTGCTGAATAGTGGTTTATTTTCTATATATTTGTGCAATAGAAGAGTTTATCAATCACTATATTTAGGTTGATGTTATGGTGTTACTTTTAGTTGTGAGCACCTATACCAGTGAGGCACAGGTAGTATGCATATTTAATGTCTGACATTGTCTTAGAAGTATGGAAAAATTATTTTTTAAATGCAGTAATTAATGTTTTATTTGAGGAAAAACTTGGAAGGAGCACAATGTTTCTCTTTCTTATAGGGTAAAAGTCTTGGGATTAGCTTTTTAATTTCATCATAGCAAAAGCAAAATATAACAGCTGAGATTTTGCTAAGAACAGAACACAGCTGCCAAAATCTAGTTCCATTAGATCTAGAATCAGCTAGTTAACTCATGTTCTAACTCCCCTCATTGTGTGTATGTAATTTAGAACTGTAAACAAAAAACTTCTGAGAATTCAGGTTCTGAAATTTGTCCAGTTGCTCAGTGCTGGTAATGATGATGACTGAAGATACTCATCTCTCTCTTTTGTGTGTCAGCATATTATTCAGTTGTCAAAAATCATCCAACTGTATTTCTTGTCATTTTGGTTTTCTGAAAACATGAAATAATGTTGAAAGAATTCACAATGGCAGTTATTCCCTCTCTGTTTCGCATGGCCTAGGAAACTGATTTACATCACCAATGTTACAAGGAGAGGGAAGGAAATTGTCTTAAAAGTATGTCAGGGTGAAAGTACATGTAAAGGGAAAATTTTGCCTATGCTTAGAAAGAATGAAAAATCTAATGTATGTCTCTCTTTGGGCAGTCATTACAGTCAGTAGTACATGAAACGTTTTCAGAACTGCAAGGATTGGAGTTTTATTGGCACAGCTGCACATCCACACACAAGGACTCCCTTGTAAAGTTCAGTGTCTTTTCTGGGAAATATGGGACAGCAGCTGCAGATGTTTTAAAGAGCGTTGACAGGAGAAGGTTGTTGCTTGAAACTCATTTACAATATGGAAGTGGCAGGTTCTGTAATAAGTTCAACAGTAGAAAAAATATGCTAATTTGTGCTGATCCTCTTCTCGACTTCAAGAAGGGATGAACATACTTGCAGCTTTAAAATGAATCCTGAAATATTTTGTGGGCAGAAAAAAAAATGATTTCACTCTGATTTGTGTCAGACTCTGTGGCAAGACTAAGTTCCAGATTAAGATTTTAATGAGTATAAAGGATCAAAAGTCATAGGTAATTAAAAGAATCCTGTTTCATCTGGTTCTGACTTTAGGCATATAGAAGCTTTCTGATCAAACATCTCCCAGAAGATGTGTTTTCTAAAATATAAGCTAAGGCTGTGTTTAGCAGAGGTACTGCCCTTTAGAGGTGCTGAAAACCCCTTGGACTTGAAGAATATCCTACATTTCTGCTATCTTCAGCAAGAGAAGAAAATACTCAGCAACAGGTAGGAAGTAAAAGAGATCTGATTTACTGGTCTCAAAAAATGAGGAGTCTTGAAATATATCAAAGGCCCTTGCATTCTGAAGTCCCTGGGATTTCAAAATGAGGTTTTGTTGTTCCTGAGGTGAAAACTCTTAGAAATATGCCTGTCATCAAGCCCTGAATTAAATATATCTTATGATAATCTGATTGTATCCATATTGCATTACTGTCTTGGCCTTACTTATGTTCATGATGGTGCCAAGTATTCCTTTTATTTCCCCTACATATTTTAATGTAATAGCCTAAGTTAGCAGAAGAGTGATGATTGGGGTATGGAGGCCTAAAATTACTGAATTTTGCCCTTTTTACCTTGTCTATGTAATACAGTTAGTATCACTGCTTACATTTATAGTACTTATGGTGCACTGCTCCAGATACTGGAAAATCTCCAGCAGAGGGAAGCTTGCTGCATATCTGATCCTATTCCTAGTAAAGGAGGTGGAATCACACCAACATAAATACTGATACAAGTTCTCTCAAATAAGGGCATCTGACAGACAGCAAGTATTTATTTTGTTTGTGGATGGAAGTAAAGCTCAAGAGGGTGTTAGGATTTCTGAACCCAGCTTTGGCTGTGTGTCTTCGAGAATTATCTGTCACAAAGTATGAACTATGCACCAGAGTTGCACCAAGCTTTAAGAGCCTGGAATAGACTGGCATAAAACATATTTAGAATGCTGTCAATTAATCAGCTAATGACAAAACACATTTAGTTGTTACCAAAATCCCTTTGGTGGTAGCCTAGCCAGGATGTAGTTAATCCACCAGTAGTTCTGTACTTGATCTTTACTGTGGAATGAAGTTGTTGAGATCCCAAAGCAGAATTGGATTTTCAGAAAATCAAATACATGTGGTTGAAACCATGGTATGGAAAGGAGTTAGTTGGACATAAAGCCCAGTAATCTTATGCTGGTGCAAGAAATAAATACATAACCTAACTACTTAAAACGTGGAAATTTTATATTGCTTAAATTGTTATTCTGTTTATATCAGAGAGATGTGGTAGTTCTTTACTAGAGAATGGGAACTGGACACAGATGTCTCAGATGGTCTTGAGTGACCCTTTAAATTTTGCAAGCCAGGATGGAAGTCCATGTATCATGTCTCCTCTTGCAATGAGGCAAGAGGAGAAGACACAGCAGAACTGAACAATGGTGTATCAAAAGCTGAAGCCAGACACAGAGAAAACAGAGCAAGCAGCTGTCTGGCACAGAGGGACATCAGTGTTGGTTTCCTTTTTTTTTTTTTTTTTTTTTTTTTTTTTTTTTTTTTTTTTTTTGCCAGCTAGCACAAATGCCTAATGTCAAAGACTGTGAATGAAAGAGTTTTTATCTGTGGCCACTCCAATGTTCCTAAATGTGCAAGTAAATACTAATTAAGGATAAATGCTTAAGATCTGAAAGTGAGCTACTGGTTGCTTAGTTAGTAGTGATTCTTTGGTCAGTAGCCTCTTCACAGTAGAGACAGTGGAGGAAATGTTGCTGTCTGTCCTGCAGTCTGGCCTCTTTTCATATTCCTTCCGAACAGTCTGTGAGAACAAAAGGCCAAGCCTGTAAATAGAAAAGCTGCTTTTGTATATCATCACTACTTGATAACTATAAACATAGCCTGTTCTCACTTAATTCCTGCCACAGTGTTCTCACAATTCCTGACTTCTGAGTGTTTTCTGTATGACAGTTTATAGCACGTGTACAGAAAAACTTAGCACTTGATTTTTGAAATGCAGGTAGCAGGAAACAAGTCTGCTCATTCGTGATCATATGTCTCTTAGACAATTCATGAAGAGTCTCCAGTGAGATGATTTGCAGTAGCATAACAGAAACCTTTCTTCAAGGTCCTCAGAGAATTCAAAACTGCACTGACTATATAGCTTTGAATTGTATAGCTTCCTACAGACTAACACTTCATTCTGAGAGATCACTGTCTCTGGGGTCTTTTCTCCATTTTTTCCTAGCAAACTTCCATGCAACAGATGGTTACTGAAAGCTGTCCTCAGATGGTCTTCAGGATTTCCCAGGCAGGCATTCCTGAAACTGAACTGGGATTACAGAATAGCTAATTTGAGAGCCCAGCTACAGTTTGAATTCCATTCTATCCTCAATGTTTCCAATTTTAACTTTAACGCTCAAGTTAAATTATTGTACCAGAGCCTACCTGCTGAGCCTGTTGCCATGCACCTCTCTGGCTCTTAAAAAATAAAGTAAAAAGATAGCAAAGAGCCATCACAGAACAGTAAGAAACTGTTTCTCAGAGCTTTACAGTGTGCAAGTGTGAAAGCAAAAGCAGTGAGTTAGGGGGCTGAATAAAGTGGATGGAGTCGCCTGTTTGTTTGGTAGAGAAGATGGGTCAGTGCAGCTCTGGGTTAGAGACTGTGCTAAGAAGTGACTGACTCCTACTCTGGCTGAATGAGGAGAGAGACACCAATGTTTATCTGTTTACACCTGACTAGAGCACAGGGCAAAATGCAGGACAGGCCTCTTTGGCACTCTCTGCCCTTGCCCACGCTGCTCACAGGCCAGAGGTGGCCTGACCTTTGGTCTGCATGTGGTGTGTCTGAAAGAGAACCATAAAGAGTTGGAGCTCTGGTATTCTGCTGTCTGGGTTGTGCCATGGACTGGTGAGGATGTAAACACGGGTGGGGAAGGAGAGAGCTTTCGTCAGCCTCCAGTCTACTCTCAGGAAGGCGGAAAGCCCGAGAGCTGAAAACATGGCAGCCTTGTCTTTTGGAATAGACTGAACATGTGAAAAATCACTGTCCTAATGATAAACACTGTATTAAATATTGGCAAGACATGAATCCAGCCTCTGCAAAAACATCTTTTTTTTTTTTTTAGTTCAAATCACATTTTTCTTTAGCACATCTTTTTAAAGTTTGTTATCCTTCACCCCTTTCTAGATTGCCAGCCATATGGTGAAAGAAATGGCTCTTAGAATTGTTTTCTGTAGAACTGTAGTAGACAGGAATACCAAACAACTTCATAAAACCACTAAATATTTGGCAAACTTCTAGTCTACTGTAATTTAAAAAAAATGCTCAAGACAAATGTTGATGTTGCAGAGAGAAAAAATCCCTAGGATAGAGCTATCAATTAACGGATAATTTCAGCTTTCCTATATAACCCTGTTCTATAAGTCATACTTCATAAAGAGTGAATGCTCTTCTAATTAAACTTTTCTAAGCCTTAAAAAGCATTTGAATTGTGAGTGGATGCTGCTCTGGCTTTTCTGGCATGTTACATACAGGACGTCTGGCCAATTCTCCAGTCTTCTCTCAGATATGTTACTGATCCAAAATATTTTCACCAGACACCCTGAAATGGAATCACAAGTTTGCCAATTTCCATTTTGTGTATCTTCCTTAGAAAACTGAAAATCACAGCCCTGGTGATTTGATTGCTCAGTGTCCAAACTTAACCCACTGGAACAAAAGAGCAACAAAGGTGCAAAAGATGGTGCCTGGTCTTTGTGAGACAAAAATCACAAAAAAAAAAATTACCTGATTTCCAGTTCAGAAGTTAGATCAGGGAAATTGATGCTCTTATACCACTGATGAAGTACAGATCAACAATTATGGTAGAAATTCATCAGCAAAGTTACTGGGTTATTACACTGACGTTTCTCTGAACCTACCCAGGTCTCCAAAGCAAAAGAGCAATTTTCAGTGTCTTTACAATGTGCAATTTTCAGTTTTCTCAATTCTTTGAGCTTCAAGTCAGCACTTTTTTGGAGAAACATATATATCAGAAGAAAAGTGCTCGACAAAGGTCTCATATTCTGATTTCCTTGGACTTTACAGCAAGATTTCAAATACTGTTGAAACTGCCAAAGAAGAAAAATGTGTGTTATAATATTACAGATGATAACATAGTCCAGCCTGGAGTTTTTCCTCCTACCCAGTGCTGTGAGAGCTCAAGCAATGTTATTTCACTAGGCCAGGAAGTCTAGGCAGAACTTCATTAAAATACAGCTGAATGACCTGTTACATGAACTGAGCTCCTCAAGAAAGTATTTGGGAGCTTGGCAATGTAATGGTCCTGCAAGTTGTTCACTAAAGCTGTAGCCTGTGGCTTAAACTTCTCTTGTCATCTGGAGAGGGATGATTTTTCCTAGATGCCCAATAAGGTGTCCGGTCCTCACATGGAAAAGTTCTACTCTGATTCAAGTAAAAGGCTTAAATTCCATACTATTGTCCTCACACACACACACACCAATTTATTAAAGACAAATGCTAATCCACCACCTCAGCCCATGCTTCCTATGGAGTTTGTCCTTGCTTGTTTCAGGCTGGGGCTGTGTGTTCAGGCCACCTCTTTTCCTTCCAGAAAATCTGCTAGGTGGAAGGAATATGGAAAATGGAAGAGACCTACGGCTTTAGTAGTGAACAGGATATATAATGCTATGGTAATCTGACTCTGGAGGATAAAGACCCAGTTGATGTTGCTAGAAGCACTCTGAGAAGCTGGTAAAGATTATAGCTAGGTTGGGTCCAGTACTCCAAGTATGATCACCCAGATGTACAGGATATTTAAATCTGAAGCTCAAGGAGGGGACAATTTTAGGAACAATTTCTGATGGAGAGTGCTATTTAGAAGGATACCATTATGTAACCAAAGCTCATAACTTTGGCTGAGGTATTTTGTCCAAAGTCATGTTTTGACTTTGAAGGTGCTGCAAATCCCATGTAGTCAGTGAGAGTTTTGGGAGCTGGATCTTCTGGGGAAATCTGTGCTAGGCAGCCAGCTGCAGTTTGCAGGAAGTGATACAAGAAGATGAAATGCACATAGAGCAAAAAGGTGTATCAGATCAGGAGGACACTGTCTGGGTTGGTGGGTGGTAGTAGCCTGGATGCCTCTGATGTTCCTGAACTCTTGCACCAACAAAGTTCTTCTTGAAGCCTGGAGACTTTTTCTCAGTACTTCCTCAGTCTAATGTAGCCACCCCACCAAGAAGCCCAGGTGGGAGTTGATAGGGAATGTATGGGTGATTTCCAGTGAAAAATATCCAAACATGCTCTGAGAGTAACCTTTATATAGTGAATATTATACTTGAAGCAGAATAATACAATGTCTAGTGAGGGAGGGACTGCAAGCCCATGGGCAGTCATCCAGAACTGAAGAAAGAAAGCTGTCTTTTATAGTCGTGTATATCAGTTTATAAATATCATCAGAGGGTTAAAGTAACTGCTTACAGACAGGTCATAAAAATAAAGGAACCCTGAGGGGTTCCAGGAGTAGCTTTAGTGGTGGGAACAGACTATTTTTATTTATAATTGGATACAGTCTATCATTCATACAGCAGCCTCTTCATTTTGTACAGTATAAAATGGGAGGGAACAGTGTCACTTCTGCCTGTGTCATCCCAGCAAGTGCTCTGTGTTCAATAAAGGGCTTCAGTCATAAAGACAGCCAGCTCAACAAGTTTCACTGAGGAAAAATAAGACATTAGTTTAAAATATTAAAAGCTGTTCTTGCCAAAACACGATCTAGAGAGAAGTAACATGCTCTGTGTTCAGGGCAAAAGCAAGATGGGTGTCTTGTGTACAACTTTCTCCCTTTTTTTTCTGCCATCATGGATTTCTGCAAGGTGAGTGAACACCAAATTATGAAAGCATGCTATTGGCAATTTCTCTATCTGGTTCCAAGTGGCCTGGCTCTGTTCCAGCCAGTGAGCTGTTGCTCTTTGAATCTGCTTCTTTGGCCCTGCTACTTTGAGGTGACAGCCTCTTTGCGCAGTTATCAGTGCCTGCATGGCAGTGGAGGGCCTTGCCATGCTCCTATCCTGGCCAGCCTCCCAGTCTGAGCCTCCTTCTCCTCACTTGACTGGTACACACAGGCAGGATCAAGCTTCCCAATAAAAAATCTAGGATGATTATGGGGGTTCATTACAGAGTTCCCAGATGGAGGTTTGCAGCTGCTATGAGGATTACTGCACCTCAGA
The DNA here is from genome assembly GCA_013398175.1 of Climacteris rufus. NCBI lineage: Eukaryota > Metazoa > Chordata > Aves > Passeriformes > Climacteridae > Climacteris > Climacteris rufus. The sequence goes on along the minus strand of VZRZ01003574.1, from coordinate 413,630 downwards.
ACGCTCACATTGCCTTTACAAAGGTGTTTTATAAGTGAAAATATCAGGGATGTTTTAATCCAAACCAAATTATTCCCCCCCAAATCACAGAAGAGGCAGATTCATGCTCCTGGGTTGTTCCTGCTGCCTGTGGGCCTGTGCCAAGGTGGAGTGCCAGCAGAGTGCTGAGACCAGTGAAGACAGTGAGCCCCACCACTGCCTCCTCCCCACCACTGGACTTCTGATGCTTTCTGGGCTGCCAGTGCTTTGCCTGTCCTAGAATTGTGCTGCTTGTGTGCTGTCAAAGGGGAAATTGCATATTATGGGAAGGCCAGATGAGATTCGGTGACCCTAAACCACCAAACACAGGATTTGAAAGGGTTTTTAAAGCCAGAGCTTCCAAGCACACAGCCTGAAGCTAAACATTTAAATCTGTGTTTAGGCATCAGAATAAACATGGGTCTGATTTTAGAGCTGTAGAACAACTCAGGTTTTCCACATTATTCCCCAGAGTCTGCAATTTATTCCTTTCTGGCAGCCTCTTTAGATCTTTAGGAATGGAGTTGCAATCCTGACAATCTGGGGAAGACTTAGAGTATCCCTCAAAACTTTACCGAATAACAAAGTGAGGACTGAAGTCCAATAAAAGCTAAGGCCTCTAGTCTGAAACGCAGCAGGAATCTGGGTGCCTGTGCTTAGGAGCAAGACTAAAACAAGCAAGCAAAAAAACTGAAATAAAAAGTAGGTCTTCTCTATTTGCTAACTTCCTGACCTTGCCAGGCTCGTATGGCTTTCCTAAGCGCTGTGGTTTCCATATCACAGCTACATCCTTAGAGCTGAGATTACTACCTTTAGAGAGGACAGAAATGGGATCAAACCCCCTGGACCTGTGAGGCTTCTACTTTCTGAGCCTGTATTCCATTCCTAGTGCTGTGATAGAAAGTAAAGCACTGTTCTCATCTTTGTCCATCTTTTTTTTCTCTAAAGAAAGCAATAACAGTAATGCCAGTTGCTAAAGGGGACCAATAAAGTAGAAAACCCATGAGATTTCTGCTGTTGTCATGTAATTGTTAAAGTGGTGGGACTGTAGCTGCTCTGCTCATTTGATCATTTCTGTTCATCTGGTTTAGGCAGCTCTTGCTCAGCACACTATTTTTTCTTACTTGTTTTCCTGTGCGCTTAACTCTTCCCCATTCCCTGAATAAAGAACTCATTTGTGGCTGTAATTTCATGCCCTGAAAATTCATGGCAGTGACTTTGTTCCCCTGTAGAACAGATCCTGTGACCAAGAGTCCTAACACCTGTTGTCATCATCTGAAAGGCAGATACCTAGTCTGAAATGCTTCCCAACATCTCTGAGACCATTTGAGAGAGGCAAAGACCCTTTCTAAGGGCAATCCTCACCAGTTAGCTCAGATATCTTTCTGAGGAAAGGATAAATTGAGCCTTGTTCATCACTCCCACCACTGATAGTAGAGGAACCCTAGAGGAACAAGTTGGATTAAATACTTAATGGCAGCCTGAACACAACTGCCGGTTGTGACATTCAATAAGTGATGTGTGGGTGGAGCTAGGACAAGCATTTCTCCTTGCACACTGTTGTATGAGGCATTAGTGATGGATTCAACTCATCTGTGCCCCAGAAAGATGAATTCACACTGGAAGGCATGTAGAGGAGAGTTGGTAAATAAAATGGGAAATGAGAAATCTGTTTTAGGAGGGAAGCTTATAAGAGCTGGGTTAGTTTGGCCTAGTGAGATTAAATTTGAGAGTAGAATATTATTATTTTCATGTACAGAACATTATGGAAGGGGAGAGCTACTTAAGTTAAATTTGAACATATAGATGTGAAGATATCACAAATGCACCAATAAATGCAATGTGTTTCTAAAATTTGCTTTGTCTCTTCACGGTATTTATGCTGCAGCAATTGGGGAAAGACATGCCTTGCAGGGGATGCATCCCCTCTCCGAGTTCCTCTTCCTCCTCCACCTCTCCTCAACATGAAAATAATGAAAAGGATTGTATAATGTCAGAAGCCTAAACCTGCAAAAAACCTACTGCAAATATATTGACAAGTGGTCTTTTGGAGAGCATCAGTGCGTTGGACCTTTACTCCACAGCAGATTCACTTTGCATGATGACTGTGTAAAGATAAAGGGTGTTATCCACCTGCAATAACAAAAATGTGTCAGCCATGGAAATATTTTTAAAAACTCATTTTTTTGGATAATAGGTGACAAATAATGAAAATATATTAATGTAGTATTTACACCCTTCCATCTCTTAAAAAAATTTAGTTTTAGTTTAATAATTCTTTTGCAAAAATGCAGTGTATAAAGGTGATGTGAGAGAGTCTTATATAAGGGTTATACATGCAAAATAGCCTACTATTGTTTTGTATCCTGGATACACTATAAATATATGATTAACACAATTCCCCATATACCGTAATATGCCAGGCATAAAAAGTGTCCAGTTCATCATCTTACCACTGCATGTGTTAAGTTGAACTTCGTCAAGTTCACCCTTCCCCTTCACCAGAGAAGGTGAAATCACATTATTTCTACCCTGTTTTCCCAGGTATCTTGCAGCACTTTCCCCTTGGTAATGCACTGGAATTCTCTTCTGATCACCTTTTTTCTTCTAGTTCTCTGACTGAAGCCTTTCTAGGTGTCTCCAGCCTCCTGGTATCACCTTTTTCTCTTATTAGGCAGGAAGTTAAAACTGCTGCAATTCCAGGTTACTTTTAGTTTCTATGCCTGGTCTGTCTTATAGCCCTGATAATATCAGTGAGTGGATTTAGCAAATAACTTTCCCTTGAGATATTTAAAAAAGGGCTCAATGGGACCCCAGTAGTTGAACCTCCCACAACTGGTCTTCCAGCTCTTGTACTACCCCAGAAATTTTAGGTGTCTCTCAAGCTTCACTCAGGGAAGCTGCTGATACAGTGAGCATAAAGATACTGCATCCTCATGACCCCTGCCATTTAGAAGACCTCTTGGATGCTGTTCCCAGTCAGGAAATGGCTCACTAATCCTTGCCGGCCTTAGCGTTGAAGTGGCTCTAGTTTCTGGACTCTAACTGTTAGCTTGATGTGCTTCCATTCACTGCTCCCATTTCTGCATCATCGGTTTCCAGGGATATTGGGCGTTGCATTAAGCCTAGCACCATGGTTTTAACTATTCCCCAAAACTGCAATAAAAAATGAGACAATCCAGCCAATACTTTGATGTCTTTTTCTTACTAAATCCATGAAAACATGGCTCTTACCAACACTGGAAATTTTCCCAACAGCTTTCCTGACAGCATGCAATATTTAGTTGACTAACAATGTCAGATTTTTAAGAACGCTTTTCATAAAAATGTGAGAAAGTTAAATGTATTTTCCCATTAGTATAATTAATTTCTAGGTGCTTAGATATGACCTTTGCCTGCATGAAGCAGGTTCATGAATGGACACCTAAAGAAAGGGGGAATTCATGCATTTACAGATCAAAAATATAAAAAAACAAGCACTCCTTTCTAATGGGCCAAAAAAGGCTTGAGAGGCAGACAAAGCAAATAATTCCACTCATTCCTTCAACTCAAAAGATAGATCACTGTGCAGACATTGTGCTGAACAGAAAGTTCTCCATAATTTTTCAGGTTAATGGCTTTGCAGCCTTCTCTCTGGTACAGATTCCCCAATGTTCATTGTCTTTATGTTTTAAAATGATACAATGAATTATTGAGAATTCTTTTCTCCATAAGATGATGCACCACAGCCCTCAATTTGGCTGTGTATGTATTTCAGCCTTGAAAGAGAAAGGATGGCAGCTCTGGGAGACTGTACTCCAACAGCCCCAACATACACACCCACAAAGACAAATCTGGATAATAATCATGTGAGACATAGGGTTAGGTATAACTTTTACATTGTAACTGATAAGAGGACTTCAGAAGAATATCCATGAAGAGGATATAAATTAAATCACTCTTGTTAGCTATTTGTGTTGCTGAAAGGGTCACTTAAGAACTCTACTTGTAATAGATCTCCCAAAACCTATGAACCCAGTCTGGACACAATAAAAAAACGTAAGTCAGAGAAGGAAAAGAGGAAGGTTATTTTACAGAGATGTAAGCCTTAGACCTTCAAAGATTTTCATGTGGACAAAATCTTGACAAAATCATCCTCAAAGGCCATGCCAAAACAAATAGTAAAATCCTGGTCTCACAGTCACTGTGCCAACACTGTACATCCCATATTTTACATTCCTTATGCATTTAGAGTGGGTGGCTTCTGATTATTACCTTGGTAGTAACTGGGCACTTGAAAACTCAGTAGAGAGAAGGCAGTCAGGCAGTCACTACTCCAAATATATTAAGAAAGTATATGTAGTAAGAGAGCTTGTGAAAATATCTGAAAATGATGAATTGATGTCTTGCTTATAATGATTCTGAAAGAAGGAATCCCTTGGCAGTTATTTTCTTCTCACTCCTTTCAAGCACAGCAATTCTCAACTGGTTTCTGAAAAACCTCCACAAAATGTTTTCATCTCACAGTTTAATTGCCACTTCAGTTATCACTTCTGCAAGAATTCAAGAATTAATGATTTCTGAATAGGAGAATATGTACTTACATGATGTTAAAATTATAGCTACCACCACCAGAACTACTGTTTCTATTGCTGCTGCTCAAAAGGTGTGTTAAAATCCATTGATCAAAAAAGCCACATCTGCCCATAGCTATACTATAAAGGCCAGCTATTATGGAACCAATATCCTCAAAACCCAGCTTTGCTGAAGTGCATTTCAGGCAGCAATGCTCTTTTCAGAGGAGCTCCTGTCATCTGCATAGGCCCTCTTTTCCCCAGAGTTGTTTTAATAAATTTTTCATGTGACAGCTGTCTGCATGCTAGTGACATCTTAGTAGTTTTATATCAGCTAAGCAAGGGGGTTATGGGCATAACATTTGGTTTGATGCTGTTCCATACAGATTCTGGAATATGGCTAAAATTCTGTCTTTTCCTATGCTAGCTTTAGCTGCTTGTGTCACTCATTAATGGATTCCCTGCAAAATCTTTCTGTTTTCTGTTTGTCATCTAGCTTTATCTTGAGGTATTAGCAACACCTAGCTTGTGTATAATGCTGCAATCAGCAGTCCTTGTGGTCCTTAGCTGAGAGGCCAATGCCATTTGCTCTGAGATGTGGAGGGGTTTTGGCAGTGAGGCAGTTGCACATCACATGATGAAGACAGAAATTCAGTATTTTGTTTTAACGAAGTTCGCACCATCCTTTATGTCCACTGGAAGGAGACAGAGTTTCTGTGTGGAAAATGTAATAGATGACATATGACTAAAAGTTGCAGTAGAATATCTGCATGCAGGAAGGCAACATTCATGTTGATCAAGCAGCAATTGATTCTGATATTCCCTCACATTTAATGCTTGATATTATTGTTGTAACAGTGTTGTTTCTGGATGATTTCTGTAATCGAAAGTTCTACATCTATTTTGTGCCATGTTTTCCTAGTTTAAATGCATTCAAGTGAATTATCACAGCATAAAACTGTGAAAAAAAAATGAATCTTTGTTTTGATATGAGTGAGTGATAAATCAGCAGTTTAAACTCAGAGTAAGTTTCAAAATATCATTTGGTTGTAAGTGCAAAGTACCACTGAGACCTAGAGACTTGTGATAGCTAGAGACATAACATTTTCATAGTATGAAGAATCCCTTTATAGAAGCTCCAGTTCAGAAAAATGTTACAATGTGTTCTTAAGTCCCACAGAAGACAAAGCACATCCTTTTCTGTACCAGGGCCAGAAAAACTGTATCATTCCCTCTTGCACTTCCCTTCACAATCACATAATGTCTCTGTACCAACTCAAAACATAGTACACATGGAAAAATATGTGTGTTTCATTGCAGGCACTTATGGATAAGTGGTTCTGTCCCTTCTAAAATAAATTAATAATTCCATCTACATTTGTTCTTCATTTCATCTGCTTCTCCCATCTGTTCTCTTCCTCTCTCTCTCTCTCTCCCCCAGCTCACTCTGTTTTTGCAGGGATTCTCAGTTCAACTGAGATCAGAAGTTGGCCCAGCATGTGTTTGTAAATTTTACTGTATGTATCTTAACAAGGTTTTGTTCAGAGGTTTGGGTTTTTTTTTTTTCCTTTTAAAAATCTCTTTCTTTAAAAATGGATGCAATATCCAGGACTTTGGTCTCCCTTTTGTGGGAAGTCATAAGGTTTTCCCCCTATGGCTGGTCAAACAAGGAAGGCAGTGTTAACAGCAACTTGACTGATGGAGTCTCTCTGAGCTGAATAATCTGCTCAGTTTCCAGTTTGGGGGAAGACCTTCTTGACAGCCAGCCACATGTAGGGAGCAGAATGTGGGGTGTTTGTGAGGCAGGGCTTGGAGGCCTTATGCCCCTCTCACCTGCTGCTCTAGTGCTCCATCCCAGAGTGAGCTTTGTACCTCATCAAGTGATTTCTATACATTCTTGGGAGTACAGCCAGGTGTGGCAGGGTGGTTTTTGTTTTGCTTAGGTATACATACTCTATTCATGTAGCTCCAAATGCAAACACTCATCAAAGTAGATTAAATAGACTAATGCCATTCATAATGAAATAAAGCTTCTAAGTGGCTGTTTTCATGACATTTCTAATTCAAGTATTTCTGTATGGCTTAACCTCTCTGATAAGCAACTGATTTGCTTTTCTTTACCTGCTATGAGGGCATTTTCAATATAAAGAAAAACGTAGCAAACCAAATATGTCATTATTCACTTGGAACATGATTTAAAGTTTCTGAAGGGTCATGCATTTTCGTCTCTGCTTGACTGTTCTTGCTTTTTGAAAGAATCCTAGTTTGCTGCACATGACATTTGAGAACTGTTGTAGGTTAGTAGGACAACTTGGTGTGTTCCAGGGCCAAACACATTTGTGACAGCCACATGGAAAGCCACAACTCTTACCAGTGCATTTAAAAAGCAAAAGTTTTCCAGTGCAACTGGAGGATTCAGTTCTGCTCCTCATACTGCTGCCAAAAAGTGAGAGTAACTCCACTTGAAATCAGCAAAACAGTTGCACTGGAGTAGTATAAAAATAAGAAATCAGTTTCTAGACATAACATTTTTCAGTTTTAACAATAAAACCAAGAAAAAAACCCTTGAATTTTGCAACCCTTTTGTTGCTTGCCTGATCCCACTCACTCTCCCTTCAGCCACTTGTCTCTCAATTCATCCAGTCTTTCACAGGCACCCAGCACTGGTTTCAGTCTGTCATTAGATTCATTACCTTCAACTACTCCTTTTTATTTCATACTGTCCAGCCCATATCACTTCTGAATTTGCTTCAGTGGGTGTTGGTTAGTGGCAATCATGTTATTAACAGAGAAAGAGCCTTCTGGCTTTAAGTTCCTGTGCATAGGGCAGAGTAATTTTGAGCCACCACTGCTGTCCTGAGCCCAGCAACCCTAGCCTGGCTTGGCAGTACAGCCCAGGTAGTAACCACTAGGAACTAGGAGCTCTGACCATGCTCTGTGGGGCAAGAGCCTCCAAAGGTCATAGATTCTAGAAAATCAAGGGCTTTATTAAGTATGTGTGAAATGCATTTTTTAAAAAGCTTTCACAAAGGCAGCAAAAAAGACTCCTGGCAGGAGTGGCCCTTCCCTTGCCAAATTTTATATACATTCTTTAAACTATTAAACAAATTGCGTACAAGAAATGGCCTGATTTTTTTATATGTGGGCAGAACTTATTTTTCCTTAACTTTCTTCTTAGAAACAATTGAACCATGACTCTTGAAATTTAAAAACACATGAATAACAACAGCCTGGGACAAACACCAGGCATGGAAAATTCAACTGAACTTGTAAAAGTTTAACAAAGTTATAACAGCATCTTATATGTGAAATGTCAAAAAGTCTCTTAGAAGAAATAGAATGATGGTGAAGCAAATACAACATTTGGTTTTGGAGGGTTGATTAGGGAACAAATAGCATCACAGGAAGAATAAATGGAAATAAATGAATGGTGGGGAGTAATAAGTAGTAGACACAAGCTATAGAAGTTTGTAGAAAAGTTTGGAAAACATTTCAGAATATGTTTTTCTTAATATATTCTTTTCTAATCATAAGAAATGTTAGTGGCGTATTTAAGAACAATAAGAAAAATATAAAAGTCCCTGGAATGTTGCAAAGTGGTGATGTTACTTACAGTAAAATAACCATTTACTGTCATATTCTATTACTATACCCACAAAGTGCCTTACAAAAGGCCATCAGTCCCTGTGAGTGCCAGTGCAGAACCTACCAAACCCACTGAATTTCCCTGTTTCTTTGGGCCTGCTCTTGTCTACAATTCAGGAGTAAACCTCCACACAGTTTTTTGGTCCCTCTTGCTGTCTATCTGCATTGCATATGACTCATATGGATATGGATATGCATCTGTATGAATGAGACATCTTGGCCTTCTCATTAGTCAGTTCTTGGGTAGAATAAAATAACCCGGGACAGTTTTACACTTCCTTTATCACCTATTCTTTTGGTGAGCATCAATCAGCTCAGGCTGGTCCCTTCAAACCATTCTGTTCTGTCAGCCAAGTTTGCTCCCTTATCTTGGACTACGAGGTTCCTGACACATTCTAGGGATTTATTTTACTGGACAAACAGTAGCAGTCACCCAAGACTCTGTGCAATCAGCTCTAAATCCAGCTGGACCTCAGAATAGACTCTGGTACAACTTTCAGCATTTTCAACAGTAATGAGTTAGATCACACAACAATAGAAAAAAACATTGTATTTTCTTTTGTTGAAAGAAAGGAATAAGTCCCAGTCCACACAGAGTTCTTTCCAGGGCTCCACACAGTTCTTTCAGCAACAGTGCCTGTCTGAAAGTCTTTATGAAAGCTGGAGCTTTGTGGTGTGCCAAATACAGAACATTCTGACAAAAAAGTAGAAAAGCATATTCCAAAGAAAGGAATGCTTTTATATTTAATTCCCTGAGAATATTTCTTTAGCTTTTGGCTTAATTTGTCCTCCAATATACTTTTCCCCAAAAGGCTTAATTTGATTTCATACTGTCTCTTTAACATGAAACAGTGGAATGCATCATAATATTTTCTCACTTGCCAAGATTTGCTTTTCCAAATATGTGCATTTATTGAATGAGGTAAAACCAGATTGCATTCTACTTGGGCAGCAGATGTGGCAGAAGTTTTCAGAATTTCCCTGGTAGATGGCTAGGATTCAGTGAATCCTACATGGTGTAGCATCCAAGATGTTGTAGGGGGAGACAATGTCACTCTAAGGAGAATTTTTCAATAGAGAGAACTTTCAAAAAAATGGGTTCATTTTCACTAGGTTGGTATGCTCTGGACCTAGCCAGACATGACACAGTACATTTCAACTTGTCTACCAGCCAAGATGTGTTAATTATCTGATGATTTATTTATACTGTAATTATCAGTCAGTGTTGTTATTTTCCACCCTCAGCTGGAAAGCTGCATTTTCTGTGAAATGTTGTGAAATACTGTGAAATATTTTAGTGTCATTTTCAATTTTCATTTCTAATTTTGATGGCACAGGAATGTTTCGTGTTGTATAACAAAAAAAAAAAATATTACAAGAAGAAAGAAGAATCAGGTGGCCTATCCAGTAATGGTTGCACATAGTCATTATTAGTGATTACTACCATTTCAGAAGCTGACATCCCTAAGGACTATGCTCTATTTTACACAGGGAAAAAAGAAGTCAGGGGGAAGGACTGTGGCAATTAGTTTGGAAAAAAAAATCACAAAGCAGTAAATTTAGAATAAGAAAATAAATGTTATCTTGATTTCTAGCACTGGTTGGTCAGAAATTTCTGTGCTTGTTTCTGCTTAAGGAAAAATGTCTTCTTAACAGAGAGTTGCTGTGTTTATGCTCCTTCTGTTTCAGGTCCTTTTAAAGCACAAGGCCTTGCTCTTGGTTTCACTTGCATTTGGGGTTTTTACTTTCGCAGGCTAATTTAAACAAGTATACATCTGCTGTGAATGGACCACGTCTGCTGCTGTACACCAGGAAGAGCAAGCAGCCACGAATCCAGGAAAACTTGTTATTTAACCCAGATTTACAGCTGCACGTTGTCAGCGGTCTCCCCCTCTCAGCTTGCCTGTGCCGCAGCAGTGTTTTTCAAAGTGAAGGTCATGTTCCCCTTAAGGGCTGTGGAAAGGATCAAAGGGTGGGTTGGAAGCTGCAGGAGCAGTGGTGTTAATCGCAAGCAGCCCCAGCGGAGGCTGCACCGGGTTTGCTTTGACCGCGGTGCCGGTGCGAGGAGTCGTCCTGTCCTCGCTGCCGCTGCGCACCAGCTCTGGGAGGCTCCCGGCCGGGGCTGGGGAGTCCCGGCACCGGAACCGGACCTGACCCAGAGCCGCGGGTGGTTCTTCAGAGGTGCAATGCTCTGCCACTCCAGCACACGCGGTGCCACGGGCAGATGTGTTGGGAAGGCCGGTTCTCCGCGCAGACACGAAGCAGCAGAGTGAGTGTTGGCTTCGTGCCGGCTGTGGCACGGGCTACCAAGGAGCCGGGAACAGCAGGTTGGGCAGCGGAGCCGCGAGCTGGGAGCTCGCAGTGTCGGGTCATTCAGGGTCGGGGAAAGAGGAGGCTGTAAATACTTGCTGCAGTTTTTGAACTAGCCAGGAAACTACAAATTGACTTTAATTGCAGACAGTTTGTCTGCATGGAAGATGTGATTATTTAACTAATACAACATATATGAGCAGCCATTCTGGATCAGACCAATGTTCTTATTAGTACTGTATCCTGCCTCCAACACGAGCCAAGAAGTATACAAAGAAAACAGGCATACACAGTACTTTCCCCAAATACCCTCCTTGCTGCCAGCCACTTACAGCTTAGGGGTTTCTGAGCTACATATGGTTGAATTTAGCAATCCTCAATGGATTTGTCTTCTATGAATTTCTATTTCCCTTTGAACCCATGCAAAATTTTAGTATCTGCAATGTCCAAACGCAATTTATGCCTTGATGTAGTAATTTCAGCAAGCCCTTGCTTCTCTGCCTTGGAGAAAATGAGCTGCAGCTCACACATGGAGTCATACTAAGACACATGAGCCAAAAGGAGTGGATGGGATTGCCACAGTTTCAAAAGGTTAAAGAAAACTCTTTTTACGCAAAAGAGAACTTGATCACTGTCTACGTGAGTAGTCTCTTCAAGAACATGAGACCTTTTCTTTAACAGCTGAACACATATTTATCTTGATAGACTTCAACAGCAGCAGATTGCTTTGTAAGTGGCCATTGACTGGCTTGTAGCATCTGCTCTTGGTGCTGGGGATGTTCTAGGGGAGGGAATTGAAAGCAATGCTCCCTGCATAGCCATCACAAAATTAGAAGGTGAATAGCTTAGATTGGCATACGATGAGACATTTGATAGTTAAACAGTGGCAGAGGTCTCTGGTCATTGATCAAATATTTCAATATCCAGAATTCAGTGTTTGATTTTTGCTCATTAGATCAAAGCCCTGCCAGCTTAATTTCTGCCAAGGATCCATCAAGCTTTTGTGCTGACTGCGTGTTGCAAACACACTGTACAAATTCTCCTTGCTGATTAATTTGTCTCTTTCTAACAATGACTATCAGCTGGATAGGTATAGAGTGCAAGCATAAAATCTGTCTCGTTTGGCTTTCAGTTTCTGTAGATTGTTCATTTGGCTTATCAGATATTGGCTGAGGTAGAATCATAGAATCCTTAAGGTTGGAAAAGATACATCTTAAGTATAATGTGTACTAGCTGTCCTTTTGGTTCTCACCACAGCCTCAATTCCTAGGTCACAGTACCAAAAATGTGCCCTTCAGAGACTCATTTATTTTCTCTTAGAGCGTGTATCTAAGACTGAAAAACAGCATTAACCTACATCTCACCCTTGAGGACAGGAGCTGGGAAATACCAGAACACCAGGAGCTCAGAAATACCAGTTTGATGACTTCTAAGCACAGCGGAGCTGTGACGTGATAGATGTGCATGTACAAAGAGTGCCAGAAAAAAATGTACTGTAGCATGCATGTTAGAAGATACTGTGGGTTAGCCCTGGTAGGCAGCTCATTCCCACCCAGATGCTCACTCACTCTCTCCCAATGGAATGAGGGAGAGAACTGAGAGGATTTAAGTGAGAAAATTTCTGGTTTGAGATAGACAGTTTAATTGTAAGGGCAGTTGCATGCACAAGCAAAGCAAGACTGTTCATTCTCTACTTCCCATGGACAGGCCAGTGTTCAGCCATCCCCCAGGAAGGCTGGGCTCCATCATTCATGTTGGTGACTTGGGAAGGCAAAAACCATCACTACAAATGTGCCCCCTTCCTCCTTCTTCCCCCAGCTTTTATTGCTAAGCACAACACCTTATGGTGTGAGTATCCCTGTGGTCACTTGGGGTCAGCTGTCCTGGCTGTGTCCTCTCCCAGCCTCTTGTGCATCCTCAGCCTTGCACATCCTCACCTAGCAGTTCTAGACTGACCAATGGGAGGTCAGTACATCCTAAACATCACAGAGAAAGAGAAAATAAAACAAAAAATCGAATAGCTAGTGTTGAGTAAAGGCCATGGAGGTGTTGTTATCTTCACCAGTTATCTTTATCTTCCAGGTTAAGTCACTGCTTCCTTAGTTTCACCAATACTTCCTGTCAGTATTAAGAGAAAAGCTCCCAGAGCGATTGGCCCAGAGCACCAATGGTCTGAAATCCTCTGAGAAGAACTGCACTGTCTGTTCTCATCAAAGGGAGGACCTTTGGCCTGATATTTTTAGATACACAGAAACAGATTAATTTATTCCCCCTTTTTCAGGGGGTCTAAGTGACTGAAAATCACTTAAATCAATATAGAGATTCAGTCTCCATATTGTTTTAAGCATTTGCAGAATTGTATGTGTGTTTCGAATATGAAATTTAATCAGTGTTACATTACATACTTCTGAATGCAATGGCTCTCCAGTCTCTTTGTGTAATTAATGTACAACACACTTCTTCATGATACCTCAGAGACCTGTAGTAACACTCTTAATCTGCGCAATGATAAGTCTGCCAGTGGACTAGGGCACTGGAATAGAACTAAAGAGATACAAGTTCTCTTTCCATCGCTGTTGCTGGAGAGTATCAGGTTGTTCTCCTCTCATTGCTCATTTGGCTTTGTAGTCTATGGAACTGGGATAAGAAGAGTGCAGCCATGACCCTCAGTGAAATGTATTAATGAAAATTGATATAATAAATTTTGCTGTGAGGTTTAACATTGCAGACTGTTTGTGTAGGTGCTCTCTCATCAGTCAGATCCAGGATAACTTCTCAGCTCTATGCTCCATGTACAGACTCTGGCTGCATCCTGACTCTCAGGGATACACACTGTCACAAGTCCTTGTTTGAAATGCAGGAAACTGTGGATGCCAGAGGATGAGAGCCAGGTCACTAGGCTGAGCAGGCAAGGTGCCAAGACTGTGATGAGTCCCACAGAACACACCTGATACAGGTGTTGGCTGCTGTGAGCATGCATGCCAGCTGCACACACACACACACACACACAGACTGAGTGTATACACATATTAACACCCTGCTCTTCTTAGTAGTTGGGTCCAGCAATCAAGACCCCTGCATATTCCCCACTGCCTTTATTAAGGGATGAAAAGAAGGGATGCAATTATAGTTTTCTTTTTCTGTAGTAGCACTTTGTTAGTGTTGAAGTATTCCTGTGGCACAGAGAACGTGTCCAGGTGATATCTGACATACCATCTGTAGAGTGGCAGTGTCTGAAGTCGTCTTAAATCTTGCCGACATGAATGGTATATAGCTTTGGCATAGCTGCTGTGAGCAGCCCTTTGCCTGCTGGGCTGCACACAACAGCTGCCAGCATTCTCTGTGCCAGAGGAAACAGCTGTCCTTTCAGTAGGGACCACATAATGGGAGGAGTTCTCATAACTTCTGGGACCTGATTCATGCCAGTTGTGGACTGAAGAGCAGTGCTCTTGAAAGGGCACACAGGTAACAAGCACTTTGGATGAGGGAAAGTAATGTTGATGTACTGAAGGTTAATGTCATTTCATATTTTAACTGCCCTCAGTCCTCCCAGTCTCCTTCAAGGACCAGGTTTCACTTCTAAAACCTGAAGAACTTCCCAAATTATCTTTTAATCATAGACCTTTTCTTTCTGCTGTACCAACCCACGATACTTCCTCTGTGTTCTTTTGCTTTCAACTGCACTGACCCAAGGTGCCTGACAGGCAATAGGCAATTCTGAACTAATGGCAGATTTCAGATCCAGTGTCTCACCAGAGCCAGACATCGAAGCTTCCCAGTGCTCTGTGAGATTTTTAATAGACTCAGAAATCTGTAAGAACTTAAAGAATGAGTCCATGGGAAAAAAAAAATAAAGAAACAATTTCTTTTTT
>VZRZ01003574.1:368472-397830 GCA_013398175.1 Climacteris rufus | reverse complement strand
AAAAAAAAAAAGGAAAAAAACCTGCCTAACTCTATTCAAAATAAACTCATCCAAATTCACGTCAGGAAACACTTTTTGCCTTAGCAGTATGTTCTGAAAACCTGCTCATACAGGTGCTATGTGCTGTAATGATGTAGATTCACTACAGCAGTTTTCAAAATTGCTTCCTCTTGGCCTAGACCCCTGGCTACCTGTGAGCAAATCTGCAGCACTTCTGCATACACAGGAGACTGCTCCACGGGATAACCCAAAGGATCCAGCCAGCTTCTCTGAAACTACTCAAGTGTTTGTGCATGACCCTGCAGCTGCTGCCTTGCACACAGGGTCCACAAAAGAGCTTAACCAGAGTTTTGCATCACAGCTGAGAGCATCAGCTACTCTGTTCCAATAACTACCTATCCACTGAAGTCAATGCTTTTGAATAAAATGCAGTGAAGAGAAGCACAGGAGGACAATAACAAGCTCCAAAAGAAGCCAGCCTTGGACTTAAGGCAATGGTGAATGTTTTGCATGAGAAATACAGCAGCACTTTCCACAGGAAAATCTAGGGTGACTGGCTCATCTCTCTAGGACGACTGCCTGTCTGGAGGACAGACCACAGCCCACAAAATTGGCTATTAGAGCTGAAACAAATGAACTGGTTGTTGTCACTAAAGGCTGTACCATGAGTGTTTCTTCAGTTCTGACCTTCCAGGTGCAGTACCTAAAATTGCATTATGCCCTTTGGCTAATATTTGGTGGGAAATAGGAGGTGTCTCCTAGACTTGCCATATTCGTTCTCTCTCATATGAGGAGTTTGCTCCATGTTCGTGGAAGGGAGGAAGTGGGTAGGAAGGACAGGGTTTTCTAGAATACTTACTACTTTCCTGAGCCCTTATTAAGCCTATGCACGTGATGCATCTCCTTCATTTCTTGCCCTGATATGTGGGGTTTATGCTTCATTTACAGAACATTAAAAAACACCCTTAGAGAATCAAAAAAGCAGACATGCAATTTGACTGAAAGAACTGGGAAACAATAATACTTTTTCTCAAGTCCGATTATCTTCATTTTATTCACCTAATGAAATGAGAAAACATGTTTTCGAGTGGAATTATTTGGAAACAGATTAGATGCAGGATGTGTCATTTGTCTGAGACGTAGAAACTTCTGGATTTATTTAGGAAAACATTGCTTTAAAGGGAGTTCCTCAGAAGAAAGCAATTAAATGTCATTTAGAAAAAAATGCATATTGCGGCATAAATTATGAAATATGATTGCAAAATGTATAGCTTTCTCTCTTGGATTTATTTTTTCTGGTTGGACATTCTCCACAGACCTGGATGTGTCCTGAACAGCAACAGCTAATTGTACTGAAATGTGGGAGAGTTTTTAGTGGTTTTGGGCGTGGGAAAATACCTACCAAAAGGACAACTTCTTGTTGCTCACATCAGACTTACAAAGTTCTGACCTGGCTCAAATTCCCAAGGGTGAAAAACAAGTGCATTGGAAGCCCATAAAAATCAATAGCAGTCTTTCTTTTTACTTCACTGACCTCTAAAAATGACTTTGAGGTTGAAATCCTGCCGTCGCTAACTTCAGTGGTTCTTGGATGAGGTCCACATAAAAGTGTTTACTACCTCCAGGGCTTTTCTTCAAAAAGTGGGGAGCTTCCCTGTGCTTGCTACATACCAACCCCACTGGCAAAGTGAAACCAGAACCCAGACAACTTTACATTAGATCAAATGTATTTATTGGTGAAAGTACTTTGAGCAGTGCTGCTGAATGCCTGCATTGCTCTTATCAAAATCTTGCAAATACTGTGGGGTATTTTCCCCTGTGCTTGATTCTGCCTAAGGAATTTCTGCCATCCTCCTCGGGGGCTCTGTGCAGGTACAACAATCCACTTCTGCAATCCCCACTCCTCACAAGTCAGGGCTCCTGACTGCAGATTGGAAAAATGTTGTGACATTTTGAAAGGTTTGTGCTGCCTTGTGATCTGCTTTTTCTCCTTTAGGAGTGGGAGTGAAAACCTGGATACTTTTCATAACAGCCAATTATCATGGTAAAGACCCAAGGGACTTCAGACTGCATTTTCTCTCTTAGGGTTAAGTAAAGTACCGTCTATCCAGAAACAACTGCACAGGCAAACATGAAAAAGAATCTGTGTGTACACTTCTGTTAGGTTGATTCCAACCGCTTTTGTGGCTACTTCAGAGACTGTCCTTTGTCTGGTTTCAATATCGAAGCTTCAGAAAAGTATTAAGGTACTAAATATGAAAGCAGAAATGTGTCAGCCTCAGCCCTCCATTCACTTGATCCCCACTAGCTGGGACAGCGGCTCATGTGCTTCAAGTGGTTGTGGTTAAAAATGCTTTTATGTCTATCTAAAGTTACCACCAATAACACAGGGCCCTCTACCAGCACTGTCACAGGGTACAAGTTCTTGGAAGCCCTAATAACAGGATTGTTTCTCTTCCTGCATGTATGATCATTTTAACCTTAATTGTAGCTGTTCGTTTATTAAAATAAATAACTCAGGAATATAACAAGTTTTAAATTCCAGCTGTTCAAACAGTCTTTTTATTTTCTTTGTGCACATGGTTTGGTGGGTAATTTATTCTATCCATTTTCTTCTTCCTTTTTTTTTTTTTTTTTTAAGAAATGTGTAATATATTTTCCAGATATACTTGAGAACTATGTATGGGACCACCACTGGTTCAACATGGGGCCATAACAAAAAATGAACTTTGCTCTTTCTTTAATAGCATGTGGCCTATGATATTCACTGATTTGTGATTCTGATAATCATTCACAAAGTATTATTGAGGCTGCCGCTGTGCATCTTAATATTTCACCTTGTCCCTTTGCTCTTCCCGTTACCTGCTTGCTCCTTTTCTCTGAACTTTGCTAAAAGCTTATTAGTGTCTGCTGTGCCTTCTCCCAAAGGGATACTACTATTTGTCCTTGATATATACACCAGACTCCATTTATCAGCCTCCTTTGAGATAAGAAGTTCTACTTCCTACATCAGACAGTTTGCAGGGGATGTGTGAGTATAGATTCAAGGCCAGTTCTCCCCCATGCTTCTCCAGTGAAGCCAAAGAAGGGCTCCCTCACTTCCATCCCCTCAAGGAAGAGGCAAGAGGGCAGAGAGGTTCTGGCCTCAAACTGTCCTCCCACGCTCTGTCAGTCCTGAGGAGATGCAGGGAAAGGGAGGCAATTTGCGGCAGCAGAGAGAGTGAGCACTGCTGGCTGGCATCCAGGCATGATTCAGAACACAAGTTACAAAAATGTTCTTAGGAGCTGCTTCTGATTTTAAACCTTTTATATATGTTATTAAGTCAGACTGGAAGGGCAATAGAATCACTGAATCCAAAAGGATTCTTTAAAAAGGAATTGCTTTTCTTTTGTAGTTTTGTATTTTTGTTACCACACCATCTCACACAGCAAGCAAAGCTGGTGATTTTCTTGCATTCAGTGATACAAAACATATAACGAAGCATAGCCCCACTTGTAGAAAGATAAGAGATAAAGGAAACAATATTTTGTATCTACTAGGCAAATAAGACACACAAATATGAACGCCTTGATTTTAATTCGCATTTAAAGTTGGCAGTACATTTGTCTGGTCTTAAAGTGGATACAGATCACTTTTAAACCCCACTTTATTACTGGCAGAGTGTAAAATGTCCCTGTAAATCAAACTAAGGACAGGGTCTTCTGACCATTTATCTGCTGACTGCAGACACTGTAAAGCTCTAATGTGGTCAAGAAAGCTGTAGCTTGCCTGCATGGTGACAGGAAAAGTGCATGTAAGGTCTGCTTCAGCACACATATGTCTGCCAGTTGCCTAATTTTGACATGTAAATGCTTCCCATAACCTAAAAATGGCAAAGCCTATATAATTCACCTCAAGTTACCCTGGAATTCTGAATCCAATTTGTGATAGCAGCCAATGACTTCTGCTTCAGCACTTGTTTCCTTTCAAAAACAAAAGGAAAATCTTTGTGAAGGAGTGGTTGTTCACAGGACTACCGTGTCCTGATTTTCTCTGCATGATGTTCTCCTTCACACAGACGAATTGTCAGCACTTCTGAGCACATCATCCAGCTTCCAGCACTCTATAAGATGCTCAGAGAGGAAAACATACCATTATTATGAAAGATAGTGTGCTGTCCCACAGGAGACACTTGGCAGAAAGAATAAGGAAATAAAGTCAGTTTGAAACCTTAGCTGAACATTTGCAGACTGTTACAAAGCCTGCAAAACAGGAGAATTCCCAGCATGTTCCCATTATATTGGCTCTCCTATATTGTGCACCCCATGGTCTAGGCAGGTCTGTTCCACAGTTCACAAGAACTAATATTGGGAGAGGATGGACTAAAGTCAAGCAAAGACAATGAAAAAAAAAGCAGCAAAGACAATACAAGCAGATTTCCTAGCTTTTGATGAAGAATGTCTAATAAGAATTCTAAAAGCTGGCCTGTCTTCAGAAATGTTTTCTCAAAGTTTCAAATCCTGATAATGTTTCATGAAAAGTACTTTAAGCCTTCTATTTAAAGGCAAGTGTGTGTGCAAGTGCATGTGTATGTGGTGTTGTGGGGTCTGCATTTTAGTTCTTCATCTTGCAACAGAAGTTCTTTTTTCTGCTTATGAAGAATTACTTGTATCGTAATTATACTGGAGTCAGGAGGAATGTAAATGCTTGTAACCTAGAAGAGAACTAAAATGCCCAGATACCAAGAGGGTGCATCTGGAAAAAATTTAGAAAGTTGCTCAGAATAGTTACTAACAAAAGATCCCCTTTCCATTCACACAGTAAATAAACTAGAAAGAAAATAACTACTGTCCACAGGTATGACAAAAATAGCTGATTCCTGTGGCAACCAAGAACAGATGCACAAAGAAATCTTTCCAGGGTTTACAAAGCACTGCTTGGGGGCATCAGAAAGCTTTGTAGCCTGGAATGATTGCTGATGTTCTACTGAATACCACACACATGCTACCAACCACCAGAGAAGTCAGAGGTAGAGCGATTTTGTCTGAATCCCTTCCCCTCATGGCTTTGCACACATCAGCACACATCCAGTCCCATGCAGAACTTTCCAAATTGAAATCACACATTGTGCTTCCCCTGAAATGTGCAAGCCATCTGCCACAACTCTGTTTGGTTTTCAGCCATTTCTCTGTGAATAGGTGCTTATCAGTTTCTCTTGTTATTATTTGTACTTTGAGGTAGGCAATGGGGGAGTCCAAGACCACCAACACTGTCTTTGTCTGACCAGATGCATACAGAATTATTTTCTATAAATAATGGGAGAAGATTCTGAAAAACATATTTCTATTTATACTTGTATTGGATTTTTCATTAGTTCTGGCTTGTGTGTTTATATTTAATGTGTTGGGAAATAAGAATAGAGAAGTATGGTGAGTATATTATGACAAAAAAAGCTAATACCTTCAAAGAAAATAATCTGTTTTATAAAAAAAAAAGGTGAGGAGAGAGTTTATGATTCACTGTAAATGTATGCCAGTGTTTTTAGCAAGTGTTATGAAGTATGTGAAGTACTATAAGCAGTATTTGTTTTCCCCTGTGGATAGCTGAGATGGTCATCATTGATATATGGGAGGCAAAAGGACAGTTTTGTGTTGCTTTCTTTTGGTTTGGCTTGGCTTGGCTTGGCTTGGCTTGGTTTGGTTTGGTTTGGTTTGGTTTGGTTTGGAAGAAAACCCTGCTGAAGAAGTGGCCCTTTTATTTCTTTGACCTACGTGAGTTTAAGACTTGGTTTGCTCTCCCATAAAGAATTCCATAGCCATAATTCTAATCCCCAAAACACTCTCCTCAAACACTGTCAAAAATCAAAACATGTCTTTTTTCACAAATTGTCTCAATGGAGCACAGCTGCTCTGTGGTTTGTGGACAGAAAGGTGATCTGATGCACACTTCCTTTGAGCATGCACAGGAATATATATGCATCTACACCATTTTTTTCCACAGAAATTATCCTGAACATAGCAAGAAAAATAAACATTATTCTCTCACGAAATGGAAAAGCTCTCAATAACTCAATAACCTGAAATATTAGTTTGATACAAGTGTCTCTTGTTTCCTTTTGAAGGTTTTAGATTTATGTGCAAGTGTAAAAATCAGATGAAAAATCTAATTTGTGGTTAGAAGGGACCTGTGGAGCAGGACCACTTTAAAGTTATTTCAGGTTTCTCATGGCTTCGTCTGGTCCAGTTTTAAATATTTCCAAAGAAAGAGAACCCATAACCTCCTTGGGCATGAAGTATAACTTACTCATGTTCTTCCATATTTTAAACAGGAATCTTCATGGCCAGCTTAGTATTTCCACAGTGAATCTAAGCTTTCATATCCATTATTAGAAAAACACAATTCACCTCCTTGTATGATTAATTTAGATTTTCCTTTTTCAGAAGGCTTTAGAGCAAGGGAACATGTCAGGCATACCAGTGTTTATTAAACATAGCAGGAGACAGGAAGGCAACAGACACAACCTGTAAGCTTAAGTACCAGTAGTCAGAGTAGAAAATACTTTTCCAAAAGTATTTGGAATTTTAAAAAGAAATTGTAATTTGATTTTCACAAAAAAATTTAAAGCGTTCAGTCCATTTGGGATGCACTTGCCAGAAATATTTTAGTAAATGAACTTAGTGTGTAAAGAAAAGAAAATTATTCACAGGAAATTAATTCAGTTTTATCCAGAAACCAGAACCCGCGTTTTAGGTTTATCCCATGACCATAACACTGTCCAAAGAAATAAAATGTTGTACACTTGCAACAGACATCTGAGCAAACAAATGAAACACCAAGGCTCAGCAAGTAATGGGTAAATTCAGGAAGATGGCATCCTTCCTGCAAATACCTTTCAAGCAGGAAAAGCAGCGGTATGTGCCAGGCTCAATACTTGTAGCAGTTTTTCATGCACCTCTTACGTTGGTGCAGTCCGCAGAACATGTTATTCTAGAAATTTACAAAACCAGGTTGGCTGCTGGATAAAAGGATAAAAGGATAAACCAGTTTCTCACTGTTTCTTAGCCTTCATCATTTGCACCACTTCTAACAACAATCCCTAGGAAAATTGCCTCTGTATATACAAAATTTGCAATGATCTTGTCCTGAGTGGAGGCAGTTCCTGTAACAGTGTCCAGAAAATAAGTGAGTTTTACCTGATGACCAGTCTCCAGTACTGGCTGCTCTGCTGTACCAAACCACTGTTGTTCACTTTCTTGGAAATGTTTGGCAGCACTTAACCTCACTAAGGTCAATTCTTTCAAAATATATGTCTACCCATAAAGCCAGATGCCTTGGGATCCTGAATGCAGTGCACAGATGTCTGAGAGACAGGAGGAAAGTGTAACTGATGCTTTGTTTCCCCATCCCATTTGAAATGTTGCTGTGCTTCTCTAAAGTGTGATATCATTTAAGGAAGAAAGGAAGCACCTTGCTTGAACTCAATGGTCTTAGGGGTCTTTTCCAGCCTTAATGGTTCTGTGACCTCTCCTACTGTGGAGAACACCACCCACTTGATCAAACAGTCCTGTGAATGGGCATGAAATACTGGGTTTTAAACTTTTCAGACATCTAGGAGAAAATGTTATTCTTGTTCTCCTTGAACAAGTGTGTTTCTTTGCAGTGAAGACAAGTATGGGAGAGTTTGGAGCTTTATGTTTTATCCCTAAAGATGCATGCAAATTTGCAAAAAAAATAGTGATATTTAAGTAAAACTGAACTCTCATTGTTGCATTAAAACCTGCAAGAGGAGCAGTCAAAATCAGATAAAATTCCACAGGTGTTTTGCCAGAGGCAGACGTGCCTCAACTCCATCTTTGTTTCTCTAATCTGAAGCTACAATGTCCTCCTTAAATAATCCAAAATATGAACCAGACTTACAGACAACGAGGGAGATCAGCAAGAGAAAAGTAACTTGGACCACATGTACATGCTGACCTGAAATCTGTGAACTACTCTCTTAATGAGGACCTCATAATTAACATGAGCGTTGATATTTCATGAACTGCATTTCTATGAATTTTCATTCTTTATATTGCAAAGTTCCCCACAATAACCTCAGCTCTGCCCGTGTTTTCTTTGATATATCCCTTGGAAAGAGACAGCACTGCTGTGATCAATCTGGAGCTGCATATATATTATCAGTGAATATGTGTGTACACTTTGTCAAGGCTGCTGCAGTTAAATTGTATTTATAAGGGCAGAATTCTACCTGCATTCTCTCAGACTCTGTCTTTTACCCAGCAGTGTTTGACACCAGTGGAAGGAACTTCATTACCTACCACTCTTTGAAACTTTTAAATCAATTCACAAAACTTAAATTATTTAGCTGGGAAGAAAAGACCCATAGAAACACTTTTATATAAGTCCCATTTCTTCACAAAACTCCCATATTTTGTCAGTTTTTTTGGCTTGAATGAAGGCTGAATTAAGTTCTAGACAAGTCCATCTGAAGGCATGACTTGGCATCAGTGCATATCTTAAATGTGGTCTTATTTACAGTGGTCTCAAAAGTTACAATGCTGATTCCAAAAATGTCCTTTCTCACTGTCATGGCTCTTTTAATATGAAATTTCTCTTCCTATGAAATTAGAGCAATATGGAGGAGCAGCAGCTCAGGATTGTGACAGCCAAGAGCTTATGAACTTTCTGACTGGAATGGTGAGGTATGTATGGGCAAATTAATTATTGAAAAAAAGATTACCTTTCCTGTTTAGGAAACACTAAGTGTGAGCTAATATAGTTTAATGGGAAAAACATTGAGGCTGTTTCATCGATATAATGTTGCCAGACTCTAGAAAAATCTAGTCTGATACTCCAGACTAGAAAAATCGATGTCCTTACGCACCCCAGATTTGGCTACCCTGCATCCAGAACTGCAAAACTTGGAGTGTGTTGGAAGCCTCATGCAGCTTCCATTTTTTCCACAGACCAAAAAGTTTAGACAGGTTCAGAAAAGCATCAGATCTCCAAAAGTAAAGATCTTTAAGCTGTATGTTTACATATGGCTTGTTTTAAACCCTACAGCTACATCCTGTAAAACATACTAGGACTGCTGTTGCTTCTTTATTGGCTTGTAAAACTTGATCATCTCTCCCAAATCCACAAGAGCACTGTTTACTAAGCTACTAGTTCCTATTTTTTTTAAAGATACCAGACACATATAAGGAAAATTTAGCCTAGGAATAAAAGCTTGTCAGCTGTTTCTGAAGTTTTGGTTTCAAAGATGAGGGTAAAGAAGGTACTGTCAGCATCAAAATCACAGCAGTTAAGCTGCAGATTAAACAGCCAGCTCTGTTTGAGCACCACCTCCATTCATGCTACTGTCATTTACTGTCACTGTCCACTGGTATGTGGTGAAAGAGTCTCTATGTTTGTAACAAGGTGATCATTATAATTCAATTAATTATATAATAATTATATAATTCAATTATATATAATTATATAATTCAATTAATTCAACAGGACTGCTAAGGTTGTTTCTAATGGGTTGGATCCATATATAATGCATAATGGAGGGCAAGATTCATGCTAACACAGGCTTAGCTAATAATTGATAAGAATTTTGATGAGTTATAAATCCAGGCCAGCTAACTTTATATATCTTCCCTAAGTTTAGCTAATGAAGTGCAACCTTTCAGGCTACTGAAATACTCGTGTGATGGCTGCCAGATTCACTAGTGCCGGTGGATGCACTACTGGAAAACATGAAATTCCCTGGCCAAGGAGGTGAGATGCACTTGTCCCCTGCCCACGGAAGGGGCAGTCAATGAACAGTTGTCAGGAAAAGGATGTATCAGCTGGACAGCTGACATAGACCGTGGACTGGTTCTGAACAGCAAGTATGATCCAAAGCAAATAGGAGTTTAAATTAGTTGGTGAGGCAAAGGGCACTGCTATTCCTACTGCTGGTGATCAGCTGTCCAATGGCAGTAGTTTGGGATTTATAAACCAATTTTCTAACTTGTTGGCATCTGAACTTTCTTCAGGTACCTCCTTTTAGGCCTACATTGTCAGCCATTTAAAAATGGACTTTGCTGCAGTCTGGAGGAAGTTGCAGGAAGCAGAACACGGGCTGAATGTTTTAGCAGCAGAGGGATGTGAGAAGTGTGGGGTCTTTTGCCAAATTTTCTTGGCTTTTCTGCGCTACATTTGACTAATTTTTCCTTTGTTTTGACCCCTGACACTGTTCTTTAGGGGCTCTGTATAGCATATATTTGAGTTGCTGAAGACTCAAACAGTCACAGCAAAAATCTAATGGCTTATTCATCAGGCCTGTCAGGTTTTCAAGACCCAAGTTATTTTTTAGTAACCAGCACTTTTCTTAGCTGCAGCTGTGCATCTCTTGGGCCTAATGTACAGAGAGCAAACATTCTCACATTCTCATAAAATGAATGTTTCCATTATTTTCAGTGTGGGTAGAAATGGTGAATAGTCTTCATTAAACTTTTCATTGTCCCAGTCTTCTTTACAGCATGTCGTGAAAGTTCTATTCACCCAAAATAATAATAATTTTTATTCTTTTTAACACTTTTCTTCCCATAGTCCTTCAGAGACTGATAAACTAGATGTAATGAGTGACCACAACTGAAACGCAGCCAGTTCTGAGGTGAAACACAGCAGCTATAAAATGGCAAATAATAACATTTCAAAATAGGTTAGGAGAGGACAGGAGTAATAGTATATGCAAGTGAAAATTCAGGGGGAATATAAGAATACAAAACAGGAATTTGGTCAGTACATACCGTATTTAAAACTCACACTAAAAATAAGGATTTCAGGGGAGGATTGGTAGCTGAATGTTCTTTTGATTGTACATTCAGCTTGTTGCCAAGCGCGTTCAGTGTGTGATAAAAGCAATTGAAACATTTGACCAAAGGGTGAAACTTTGGGATTTTGCTTCACACTACATGTATTATTAAGGAATTATAATTATTTTTACTAGCGAGAGCTATTCTATGCAAAATAAGTAGCCATCCAGGAGGAGAAATAGGTGTGGGGAGGATCCACTGAATTTGAGCCAAGGAGCACTCTGAGTCTGTCAGCACTTCCACTCCGTCACACCTGGCCCACGGAGGGACATGACACTTACTGACACTAAGGCACACGGTATCTTGATGGCTTTGTCTATCATCCCTCAGGATCCTGTAAGGAAAATGAAGTACCCAGCCACCCACTCTTTAGTTTGCAAGTATTATTGTAAGAAGCCCTGGAGCTAAGGCGACTCTCAGTAAATTCTGCCTCGTGTGTATTCTCTTATATCCACTTGGGATTTCCCCATAGTACCTCTTGAACAACGTAAAGGACTCTCTATTCAACCTATGAAAACTCCCATTTGCTCAACTGCCTCGTGGAAGTGCACTGGTTTCCATTACTTACAGCAAGGTAATATTGGGCTTTGGACAATGTAGACCAAACTGTGTTATTAGTCTTTTCCTGGCAATTTTTCTTTATTCCCTTTTTGCATTTTTGAGGTAGTGCATAGCAGCCCCTGGCACAGAGGCCCATGGAGCCAGCTCCTGTATAAACATCCAGCTCATAGGCCCTGTTGGTCAGGTGGTCTGTTCCACTGGACACAGTAAACTGCCCACACTGGTGAAGGAAGCTGGTAATACCAGGCAAATGATGACATGTACAGCAAAGTCTTGACTTCAGGTTGAGATAAGACACTCATCTCAGCCTGGATGTGGGTCAGAAGTAGAAGCAGACCTAAACCCCAAGCATTTTTCTCTGAACTCTCAGAGCACTGAGCCCAAATGAATGCACAGCCCCAGGGAGAGCTGCTGCCCACCAACATCCAGTTCCCACCTGCCCCTTTTTTTCAGCAGGATCTCAGTAGGCACCATATTATAGGGAGAATATCACCAATTCTTACAGTTAATGTCTCCTTCTCCTTTGTCCTGGGCTGGCATTGTCTCTGGAAGATGGGGGAAGAGCTCAAGAGCTGGCATGGGATGGAGGATGAAGAGGGAAACAGCTCTGCTGCAATGAAGGGTTGAATTTTGCCACACCCAGGCTGCAGACAGAAAAGACATTTTTGGCTTTGTTCCTCTCCTGCATCATTAGAACAACAAAACTGGATTTTTGCATATGTTGCTAGGAAGTCTGGAACTAACTTTCAGTAGGCAATAGAACTTTATGTGTTTTTAAGTTCGTGATATTGTTTAACTCTCATGAAAAAAAGCTGGCTTAGTGTGTAGCCTGAAATTCAGATGGATAGTCTCTGCTGTTAAAATCGTTTTGCTGTTAGTCAAGCTAAAATGTGAGGAAGCATTTTGACACATATTAGACCCTTCTGATAGCCATTATAACCTCCAAACCCAAATGTTTCAGGCCAAATTGCTTAGCAGATGAACATGCATTTCACAGAAAAAGCGCGTTGCACAGTCTGAGTAGTAGGTGTGATGGGAAAAACGCCGTGCTGGCGTCCAGCTAGCACAAAGGCCAGCTTCATCCTCTGCTGTGCTGACATTCTTCTGCTTCTTTGCCACATTTTTTCTGTTTGTTCAGACAACCTGAATCTCGAAAAGATGGAAGGATGCCTGCAGCCTCTTGGGTAAACTGGTGCTGTTGGCAGTTCAGCCAAATGCTTTGCTGTAGCTTAAGACTCTACCAGAAATCCAAAGAACTCGAATGTCCGTACACTCCAGCGCAAGCAGACAATGTGTAAATGTTTAGTCTGAGGTATTTTATTATCTTGTTTCTCTTCTGTTTGAGAATGAACATTTAACCTGTCCTGGATTTTTAATAATTTTTTCTGCAATGGTTCAAAAATATAATGAAGTCGATTTGCTGAACCTGTGTCCCCCTAGTCTCAGTGAAAGAATAAAAAATTTAAAATTCTCTAGGTTGAGGGAGTGGAAAATTATTGCTATGGACTCTCCTGTGAAATCCATGACTTGTGTAAAATTTTTTTTAAAAAACCTTTAGGCAGAATATTTTCAGAAAGAGATTTTTTTTAACTGTTGAGAACTTTATTCAATATGGACAAGAGAAAACATTTTCCATGAAATGCTGGAAAAGTTTCAATGTATTGGGCAGCTGGGAAACATTATAGATCAAATTTAAACCTTCTGAATTTAATTTTTCATGGTGGTTGGTGATTATTACTTATTACAGTACATGTTAAATTGCCTTTGCTCACTCCTGATAATTTAGCTTACATATTCACTCTTGAGTAGCTGAAAGGTTTGAGTAGTGGAATTAATTCCTCTTGGAAAGAAGCTCGCAGACTTCAGCATAAGATATGTCTTTCTGGTCAAATATTTCCTGCCTGTCCTGGCAGGAAGTTTTTCTTACGATGAGATGGCTTGAAAGGAAGATCTCATTGTTATTTCTTGCAAAGATGTGTGGGTGCTATTTTTTAGTTTTACTAGGTGACATAATGATGTCTATCTTAAAATAAATGCTTTTTGAGAACTTCATTTTCACAGACATTTCAGATGAAATCCAGCTGAATCACTGGGCCAGCAGCCACCCCAAATAATTGAGGCCATTAATTTCAGAAGAATGACATCAATGTTCAGTTTGCCCAGGAAGCAGAAAACTCAGGATTAGTTACCCCAGTTAGGATGTTGAGTTGCTATCTAGCTGATTCAATTCACTTAAGGTCATTTAACTCTATGCCAGTGTAATTGGAGTACCCAGACTTGTACCAGGGATCCAGTAAACAAACCCTCATTTGTCCATCTTCATCTGCAGTTCATCCTTGTATTTTATGGTTGTGGTGACCAGTAGTACCAAAGCTTATTAGCTTCAGACGTATTTGAATGTATATATTACCAGGAGATGGAGGGAGAAGAGCAAACTCCTCATTTAGTAGATTGCTGTTCTGTAGGTGCTAGTGAAAAGAAAGGATTTTCAGCCGCCTGTGTGGTTGTGATGTTCACCAAGTCATTTTATTCAGCAGGGACTTTGGGACTAGAGACCTGCAATTTGAATCACTTGTAGCCTTTCTCCTGCTCTTCACCCGTGCAAGTTCATTTTCCTGTGAGGTAAGATTTTATATTTCAGCAGCAAAAGTTAAGCCTGTATTTAACCAGCTGGGCAGAACTGCAACAACCTGTAACAATGAAGTCTTAAAACCAACATGAAAATATTTTAAAGCTTCAACCAAAGCAGGATTAAGAACACAAGCTTTCTACTTTTATGTTTACAATTAAGAAGGTTCTTCCTTGTTGCTCAAAACTTTTAACCCTCTAAACCTTACTCCTTTTGTCTGTAGAAAGGTATCTCCATTACTTACGTTAGCAGAAACACAGGGGTGATTTTATGACACAGGGCTGTTTTTCAGAGTGGGAAAATTCACAGATAAAACACTGCTCTGTTGGGTTGAAAGATAAAGCTATTTAATTCTGCTGCCATGTCACATGATGGAGGAGCACCCACATTTAAAGTGGGTGCTGAAGCCTTTTCTTGTTACCTTCGCTAAGTAAATCCATGCTCACTTTTACTGTCAAGATGGATTAATTTGCTTAATTATGCTTATTAAAGTATGGACCCAAAGGTCTATTAAAACCAGTGTGTTACCCATGTGGCCTTCAGGAGAAAGAAAATGTAAAAAAAAAAATCTAAAAAGTTAATTTATTTTTAATTGAGATTTTTCTTTTTTTCTTTTCACGCAAACCTGAGCGAATAGTACAAAAGAGGTTTGGTGAATTTTCATTCAAAATTTTAACTGGATTCTTAATACAAAAGCAATCAAGATAGTTCTCTGCTTTGTTCTTCCCACCATATTGACAAACTCCCTACAAAGTAAGACTTTGTTTTTGCTGCTTTTATAATCGTGTGGGAGCTTAAAAAATTGAATTTCCCCCCTTGCCTCCTTAGTTGTAATGGCTTTCCTTGTGATCTGAAGGTTAGGATATATGGCTGTACATCTGGAAACTTTTCTACTTATCTCCAAGATCTTAGTACAAATGATACTAACAGGCAACCAACCAAGGAAATTATGATGCTTGGACTGTGTCTTTGAAAAGGATGTTTTGAGTGATGCGTGGTTATAATTTTCTGGATTGCATTCAGATGTCAGAACTGGCAGTTGCTTCCCCAAACAGCAGGTGTTCAAGCTGACAGACACCATGGTAATAATAACCAGCATAAAATTTTATGATGAATTCTATATAGCACAGTATCTGTGTTTGACTACATGCAGAGCCATTAGGCAGTGAAAGATTTATTGAATCCACTGAGTGATAATAACAGAGTCTGAATTCAGTCACTGAATGTGGGGAAAGTCAGTAAGTAATGTGCATGAATGCTCCTTTATTCCTTATTAAAATGACAAAGACTTTTCCAGTACTATTATCATATATTTACCCCATGTCTCTTCCATGTGAGCACCCCTACAGACATCCCTGAGACCCTTATCTTTCCTAGCTCCTTGGGTTGTCTCACTACAAACTAAAGCAAAGAAAATTATCAGTAACGTATAAACTATGCCCCTGAAAAGTTCTGAAGCATAGATATGGGTACTGGAGGCAAATTTAAAATTTTATGTGTTCTTACTCAGAGTAAGGCTGCATCAATGTGTTCAAAACCTTTTGTATTACAACTCACATAGAGATGTCATGAGATAGTTTAGAAAGAATAAACACAGTATTTCAATACAAACTTGGCAGAACAACCACAAAAGAAGCATGAATAAAAAAATAAAAACAATAAAAAAAGGAAGAGTCTGGTTTTAGGATGCCTCTGTTTTAGGCTGTAGAAAAGACTCAGAACTTATTCTAAACTGCTGGATGACCCTTCTGACAGACCTGTGCTCCCATTCTGACACGTACATATTCTCTTAAAATATACATTGTTGAAATTTCAACAACATTAAGTTGAAAAGGTGGGTGATCCAAAGAAAATGTGCTTGCTATCCAAAATGCTTGTTGTTCCCTCACTTCAAATATTGACATTTGTCTGGGTGCTTCTTGTTGTTTAGGTTGTCCACAGACCAATTTAACTGAGGCCAACCTGCTAAGAAATAGGACATGTCTCAGCAGGAAATTTCATAATCATTACCACTGTTTAGTGTCCACTTTCAGTCTCATTATGTTTTTTTTATTGTAATCAATCAATTTAATTTACAAATAGTTGAAGTTTGCTACCTGAATGTCATCATGCCACACTGCCCTGCCTTCACAGTAATGTTAAATACACCATTATTTTTTACATTTATTTTCACTTATTGTTTTGCTATGCTTTACTAGATTAGTGTTATTCAAAGATCTGTTTACTGGTATATTACTTGGGATTTTAATTTACTGCTATGAGCTTGGTGTCAGAGAAAGCCATTAAAAGAACCTTGTCACAGATGATTACAGATCTACAGTTAGACAGAAAGTAGTTTTGATTCTAGAAAAATGTTTTTAGAATGACTGAGAGATCTTGGAAGAATTCAAATTCTTGTAAAGATTTGCTAATCTTGAAATGTGCCTTAATCTGTCCTTATTGCATTTTAACTTTTGTTTTATATATCTTATAGTTATGTTGTCATTCTAAGGGACAATTTAATGACACAGGAAAATAGAGATAGCAAGGGAAAATCCGAGTTGATTCCAGAAAAAGAAATTCACAGAGAAGGAGTTCAAACACTGGAACAAGATGCCCAAAGAAATATTAAAATCTTCATCCTTGGAAATATTCTAGATTTGGCTGGATATTATCCTGAGCAACCTGCTGTAGCTTCAAAGAAGGATCTGCTTTTAGGGACTTGGACTAGATGACCTCCAGAGATCCTTTCCAACCTAAATAATTTTCAGATTCTCAGAATATTCTGCTCTTTTGTCAATAGTTGGTGAAGCGAGTTCTAGCCTACTAAGGCTTATAAACTCTGAAATTTTAGAGGATAGTAATAAAATTCTAATAGTAAATCTCTCCCTCTGAATATCACAGTGACAGAAAATATTTCATGGAGTTGTCATAGACTGAATTCACAAGCACTTGTATTAGGGAGGTCTCTACTGTCTTTTCCTGGCTGATTGGTCTAACCCCTTTTTCTTTTTGATTAAAATAAAGAATCAGCCTCCACCTTCCCCTGATTTTCTGATGTTTCTTTGCCAATTACAATATCATAGGTGAACATTCTAATGAATGCTTCATTCCACCTTCCAACAAAGGAACAATCTTCCCTTCTGCATGCTGAATGAGAATGACCATGTTCTGGTCTCATTTTAAGTCTCCCAAATTACAGGGTTTCCACTATTGCATTTGCCCATCTACTTATTAAGCAACAAACAGAGCTCAATCTCATGAGGTTTTCCCTAATACCAATCTCAGTTTTCTTGTCTTATCTTTTCCTGTTAGTTCTATCTCACATATTATGTTAATATACCCAACTCACTCTCTGTGTTTAAATATTTCTCATTCTTTTAGCAGCTTATATGTTATCACCTTCATTTTCCTCTGGGTATTGCTCTTCCCAGATGATTTTTGCTTCTCTGAAGTCTTGCCATCTTTTTGATCACTGGGCATGTGGAACTAAGCATCGCCTTCAAAGCCCACATGTATGGGAGCCAAGAAGAATTTAGGTTATTTTCCCCTTGCTCTGTGATGAGGTACCTCTGGAAAAACAGGACAGAAGTGCACTTAACTTTCCTTTCCTGAATTTATATTACAGCACAGCTGTGGAGGTTTATCATCCACTGTTCCCACCAGGGCTCTTTCAGGATTACTGCCTCCCTGTGGAATAGCCCCACTGCATAGGTGGACTCTTGGGTCTCTAAGACAGGTTGTTAAAATCACTGGGTTTATATGTATCATTGGAAAACCAGAAACATAGGATAAATGTAGTGAAATGCTCTATATGCAGTGAAGCCAGCATAGCCTTCCTTTCAACATGTTTAAAATATTAATAGATGCTACCTACATGCCATGCAAGTGTACAAAAGCACAGGCTATGCAGAGATTTTCATGCAGCTCTTAACTCACATCATGTGCTGTAAAGGTCATCTGATGGACGTGGCACCAAAAGAGAAATACTTCAAACATGTGAAGTGAAGCAAACAAGTGGAGAAAGGGAGAAGAGAATCAAACTCAGTGTCGGGGGCAGGGGGGAGAAGGAGGAGGGAGATGACAAGGAAATGGTAGCTGCCCAATGTAAACACCCTATAAAGCTCTCCCACTCAGAGTTCATGTGATAAACTAAAAGCTATCCATAGTCTCATTCCCTTTCCTCCTGCTAATCTCCACTCCATTTGACTCCAGCCCAGAGAAGGCCTGCTGAGAGTGTGTCTCTGTGTCTGTACACAAAAGGACCACTTGTACCTGCTTATCTTTTGGGTATGTTCTTCATTCAACACCACCAGGAATATGTTTCTGATTAGCTAGAAAAAGAACATGTTCTATTTCACATTGAACCTCCCTTGAGGGAAAAGCAAACAAGTGTGTTTAAATTGAAGGAAGAAAAAGTTCACCAATTCAAAGTAGTTTGATGGGTCTCTAAACTCAAAACAGAAGCATGGGAGGTTTGCCCACTGGTATGAATATGTGAGTCTGAATCACCAGAGAGGAAGGTCAGCATGCCAGCAGAGCTCTCCCTTCACTCTGTCAGGAAAAATCAAGGGCCCTGTGTTAACTGGGAGTTCATCAGTCTCTGACAGTAATCTCCACCCACATCTCTGCACTGTCTGCAGGGAGGCACACAGACAGCCTTGCAAACAGATGAGCATTCACCCACTCCCCAGGGGATGTTACCACACAGGCTGACCTGCAACACACTGAACACCGTGGCCATCACTCACATCCCCCTCTGTACCTGCTTCTGTTTACCAGGAAACTTGACTGTAGAACCTATTAGATAAAACAACCTTTGTGTTAAGCCTCTAAATAATAGCTGTGCTGCAGTAACAAGCCAGTCATGTCTGTAAAAAGTTTGGAAAAAGCTGTACTCTGTTCGAAACAGTACTTTTATTTCCAACTTTTTAACAGAGACCAGCTTCTAAATATGATATCTTTTTGCTAGTCTTTCTGGAAGTCAACCTTTCTGACTGTTTTTCTTTGGCATCTGCTACTGCAGCAAGGAATGATCTTAATAATTTTATAGAGAGTTGGTTAGATTTTTCATCTCACAGTTATTAGAAAAGCAACACTCATGAATTGGTCAGTGTTTCCAATATATTACAGTTTGTATCTGCAAAGTTGAAGCAATACTGATTTTATTTTTTTATTTGGGCACGTCTTAGGAACAACACAAATTTTCACTTTAGCCTGCCTGTAGGCTCTGTTCTGCCCTGTTTGCACTGGCTTCCCTGCTTGTCCTTTGTGCTGAGTGATAGCAAAATGGCTTCCTCTCGGTGGGCTTATGGGGTTTGTTATTCTGTCTGGCATCTGTTCACAAAATAAAAGTCCATAAAATTGAAGGGATGATGTCATAGAGATGTATGAGAACTCTAAGCCAGGCTACTGGACTCTGCAACAGAAAATACACTAAGAAAGATTTTTAGAGAAAAACTTCTGCTGGTGCTCCATCTCTCAGTTTGGGGGGAGGCACTATTAGATACCCTAAATTAACCTGATTTTCAGGAAATACAGATTCTGAAATGGGGTTCTCTTCAAAAGTATATCAAAGTAGGCAATTCCATTCAAACAGGTTTTGGGCAGCCATTTTTTTTCTCTTTATTTTGTCTGTGCCTGTTCAATATTGCCAGCTTGTGCTAACCACCCTTTTCTTCAGCTGTGCAGTTTCCACACCTAATAGCTAAATATCAAGTGTAAAGTTGCTGCTGTTTTAAAAGGATCCTAAAAAGATGCTTCCCTCTTTACATCTAATATCTCTGTGAGGCAGGCATAAGCATCCTAGTAATTGACATAGATATGAATGGACATATATTTTATTTGTGAAACTATAATCTGAAAATAATCATTAGATTCTTATTAAGGAGTTATTTTTATTTCCTTGAGCAATTTTTTTTGTAAAATGCAAATTATCTAGATTTAAAAATATTATTAAAGCAGGTTTTCCCTATAGGATGTATGCTCTGTTTTATTTTTTACCAATGTTGTCCTTTGTATTTACATACCTTTTTTAAAATAAATATTTGAAAGGAGTGTGTTTAGAAACCACAAAGATGTCTGTTTCTAGTGAGAATGTTTAATAATATCTAAGAGTGGGTAGCCACCTTCATTTTTTTTCAAGGGATGACAAAATTCAAGCAAAAGATTTCCAGTTGCCTACAGTGCTTCTCCATGCAGTACCAAGAGTCATAACATGGAGGGACTGTGCTGTCCTAAGCATAGCTAATGCTGCATATTCCATAGCTCTGTTTAAAGAAAAGGTGTCTGAGGAGTCAGAGAGGAGGAAAGAGGTTGAGTAATGTGATCAGGCTTCAAGTATAGAGACTGTTCAAAATTGACCATAAGGAAGACATTAAGATGCAAATTTATTAAAGTTTAACAACCTCAGTACAACTCATTGATGCAGCAGTCCCTTTTCTCATCTGTCTCTGAACTGAAATCCCACTCAGAGTTTTTCCTGGATAAAACTAATTTGATCAGTATTACAGATTCAATTTCCTATTATTGACATAAATCATTGAAGCTGAGAAGTTCTACCTTGTTCTTCATAATTTCTTAGTGCAATCATCAATTCATATAGCCATAGCATGGGAATTTCATAGAGAGATATTGAACTTGAAAATATATTGATCATTTGCGACATTAACAACTTAGTGCTTGTTGCAGCACCTGGCTCTTTGCTGTCTTGAACATCTACCATTACAGTTGCCTCAAATACTTAAAGAGGTCAGGACCTAAAATAAAACAGAAACCCAACTGCACTGTCCCAGCCAGCCTCTGTTTTGCCCTTAGAAATGAGCTTGTTCTTTCTCAAATTATGTTTCATCACTTCCCCCTGTTCAAAACTTTTCCATTGTGAACTCAGACAATTAGTTTAAAATTGCATCTTTTGCCCCTCAGTGACCTGTTATGGACAGTCTGGCTGTAGCACAGGGAGAAAACTCTTTCTGGAACAGCAGATATGATCTTCTTTTATCACCCAATCCCATGTATTTTTAGCAAAGTGGTGTGGGGGAATAGAAAGAAAACTATTTATTCAGGCTTTTGCATTGTGTTATCAATATAGCAAGGGACCTGGAAAGTTTTAATTCCTGAGAGATTTGCCAAAAGTATCCTTAAAGAAAACAGTGAAAGAACTAGTAAAGTTGTATCATTCTGATACATATCATTCTGATTTGATTCTCCAGTCATGAGGCTTTGTAATATGGCATCCCTACAGACCTGGAGATACTATTATTTATCTCTGAGTGTTCCACAGACGGACTCTCTGATACACTGACTGCAAAGTGCCTGCAAAGGATTGCCCCAAATGCTCTCAGCAGAGCCAGGATCAGGATTTGAGACTTGTGGGCTCAACCCTTTGCATGGAGCAGGAAGCCAGGCTGGCCCTGCGAGGGCACTGGCACCATCGAGTGAGAGCACCGACTGACCTGGGCAATTCCTTTGGGGTGCATTTGGAGAAGCACTCTGCTGTCCCTCCAGTCAGCCACAGCTCTGCTACTGGAGTCAGAGGGAGCAGAGTTCTAGATTATGCATTTTTAAAGAAACCCCAATCTTAGTACATCTTATTTGTCGCAGCACCTATTATTAGGGAACCATGAGCGAGTCCCCCACGATTACATCTCTGCAGCTGAAAATCTCTTCTAAACTCCAATTTGAGATGAAGTAGCTGTTCTGCAGGCTCTTAGACACTAAGAGATAATACACCAAATCTGTTATACCAGCAATTATGGCTTACTTACAGAGCCATAATCTTCTTGTGTAAATAATCAGTTGAGATTTGGTCTGTTTGGGTTTTGTCCTGCTTCCAAAAGGGTGGATGGTTAGCTTCAGAGTGCCTTGGTTTTTTGTCCTGGCTGCAAAGTAGCCAGAATCTTCACTAATATGGGAAACCTGGAGACCCAGTGGAGTACCAACAGAAGGTTTCAAAACGCTGGAGAGATGAAGGTCTTAAACATCTTATTTCTTATTGACAATGTCCAATACAACCTTTCTTCACTGTGAAAAATAAGTTTTTACAATGTCCAATGCATCCTTTAAAAATAGGGATAACTAAAGCACTCAAAGCAAAGTAATTGCTACTATAACAAAGAGTACCGTTTTTATTCACTGTAATTTGAACAGCTGCAGCCTTCTTTTCCATCTTGAAAGAAGTAATTTTCAAATTACCTCTATCCTGATGTTTTGCATTTTAGGGCTAATTATATACGGAAAGATGAATGGCTGTATCAGATTGAATTGAGTTGAACTCTAGCTAATCCAGGATCCTGCAACCAAAAAGTAACTAGAAACAGATGCATGGACAAGAGCATCAGAAGAGGACAACTTCACACTAATACATGGCAGCATACTTAAGTTTTCTAGCAGTCTGCAATTCAGGGACTATCTGAAGAAGAGATGATGTTGTTTATTGTTTCATTGTGTAAGTTCTGTCAGGAAAAAGAGAACATCAGGAGACCTTGTGTCTGGGTCTAGTGCAATCACATTACAAGTACATTCATTTTTTTTAATGCCACATTGCTTTCTGCTTAAATCACACATTTCTTTTTGCAGTGCACATAACTTTGTGAATTACTTCTTAAAATCCCTATTTTTGGTAGTTAGACACTGAGAATTTTTAGTATAGCATGACAAATTTGTCTGATCTGATGTCACGTAACTCAGAATTTTTTTCCCTTTTGCCACATCTACCTATTAGCACTGTTTCCAGAAGATGCCAGAATCAAATTCTGTATGTTTAATGCTTAGGACATCATTTAAAAAATTCTTGAAAAGGACAAATTCTAACAAGAAACAAATCCTAACAGGAAACTAACATCTTCCTTTATTATAAGTTCTTAGCTGTACACTCAGATTTTTTTTCAGGAGGTCACTTAGACATTTTGCCAATTGTGTCCTGTCATCTGTTATACTATAGGACTTCTCATTCTTTTTCATCATAAAAAGACCTGCAACTGCTTCTCCAAGTTGCTGAACAGCTAATCCACTAAAATTGGGACAGTATGTTAAAGTTAATGATGTGTTATATAAAAGCCTAATGGTAGTGTGTCTCATATCCAAAAAATCTCTTCAGGCTAGTAGCATTCCTTGGAGGAAAATCTCCATTCAGCTTACATCTGTAGGAGTGGTATGCATTACAGGCTTAATGTTGAAAAGGTAGTGGAATTATATTTACAATACAGAAGTAAGGAGTCTGATTATCAGCATGCTAATTTATTGTGATTTTGGGTAATAAATTGTGCTCATACTCCATCATGGTTAAGTTTCTCTGACATACTCCATTGGGCTACCATGTCAGTGTGCATCACTGCTTACACAGTACCAGTAATTAGAATTACACCAACGATAAAAGAACAAAATCTGCCAGTCTTGAATGATGAAGGACTAAAGCAGACGAACATGTGACAAGACATTGGACCAAAGACTTGGCATCATGAATGTCTGGGAAATTACTCTAGAACATGACTGAAGAAAAAATAGCCTTAAAGAATATTTTCCAAAGTCATGAAAATGTGTATTTGCAGAGCCTCAGAAAGCAATTATTACTGGGAATTATAACGAAAGGGTCTTCTCTAAGATACATTCATTTGTCTGCTACAGAGGATGTTACTTTCCCTGCCACAGGGATGATCCCAGACTGCCTAGCTGTTTGACTCCATGTGGAGAACTTAGAGACTTCCTGCTGCTCCATCTCAGGAAGACTAATGCCCTGTTGGCAACTGAAAATGTTAAAAACACAAATGTGATTATTCTTTCAGTTCTCATTAGGGTGCTTTGATTTCAAAAATATTATTTTCATAGCTGCCTTTTTAATATTACTCATTACCTTCATGGCTGCTTTGCACACTGTTTTCCTTTTCACTTAAGACACAGTGCTTACACTGCGAGGACTTGTGCAGCCAATGATTTGAGAACAAGGTCAAGTGGCAAGGGTTCCCACACCCAATATCCAATTTGCCACTGATATGACATATTGCCTTGGGCAAATTGTGTGGTAGCACTGCCTATCAGGTCCCCTGTGCATTTGTAAGAGAAGTAGATTTACCCTGTGGTGATACTCTGACTGGGATCGCTGCCTTACCAGGGCAGTTGTGTTTGCATGCCCCAGCAGAGCCACCCATCTCTCTGTTGTCCATGGACCTGATCTGAAAATAAAGCATGGAAAAGAGGGTGTAAAAAGAAAGTGGTGTAAGTAGGGAGTAAGGAGAATGCTGGCCTGCTTCTCACCAGCATCATTCTCCCTAGAGGAAATCAAAGCAACATGAGTTTTGCAGACACTAGCCTCTTAGTTTAAATGCCTTCTGTGGTAAGCTTGATTACAGCTGTTGTTGGATACCTGTGCTTAAGCTTCACATAATTTTTTCCAGTGGAGTAATTCTCTCAGTATAAAATTAGAAATGTTTGTTATTTTTCTTGGAAGAATTTATTTTCATAATAAAACTAAAAAGTTTTCTAATTCCAGCAGAACCAGAAGCCAGGTTGGTCTATACAGTCCTGCTGAATTTTTTTTCACCGAAGTTGGCTTCAAACATGAAGAGTGTGGTGGGGAGCTGGTCAGTGTTTGGCAAGTTCTGCCAAGTGCCTTCTGCTTGAACACACCAGGTTTTTAACCTGAAGCACAATGTTTTCCATTGTGCATTATCCCAAAGCTCAACTGACTCACAGAAATGAGCAGATTATTTTACATATAGAGAACTAGTATGCAAAGATCATTAAGGCACTTCTATTTTATCATCAGTTTTTAAAACTGTGTTCTTCCTTTTGATTGTAAATTGTTGCATAGCAATCGGATCTGTATAGCTGCTACTAAAAGTTACAGAGTAAATTTAAGTTTCTCAATATGCACAAGGGTGGCTCAAAGATTAGGTTTACAGCTGAATTATTTTCCAAAGGAACCAGTCTGCCATTCCCCAGAAGTGCATATTGCAGTCCATGAAGTTTTAATAAAATGTGTGTCCTGTTCAAAAATGGTAAACCTGCTATTTTCACTTGAAGCTAAAGAATAGGTATGAATATATGTAGGTGGAGGGGTTTTTTTTTAAGGAGGGTTTTCTTCAAACAGGATTATCAGAAAAATAGTTTGAGGAAACACTTTCTGTTGTTAGAAGTTATTAATGCAATGCAATGTATTAAGACTGGTTTTATTAAACATTGATCAGAAGGATGAGCCAGAGAGTCAGGGAATTCTCTGTGACAGCTCTCCTGTGGGCTGTTTGCTCAGGTGTAGGAAAGACAGAGCTGATGTTTCAAAAACACAATTCTCTAACTGTTTCAGAAGGAACCAAAGAAACAGTAGTTACATCAGGCTCCTCTGCTCACATTGCTTATTCTCCTGTAGAAACACCTGCATTTAAAATCCACTTGGTGTTATTGCCATGGTGAAGCCAGGAGAATTATTATTGGCAACATTTTCAAGCCTTTAGATGCTTAAGCATCTAAATATGTGGCTTCATTTTTGAAGTACTGAACACGCACACACACACATACACATATTTTATTGAAGTCAGCTGAAGAAGCTGGGTCAGAAGAATTTTGAAAATCAGACCACTTATTTAACTGCCTAAATATGGATTTATGAGCATAACTTCAGACACACTCAAGTGTAGCTGTAGCTCTCACAGATACCACTATATTGTCACAGCAATGTCCTACACACTTCAGACTGACTAATTGTGAAGTCCCATTCCAGAGTCACATTTCCTTCAATTAGGCTGAATTAAAAGAACATTTTAAAATATTTTTCCATAAATTAAAACTTATTATTATTATTATTATTATTATTATTATTATTATTATTATTATTATTATTCTAGGAGGGAAAGGATATAATCATTCCTCTGCAGTAACTGGAACATAAAGGGAGTAGCCCTACTGTTTACTTGTGAGATTTAGAAAGTCAGACTATTTTATTGACCAGTTTTTCTTTTTGTTTCTTTTAAATATCACAGTATTTACTGAACCAGTGGGGCAGCTTGTGGTTATTACTTACAGAGAGCAAAGGGAACCCCAGATAGGCCTCGCTGTGCCACTGCAGCATTGTAGTTACACACTGCTTTCTGCTCCAGGTTTGGGACAAAAATGCAACCTTACCCTAGGAGCATTAAAACTGAGCCACAAAAATTTTACTTTTTTTTACCATTTTACTAAAATCTTCCTGTGAAAGTGAGTGTCAGCAAGGCACAATTCTGTCGGTTAGCACCTGAGCAGTGTTTGTCTGCAGTAGGAGTTCATGCAAACCTTGGGAGGTTGAACATTTTTGATGATTCCATTTGTACATGGCCCGGAATCATGTGCTTTGTGTTTCACTGAAACGGGCACATATTCAGCTGTCATGACTAATTTAGCTCAAATGTGTTTGTTCTCTTCTTTCCTCTCTCCTCTTACCACAGAGAAGCTGATTAATGCAGAGGGCACT
The DNA here is from genome assembly GCA_013398175.1 of Climacteris rufus. Lineage (NCBI taxonomy): Eukaryota > Metazoa > Chordata > Aves > Passeriformes > Climacteridae > Climacteris > Climacteris rufus. Next base: position 371,395 of record VZRZ01003574.1, on the reverse strand, counting down.
TCAGGGCTGAAGCCAGCTGGGCTAGAGCTTTTGAAATGGTTCTTCTCCCCTGTCCCAAGACAACTTGGTTTCCCCTGCCGTTTCAGCACTCATGCAATTTATAAAACATGGTCTAAAATTACGTGAGTGCTGAAAAAATAAGAGCTAAAATGCAAACCAAATAAAGATTTCCAATGGCCGAGTCCACCCAGAAAAACATATAAAGTGAATGGCAACAGTGTTTCTTGGGCAAGCTCCTCAAAATGTCCTAAAATGGTTTTGTTTCTAAGCATTCCCAGAAACATACATTTAATATAGAACTTCCATTGATATTCATTTTGCTCCACTGCAGGACAGGTTTCCCTGCTATTTTTATTGCCTAGATTGATCTTTCTCATTCTCTTCATCAGTTCTTCACTTCCTAGATGCTCCTTGCCAACTCCATGAACGAGTGACAGACTATGTGAAGATAGATTACTAATCTCAGAAGAGAAAGAGCAGGAGAAAATAAGTTTAGCTGAATGAAGGAAGTAGGTAAATAAGAAACAGTTCCAAGGGAAGAGTGAAATGTACCTGCCAGACTACAAAGGAAAACTGGGAATTTTTTCTTCGCACACCCAGTAACAGAAACTTCAGTCAGCACCAGTGGGAGATTCCCAGTTCACTTAAGCAGTAATAGTGTCAGAGCCCAATGTCCTTGGCAAAATATCACACAGGTGTTTTTCACAAGCAGAGGAATTGTTCCTCTCTCACAGATCTTTATAGTCTTGAAAACAAAGCATGAGGCAGAGAAAGCTGTGATATCCAATAAAGGGACCAGTGCACAGGCAGATACAAGATTTTTGAGGGGCTGGCTAATAAAGACTTCTTGTTTCTAGCTGCATAAATGCCCTGTCCTTTAGCTTCCTGACATGATTCAGTTCCTTTTTAATTTTTTTGGTTTGCATCAGTTCACTCTCCATTCAGTGTCATCTCTCTGCTGCTTCCTTAAAGTTGTGCTGTCTTGCCCACAAGAATATTAAGATGTAAGTATGCCACCTGCTTAGCTCCTTGCTTAGAAAGCAAGAGATCTTCCAGAAATTAAAGTGGTCCTGTACAGGGAGTATAGACCACATGAAGAGGTGAAGGGGAAGAAGTGAACTTGACAGAGAGATGCTCAGCACAGGAAACCAAGGATGATACAATCAGACAGAAGCATGGGAACATGCAGAGTATGAAAGTCAAATTACTTCGATTTTTTTTCACTCATGTAAACAATTAGCCTATCAGTGTAAGGTTACCTCTGGTACTTTCCATCACATAAACAGGCTGTCTCACAGTCTGGGAATGATGTGGGAATCATCTGAAAAGCAGATCATTTGAAATAATTGTGCCAACCCTGGACTGTGAAGCAATAAGAAAATTTAGGTTTGTGAGGAAGGGAAGCTTTTGAGCTAGTCACACTATAAAAAGATATTAAACAATGGCCCAAAAATGCATAGGAATTGGAGAATGTGTCAGAAGATGAGATGTAAAACAGGCCATTTGAGGTGAGAAACAAAGCAACTTGTTTCTAAGACCTGGAAGGATACAATAAGTAAAATATGTTGCTGTCTTAACCACAGCAGGATTTTCAGTTCCTGGCTACCTCCATCAATAAAGAGCCCACTAACAAGGAAAGAAAGTTACTCATCAGATGGTTTTGGCAGCAGCACAGAGGTTATTCAGTCAAAGGGTCACGTGTAGTACAAAGCCATTTATGACATCTGTAGGACAAGGATTTTGTTGTGGTGATTTTCTTATTGATTGCTCTAAAAAAATATGAAATTGAGTGTAACTTTCAGGGAGTAATATATACATACACACAGGCAGGGCTGTGGGAAGAGGTCTTGGACTGATGTGGTGTCATTCAGAATTTGGGTTAAGATTAGTTACATGTTTCCATGTTCATTATTAAAAGTAAGTGCCACTTATGGGCAGTGTAGGTTTGGTACAAACACAGAGAAGAAAGAGTTCCTTCTCCAAAAACTGTTAAAACTTTGGGGTTTATCCAGTTATAATACAGAATTTCTTCTAACACATTTGAAGTTAGACAAACTGCAGCCTGTTTCTCAGAGGCTTAGCAGCTGCAGTTTTCTAAATGAATCCTGGACTCAGCATAGATGTAAATTTACCCTACTTCGCTCCCCTCTTACACAGTGATGTGTCAAAAAGATGCTTTGCACCATCATTAAAAGCCAGGCACATAAAACTATCTGCCTATCCATGTACACAGAGCAGCATGCTATGATTTCTCTCCTCATCTAATCTCCCCTGAATCCCCAGCAGCACACTTCTGCATTGTCATTTTTTTGTCTGTTATTTTCTAACAAATATATTTTACAAATTCTGATCTTCAGCAATATAGTATTGATTTGAATCCTGAATGCCAATATGGGTGAATTGAACTCATTTTTCTTACATATGTGAAGAAAATTAAAAACCTTTAAATGAAACTAGATATAACAATAGACCAAGAGAGCGTGTATTGCTTTGCTGAACCTCATCTAGATTATACCAAAACTTCTGGATTCATTCTCATATGAATTTGGCTTTTCAAAGAACATCTATTTACCTGGACTGCTGTTATCCAGAGGCTTTAACTCATATAGTGCTTGGTCCTTTTCAGAAGTAATGAATCTGAAGTTTCTTTAGTTTCCATAATAGTAGCAACCAAAAATCTCAGAAATTGCTAAGGGCACCAGTTCCTGTTTTTTATCTCTGGCCTGATGTTATCATGTGAGATGGCAGAGAGGAAAGAATTTCCTCCATCCCATAATGCAGCCTAATGTGTTAGGGTTGAGGTGAGATGTGTTTAGGCCCCTTTTAATACTGGAGTATCATCTGCCCTTGGTAATAATTTAGTAAAGGGATTTGCTTGATTTGTTTCCATAAAATGGAGTGCTTCAAGAATCAAATTGGGGGG
>VZRZ01003574.1:323102-368453 GCA_013398175.1 Climacteris rufus | reverse complement strand
GGGGGGGGAGAGGGGGGTGGAACAGTGATAGATTGCAGGCAGAAGTCAGATATGTTGCAAAGGCATGTTGTGCACACCAGCCAAAAATACCTTTATTTGTCATATGTAAAGAGACCTCACTGCTTCTATGTGTGTTTTTTCAGTAAAACAAGTTTGTATTGCTGATGCTACATGAAAACGTGAAGTTACTGTCTGTAAAATGTCAAAGTTAATGCCTGTCTGAGAAGACACCAGAAAATCCACATATTTTAGTCTCAGGCTGAACATGAATTTGTTGCCAAATTTGTAAAACACAGTGCTGATGATATTTTGTCAGCTGTGAATCCCGTAGATACAGAATTACATCCTAGCCCCACTGAAGATGGAATTTGTCCTTATTTACAGATGATCAGGCCTAGTAGGCAAACTACACTTGAGTTACACCACACACCAGTAAAGCCAGTGAGGTTGCATCGGTGCAGCTCAGAAATGAATGTTCATTTATCATTCCAGCACGGGCTGTCTCCAGTCATTGTTTTCATCTGCTGCTTTTGAGCCACCAGATATTTCTGCCTGAGAATGTTTGAATCCTTTGTTTGCCTCACCACCTAAACCGTATCCAATGGGCAACATATTTTCCCTCAGATCTTTAATATTGATTAGGTAACTGAATTTAAATTTTAGAACTATGAAAGTTTGGAAGCATCTGCAGACATTGAATAAAGTCTGTTTTCTCTTCCACAGTCTGCGAACAGCTGGAATCCTCAGCCTGAAAAGCCTTCTTTGTTTCCCAGGTTTCCATTACACATTTTTGTACCACACATGCAAGCTATCCAGGCCTATGAAGGAGGGGCAATTCTTATTTTTGTGAAAGATGTTTGCCATTTTCCATTCTGCACTCTTCAGACCTCTCCTAGTCCAATAAACGTTAAGTTCTTAAAAATGTCCTATTTTTCTCTCTACAGCTATATTTTTAGTGCAGATACTGAGCCAAAGTTTGATTTTTCACCAAATTTAATCCATCACACACAATTAACATCAGCAAGTTTTCTCTAGATTTGTACTGAAGCATGACTCAAAGTTGTTGTTAATCTCTTCCTCAGAAGCTGCAGAACAAATAGGGCATGTATTAACCATGGTACCCACTAATAACATCAGCAGCATTGGTGGAGGGCTGTATCTTCCTTTTTCTTCCCTCATATTTGCACACACAAAGTATGCTGGGTGAAGATTTATAGACCTTGCTCTGCAATCTTTTATTGAGCATAATACTTATCCTGATATATGACTTCACTGATGTTCCTCTAATTTTCCATTATTAGGCCTGTCAAAAACTGGTTTTAATAGCAGCCTGGGCAGGTTGTTCGTGTGTGAAATTATTCTGTAATTAAAAAGTTACATATATAACATTTGGTTTGAGTATTCATCAGTAATCTAATCCAAAATCCTTGAAATGATAACAATGTCTGATCAATGTCCATCTTATTTTGCCCAAGCTAACAGAATTCTTTTCAAGTTGTATTACTTGGTAAAGGAATGTTGAACGCACATGGAAATGTCTATGAAATTAGTGATCCCCACTTGCTAGAGTTATATGGGAATATTTTCAAACCTGGTATTGAAATCAAAAGGTTGAGTTGCATTCTTTGTCCTTGCAATTCCACACTTATAGAAATAAAAAGGAGCAGTAGAAGGTTGCTTAGTCTACCATTACCACGGGCAGGATGAACTATACTGTACTGTACTGTGCTGTTCTTGCAGCTATGGCTGATGGAAAAAAAATCCACCTGGATACTAAAAGTGTGCCATGGAAACTGTTGCTTTCCCATGCCATGTATTCCTGACTGAAATGACTTGATGCTTTGAAAAGTTTTCCAGTGTCTTTTCTGAATCTCCATACACTTTCTTGCTACAATGCACTGTGGAGAACAACACACACATCTCCCCTTTGCAACAACTTCTTGCTTTTTGGAGATTGTGCCTTCAAAACATTTTTGGAGAGACAGACAAAGAGTTTGTAATAACCAAGGCATTTTGACTGAAATGCAGACAAACCTGGATTCAAAGAACTGCCTTTTAGTGATTGTCTCCGATGATACTTGAAAAGTATCCTGGAACAAATAAAGTGGAGCATTTGTCTGTGCCATACTTTCAATCAGTCCTCTGCACAATCTGGAAAAGTTACCAATGCTGGATTGACTAGAAGAAGGTTTTATTAAGGATAGACAGAATCACATGGACAGCAATGTGCAAAACTTGTATTGAAAACTTAGAACTATGCCTTAGAATCATGCATCTGATTAACAGAGAGGGAGCTCAGAAGTAGTCCTACAACTAGGAATATTATTAATAAGGTATGTCAATTTTTTTAATGATACCACCAAAAGGAAAACGAGAGTAGTACACTAATAGTAAACTACGTAAAAGACAAGTTTTTTTAGATTTTAAATCTATTTCCGCTGAGGGACCAGGTAAAGGACAGGGTATGGACTTTTTTTTATCAGTGTTGAACTAATTTTTTCAGAAACACATGTTTCCAATAAACCCTCACCTTTCAATCTGGGTACAAAATTCATTAATGGAATTAGCTGCTCACAAAATGCATTCAAGCACAAACTTAAAAAGCAAAGCTGCTTCATTATTATTAAGTGTGTTTTCTTATTGACATCATGTTTGTCCTGCCCTTTCAAGGGTATGAGACCCCTCATTTTAAAATGACATTTTCAAAAAGCCTCCTGTGTAAATTTAATTTCCTAAAACTTCCTCCTGTTATTTCTAGGTATTTTGTGCTCTCTACCTCTCTACATTGACAAAATTTTTCTTGGTCATAAACAGAAATGGACATTTCTGGATTTTATGTTATTTCAGTCAAGACAAGAAGAGCACAGGAGCTTCAATAAATTATAACTCTGAATAATACTAGTTATAAAGAAATGGCAAAGTTTCTTGGCAACGCATTTGTAAGCCAGAGCCAGAGAACCAGAGACTAATGTCTAGTAAAAGATGTCAGATTCAACTCTTGCTGCCAATGTCTGGCGAGAAAAATCTGCTCAATACATGATTTACCTCACATGACCCAGTTGGCCCTCAGGGAAAGGTTGCCTAATCATCATAAAGATAGTGCAGGTAAATTATAAGGAAGGCATGTAGTGCTTCGCATACATCCCATTTCTTACATACTGTTGTTCTCTGGATTTTGACACTAGGCACTTATCAATAACAGTACTGTCAGGGGCTTATAGGAACCCCAGTCTGCTTAAAATAGTGAAATATTTGGGATTTGAATCATTGCTGGCAGTGGGTGCTAAGCAAGTGGATTCAAGCTTCTGCACTTCTTCACTGACACTATATCTCTTTGACCTCCTCTTCATAAGGGAGGGAAATTGCAAAGTCCTTGTGTTTCTGTGAAAAGAGTACACTTCCTTTCCCTTTGGCTTCCCCAATGGCATCAAAGCCATATATTGAATTGTACTATGTTATTTTAAGAGATAGGAAACATGGTATCTGTCATCTACATGAAGCAGAGATATCCAGGCTTCAGCTCTTGTTCCATAAAGTTGGGAGATTGTGTGCAGGATTTTGGTGGCTTATGGGAGCTGTTACTGCTCAGCCCAGGAACGTCTGTGGGTAGGTACTCACCTGTACAGGCTGTGATAGAATGGCATGAGACAAAATAGCTAATGTGTTTATCCAATTAGTGGCAAATTGGCAGTAATGGGAGCTCGTATCCCAGAGCTTGCATCACTGTGACACCAGCACCACAGTAACATTTCTGAGTGTATGCCTCAGATAGCCCAATATATTAGAGATGGTATTTTTAAAATGTCATTTCTCTCAGGCTGTATAGAAGTTATTCCCTCTACAGTAAGCTCAGCATGCATGAACTTTGACAGCTGACAAAGACATGCTCCCCTAAAAAGTCTGAAAACAAACTAACTCCCATCTTTATTCCCTATTCCTGTCCATCAGGCACTGAATTACCTCAACAGCTTGGTCCTAGTGAGGTCAATCCAGTGATTGTTTTAAAAAATCAGACACCAGCACATCTGTCTTGCCCTCCTTGATGAAAGAAGGAATAAAAAGTTCCTGGTCAAGGACAAAACAAGCAGGCTGAAATTTATGCCCACTTACCATAGAAATCTCAAATATTGTGAATACCACCTGAATTCCCTGAATAGCACTTCATTAACATGACAATACAGCTCTACAAATCCAAGAGATCAAATCAGAGCAAGAAAGGATTGCCCAAAATGAAACAGCACTAAAGCTTGACCAATTAACACTGACTGGCAAAATGTCAATCAAGACGAAGTTGCTCACTGCTTGCATTGGTCAGCAGGTTACCATTCAGCAGATCACTTCTCTGTGATGCCCAAAATGTGCTCTGCTTTGGTATCAGCAATTTCTATGGTTATCAGGGACACCAGTCCACATTAGGGCTGCCCAGGATGTTCAGTCTGGCTGGTTGGAGACATGCCACTGGGAAAAAAACAAACAAACAAACAAAAAAGCCCAAGTTGTTTTCAGTGCTGCTTGCTGTGTTCATGCCTGACCAGATTTCTGACTGACTATGCAACTCCCAGATAGCAAAGACACAATTTTCAGTATATAAAATCTGATGAATAAGTTGTCCCCTGGGGTTTGGCAGGACTTAGTAACTGCTTGAGGTCTGCTGTAACTTTCTCCACTTGGCCTAAACTCTCTGATATGGAATGCCTGAATGTTACACAACTAAAAGCCATCTTTAACCACTCAAAAGAGCAGACTTGTTTTAGAGAATCTGAAAACTACAATTCCAGCAGGAGCATATGGGACCACTTGCTGTGAAAATCAGGTCATTGTCATAAATGAGTGCTTTAGGCACACAAGCCTGGAATAAAAAGACCAGTAAACTGAACAGTATCATTGGTGAATGACCCACCAGTGGCATTCAGTCAAAAGCTTGGAGATAGCAGTTTGGATTTCATTCATTAAGACTTGTATGCAACTAATTTTCCTAGCTGCTATTTAAGGAACATTATAGAGCAACAGTGAGAACCTGGGGTTTTTTCGGTTTGAGTTCTCAGCTTTGAGAGCATTTTTCATGAAGCATGTGTTTGGCTAATAGTTGCAATTTCATGTCAGCAGCCTCTTTGATGACATGCATTTTTGAAACAGATGCTTGTGCTGATGCAGTGACATGTTCCAGGGTTAAGTGGGTCCTCCAAGACATAGCTCTGACTGCCTGCTGCTGGGGTCACCAAACTACTTCAGTGGGTTTATTTTAGCTCCCTGAATGACACCCCTTCTGATGGCTTTAGCTCTTAGCAACATTCTTTTGCTTCCTAAAGACATTTTCTGCTTCACCGTGAATGCAGAGTACAGTGTTCTTACAATTCAATCCTGACCAGTTTTCATGATTTGAGAGGCATTGTAATTAAGCATATCCATGGGTTACACGTTGGTTCATCTGCCAAAAACCAATACACAGCAGCAAATGAATATTGTTGATTAAATTTCTATGAGCCAGAGTGATCTCTCAGTTTGCAGCCATCTCTTATGAAGAGATGCACACATCTCCATCTAGCACTTAAGAAGGTTTGCAAGAGAAGAGCAGTCCAGCTGCCTACTCAAAGTCTCCAGGGACTGGTGTTCATCTCACAGTTTATCAATGCCATATTCTTATGTTTCTCCCTTTGTCATCTGATCCTGCAGTGTTTCAGATCCCTCTGTGTCTAATGAGAGTACTACAGCCTCTCTTATCCTACAGTCAGTTGTTTTAAGGTATAACTTTTTAAGGACTAATAATAGGGTAGGAAGTATCATAATTTTACTTCTGTCTACAAACTGGTCTTTCTATGCTTATGTTTCTCCTACTTTTAAGCATATTTGCTCCTAAGGAGTCAAAATTCTCATTCAGAGTCAGCACTTGTCTCTCTTCAAGGCTACGAGGAAACGTTACTCTTTGCTCTCCAACTCTCTGTCTACTCCTCTTCAAGTTCACCTCTTCAAGTTCAGGTTGCATTGTGTGAGAATAAGATGAGCAGATCCATGTAAGTCTGATGTCCTTGTCATTGTCCCCTTTGTCACAGTGTACAAGTCCCTAGGACAGCCACCCTTCCTTCACTGCTGTGTGAGTACTCTGCTCACAGGTGACACTCCCTACCTTTCACAAGGCAGTTCCTGGCAGTAGAGCTAGAGGAGCACTACAAAACAGCATCCCTGTTCTCCAAGAGAAACAAAGAAAAGAGTAGAGACCAAGTGCATAATACCCTTTTTTAGCTCTGAAGTGAGATTTAAATAGAGTTTAGATGCCAAGTCCAGGTGTGGAATCTGACTCTGTTAAGCACTCACATCCTCTAGCTTTGCCAAAAAAAGGATCTCCCAAGCACTAAACTCATGTTTCTGCATATGCTCAGGACAGCTTCTGATTTGGCAAGGCTCATCCACCTCTAGATCTGCTGTTCAAGAGTTTAATCTGATATCTCTGGTAATTCCTATCGCAGCCTTCTACTACAGTTTGAGTATAATTTGTAAACTGGCAGTGGTAGGGTTTATGTATTGCAGATCAAGCCAGTTTGTAGTGTTAATAATGCTACTATAGGAACATTAGGAGATCTCCAGAGTTACCTCCTGAGCACTTAATCTAGTCTATGCAAAATTCTTGAAGAAATACGTATTTCTTCTACTCATACTTGATGTTCAGACATAATTTTGCTAAAGCAAAACACCTGGATATCCTGAGGGTGTTTCCATTATCTTTTCACTAGACAGGCATTACTTCCTGTAGGGCAAAAATGCTGCAGATTAACCTGTCCTTAAGGAAGTCAACAAGTATTTATTGAACCAGAAACTAACCATCTGCAAAAGAGAAGACATAGGTAGAATGCATTTGGAAAAGAAGGAGCATACAGCTATGGAAATGGCAGGTTCTTAAATCTAGGAGGCATGGGGCTCTGCTTCAGGAGATGAAAATGAGGGATCAGGAAAGAAGTGGAGGCATTATATTCACATTTCATATAAGAAGCAATAAATAAATAATAATACCTGGCATTCAGTTTACCCTATATTTATTAAGAAGGTGATTAATAAACTAATTCTATAGATTAAGGACTCTGGCAGTTTGAAATACACTCCATTAATTTAGAGAATGAGTGGAAAATATTCTTAGTTCCAGCACCTGCTGCTGAATTCCCCTGCTCTTCTGTGGTTTTAGCATCACATTTTCCAACTTAAAAATAAATAAATAAATGAAGCAGACTAGACAGAAGATATTGTCAAATGCCCAAATAAACTGGAAAAATATTAAGACAATTATATATAACTTTCTGTAATAGCCAAGGGAATATTAAGTGAATAATACTAAATTAAGAGACAATTCTGACAGGAAAAGTTAGAAGTAGAATGGTGTCCATTTTAAGCAAATATCCAAAAAGTCCACTGAATTCTAATGGGCGAAATCTTCCTGTGTTGCATCAACACAGAATATGGAAGATGAATCAATCTTAATTTATGCAGTAGAATAATTACACATTTTTAATGCGAATCAGATCTCTCATGTTTTGTACTTATAAAAGTCACCTTTATTGGCTCCATCTGAGAGCTTGGTGCCAAGACCACCCAGTGACATGGCTTTACTTTGAAGGATGGAGGAAACTGTGGAGTCTTAAATTCTCATGCAAATGCTGATTCTCAAATTCCTAACTTAAAGAATAGGAAGATGGAAACTCATAGCACATTACAATAAAAACACCCTTTGCACTTAGAAGAGAAAAAGTCACTTGTGAAGTTCCCTTCTGGGTTTCTCTGCACTTCTCTAGGATGTCCCACTAAGTGAACAGAAGACCTTTTTCCTCAAAGGCAATTATCACAAATCCATGGCTTCCAGCTCAGGGCATTAGGTAGGTGCCTGAGAAGCTGTGTCATTAAATCCCTTCTGCTCTTTAGGAAGGGAAAAACCTAAAATGGGAAAGAAGGCCAGTACCATGTTAAACTACTTAAGAGGTCAAACAAAATCTGCCTGCAGCCAGCAATGTTTGGATTTTTCCTTTGGCTCAGAGAACAAGCTGTACATCATCCAGTAAATGTGTACTCTACAAGGGGTCAGAGGAAAAAACATCTGCCCATACTGGGCAGCTTCTTCAGTCCCCTCTTGTTGCCAAGCTCCTAAAAGTGCCCAGAAGCATCTAGTCTGATGCATCAGCTCTCCTGCTCTTCCTGGGCTGGTGGGGTCCTGTCCACCCCACACCCCTTTGCGTTATACGTGGCATGTAATATGCAGAGACAGGGGGAAGAGCACTTGTGAACCATTTGTTTGTCTTTCTCCTGACAAGGTAGCACCTCTTATGGTAAATTTTTAATCCCAGCTTGAGGGGGATTGTGGAAACCTTGAGAGGGAGAGAGAGCTCCTCACTCATTTGCTGGTTTGCCTCCAGCTCCCAGAGTTAAAAATCAAGTCATGTTCCAGCATTACCCTGATGACAATTTGTCTACTTGCAAGAAAGGAGATAAAATTCTCAGCTCAATGGAGAGCACAAAACCAGCTTTTTCAGTAGAAAAGCCAATAAAGCAGGTGGTGGTGAAACCTCCCCGGAGAGCATGGCAGCGTAGGAAAAGTGTGTGGCAAAGGGAGGGGTGTTTGCATTAACACTTCTGACCCATGGTTTTCCTGTGAATGTATATTAAAATAGGTACATAGATTTGTGTCTGTGTATTTGTCAGTCTCTAAAGCCACAAAATGTACAGCATTTGTCAGTAACAATAGGGATGGACTTTCAACAAAATCAGCTGTTCTGAGACACGATGGAAAGAATCATGTCATAAATGTGGAGAAAATCTCTTTTACTTTCCTACACCTGTAGCTCTACTGCATCTGGGGCTGATTTCTGGTAGGGTAAAGCAAACAAATATAAGGAAAACTGCATAATGTACTAAGCATACTGAACTTTACAGCTACCTGCACTCATGACATTTTTAGTGTTTCAGTATGGTCTGGCATAGCAGCAACCTGCAAAAGGGATGGAAATGATTTCTCAATTCTTTTTCTTTTGAATGTGCTATCTACCAACCTGACTTTAGTAAAATAATTTAGATTGAAGCTGGCCTAGGTATTTGGCTAATACACATGCTTCCTGCCTTCACCTTGAGCTTTCTTTTCCCCTCTAGGCATAGAAAAACTCAGCAGTCTGCTTAAAAATGAAGAAGTCGTGACATCTAGCGGTGAGTTAAACACCAATGACTTCTATTTCTCTCAGGATTCACACGTGTTTTCCACAGGCACGTTGTTCTTGGTCAGACTGCAGTGAGAGAGATATGGGCATTACCCTCATAGCTCTGGACATCCAGGCAGCCCCTAGTTTCTTTTACAGTCCTCTGCAAAGTGTGTGTGTGTCTTATTGCATCAGACTCCTGTGTTTCTCCACACAAGGTGGCATTGTCAAGGCCCCTGTGCAGCCCCAGGTGATGCTCCTGATAGAGTGTGACATTTTGAATAGCCATTTATACCAAGATCAGGTTAAGTACCTTGGCTTTGGAGAGAAAGGGAGCATGGCAGAATACTGGCAGAAGACCAGCTGTGAATTTCACGCTCATTTTCTTGTCCAGTACCTATTCATCAAGGCTGTTTTCAGATGGTGACTCAAAAATGTATTGTATGGCATGCTGCAAATTCCTGGCAGGCTGTTTAAACTGACTCAATTACTGGCAAATTCTTCTGCTTTTGAAGACTACTCAGAGTCTGCCTTGGTCAGCAGCAGTCAAAAACTACATACTGGCTGTGATACCATGACAAGAAGTCACACTGAAAAGCAGTAAACCAGTCTAGACATGTGCAAAAAAATTATAGGTTCTTTCCAAACAGTGGCCAGCCTTGGATATATTTTTGTATTTATTTTTTTAGGGAAGCAGAACAATGTACAGTTGTGCTCGGGGTAACTAGGCTGCAATCACCAAGTGGCAACATTTCTTGGCTTGTTGAGCCAACTGGCTGGGGACTGCCCACCCGGTTTTTATCACAAGAATGAGCTTCAGTGCAAGAAATTTCAAGTCCAAACACGACTGAAGGTTGTTCGGGAATCTGGGTGCATGCTTCTTTGCATCTGTAAGAGCTGTTAGCAGTGCAGTCTCACAGCTTCATGTCCATATTTGTGCATGCTATATCAAGCGTACTTTCCAGTGCATTCAAGGAGACAAACTCCTTCCTCTTCCTCTGTCTTTCAGAAGAGATGCACGATAAAATTGCATGTTGTAACCAAGAAATGGAAAATGAATTGCTTGAATGTACAAGATTTGCTACATCTAAAGATTTATTTTACCACATGCATTCGTACCTCCCCAGTTTGCTGTCTTGAGTATAATTAACATTTCTACCACCAGAGTCTCTGGATACAAGGCAAGTGAATATAAAAACATTAGTTCTGTCCAAAATGTTCCAGTTTCTATCCCCTGAATCATCAGCATGTGACCTATTCTGTGCCAATATTAATAACCGTTGCTCATGGCTTTCAAACAACTCAAACTATTTAAAAATTAATACTGTTTACAGTGCCTTCTAGAGGAAGTATTTTGTAGAAGTGAATAACTCAAACTGACTAGTGGCTACCCACAAAATATGACTATCCAGTAACAAAATGAATCATTTAGAACTAGTTGGCAAGGAATGGACATATTGTTGGAGAATATATCAAGTGGAGATCAGATCCAGCAACTGGGAGTCCTAGGCCCTCTTTCCACTGAACCACACACTTCTCATGCTGCTCTGACAAAGGCAGGCCTAATCTTTGTCATCCCAAATCCCACTGTTTGCTTTTTTGCACAGAGCTGTAACCTGCGTGGGTGATGTTCAGCTGTTGCTCCTAGAAATTCTTGTAGTCATGAGTTGGAGGCCATAGATTATACTTTGACTTTGGCTTTCCCTCGATAAAGTGGAGATGGCCACCCAGTGGTGTATGACAAACTTGTCTGAAGTCCCTGTTATGGGCCAAGGGTTAGTATTACTTCAGTCTTTACTGAAGAGAAACAATTCATAATAGAAAGGCAACTCTAATGCTGGCAGCTCTATAACTTGAAATAGGTAGTGCAGTCATGGATAGAACCAGTGCAGGCAGAGTTTTTGAAGTCCTAAATAGAAAACATGACTTTGGTCTGTTGGTCCAGCAACAAAGATGCGTTTGATCACTCTCATGCCAGGCAGGACAGTCCACTGCAGTCTGTGTTACACGGGTACACACACCAGAACCTCTTCTATCTCTTGCTCTTGCATTTGCATGATTCTCCTGCTGACAGATAGGACATAAAAACTATAAGGTATGAAGTATCTGCCAGAGAGACACTGAAGACTAAATGAGGTGATATTCACTTGCATAGGAGTTTGAATGCTCAGCCAGGATGTGATTTTTAAGCTAGTATCTGCATTGAGTGCAGATGTGATATGGACAGTGAATCCCCAGCATATCAGAGTCACTTGCATGGCTAAGCCTGCAATTGCAGAATCACACAATGGTTAAGGTGAGAAGGAACCTCTAGAGATCATTTACTTTAAACACTTTGATGTCAACTAGAACAAATTGCTCAGGATCATACTCAACTGGGTTTGAATATCTTCAAGGGCAGAGACACACAACCTCTCTGGGCAACCTGCTCCAATTCTGAATTATCCTTCAGTTAAAAAAAAAATAAAAAGGTTTCTGATGATTAAATGAAATTTCTTGTATTTCAGTTTGTGCTCATTGCCTTTTGTCCTTCCACTGGACACCACTGAGAAGAGTCTGGCTCTATTTTCTTTACACCCACTGTATCAGGTATTCATCCATGTTATTAAGAATTCCCTCTAATCCTACTCTTACCAAGGTCAAGCAATACCAGCCCTCAGCCTCTCCTACTATGTCAGATGCTCCAATCCATTTGTCATTTTTGTGGCCCTTCACTGGACTGGCCGAAGCATGCTCATGTCTCTCCTGTAGAGAGGAGCCCAGCACTGGGCCCAGCACTCCAGAGGCGACCTCACCAGTCTGAGTGGAGGGGAAGAATCACCTTCTTTCACCTACTGGCCACACTCTTCCCTTATGCAGCCACAGAAGCTGTTGGCTGCCTTTGCTTCAAAAGCACATCACATGTTCATGTTCAGCTTGTCTACAGGACATCCAGCTGATACCTAGTTTCATATTAATGGCTAGTCCCAACTGTAGCTTTCTTCAGCTTCCTTGATTTAATGGCTTAAGTTTCTTTTAAATACATAGATAAACGTGCCTGGTCCATTGGGTAGCATGGACTGTTCCTGCATCGGTGCTGTGTAATTATTCAGTAGCACTGGGAGGTCTAAAAAGGCCTCCAGGCTGTTGACCAGTTCAGCAGACAGGAGTCATACTTCAGTGCCTAGACAGAACCACCAGCACATCACTGTGATTTCTCTTCAATTAGGGTAATATCAAACCTCTTGCTACGCCATAAGTTTTAATGTCATCCTAACAGTTCCAGAATAGCTTGAATTGAGAGAGGAGCTGCTTTTCCTAGTAATCTGGTTGTTGTCCTTCTCGTGGATGAAACAATTACATGCATACTGGGGACACCTCTCAGGCCTAGACTTCTTTGCCCTACAGCAGAAAGAAAAATTCACCCTTTCCCTAGTAATTGAGTGAAATTGTTCTACAAAACACCCAACTGCATTCTTCAAAGAGCAATGAAAGTGAACACACTGGGTTAACACTCCAAAAACAGGAAATACCCCTAACCAAGACTCTATGTCATCACATAACCTAGATTTCTGTTGAGAATCTGGGTGTTGTTTTAGATAACAGAATACAACATGTGTTTGTCATTAATCTTCTTGAACGTTTGTTTGGCTAGAAACTGTCTCTGATCAACTCACTTATGTAAACAGGCCTATGCTTCAGACCAAAGTGGTAGGATATTATTCCAAGGACTTGGATTGTAGGGAATCTCTCCTTAACTCTAATGAGATACATTTAATGAAAGCCTCACTATTGGTGTCTGCATTCCAAAGACTTTTATGTTCAGTTTAAATTTCGAAATTTAATAAAGAATCTTGCCTCAAAGTGGAAAAGCTTTACCTCTAAAAAATCTGCCACTTTTCCCTGCTCTATTTGCAGTTTCAATATAAAATGCTTTTGCATCTGGTGCATGAAGAACTAAAAAGCTGTTTCATTACCAAATGGCAGATGCATTAATTGCAGCTGAACACCCTGGAGAGGCTTCCATTCATCATGTAATTTTTTTACAGGTATAGGACCATATAAAAAGTGAAAGAAAAAATGAGAAAAACAAGCTTGGTTTATTCAAGCAAAATAAATGCTATGTCTCAGTTGTGTCAGCTAGTTCTGGGCACAAGTGGTATATTTCAGTTATGTTTGAAAAACTAAACCCATCAAAATTTTTATTTGCAGAATATTGGTGCAGTAAATTAAATCATGCTATTCCCTACAAGCTCTGAATTGGTGTCTTCATGTCTTTTTGTTTCAGACCGAAACAAGAAAATGCAAGTAGCTTCAGTTCAGCCAGTCCAAGGGCAGTGCATGAGTGGGGAGCAAGGGTCTCCTGGAGCCATGATCACTGCAGCTAATTACTGACTGTGAACCTTGCCCAAACTTCTTTGTCTCCCTTTTGGCATTTGTAAAATGTAAAATACATCTAAGAACTAGCCAAAAGCCATACACTTACTCGTGTCTGGGGAAGTTCTTCACAATCAAAAAGAGTTAATGCTTTGATTGCTTGAAGGTTAATCCAAGGCTTTAAACTGTCTGACAGGAATTCATGTCGAGATAGAAGGAGCCCCAAGATTACAATAAACACAGCCATTAGAAATATTTATCATTGAGTCAAAGCATTGAAGAGGATTAGTCTCAGCTGTGCCAATTCCAGAACACAGTATCTTAATTGCATTACATATTTTGGATACTGTCCTGAAACACTTCCGAAGATTGTAGAGATAAAGAACTCTTGAGATACGGTTTTCTTTTGATTTTTACCCAGGATGATTGTTTTAAGAATTTCTTACAAAGTTCTGCATTCAGTAGCTGAGAAAATGGTACAGAAAAGACTGTGTTAAGAGACACATAGAGTAACAAGGAAAGTACAAAAGCTAGAATAGACAGAGTAAGGGGAAAAAAGACAACTACCCTGGCTCTTAATATTTCAAATACCTGAAGGGATGAGAAGAAAATAGAGTTTACTTTTGTAGGTGGGAAGAGAACTTGATAGCTTTACAAAGGTAAGAGCTGGTATAAATGACATGGCTTCTTCTCCCTCCTTTCGGCAGAAATGTACCCCTCAGAAAATGTGCTACCATTTTGCTGCACTTCAATGCTTTAAAATGCATTTTAAAGCTATTTCTGCCATTCTGCAGAGCTTGCAACTAGAGAATCAGAAATGCTGAAAAATGAAATGAGCTGAAGCAGGTCTCCCCTTCCAATTCCAAAAGTATTAATGCCACCCCTTTTTCATTTGGACTTCTGTCCTAGTATACTGAACTGAACAGTTATAAGTCTCCAATATACTGTTTTTTTTCTGCCAAGGCTTTCTTAGTAGCCCCTCCATTTATGTAGTTTGGCCTGCCACAATTCTGTCATGACAAAGTTTCATTCAGACACATTATTCCATTAGTATCTACAAGTGATTGAGATCCATAGAAGTCAAGATTTGTTGTCTGGAGTTGTTGAAAATTACAAAAATCTGTCTTAGCCTGTTATATAAACTTGTTTTGAAAGCAGAAAGAAATTAGAAGCAGATAGGTTGGCTCGTATAAAACAGGTTAAATCACTTGTGATAGCGAATATTTACAGCTATTTGGTCATGCAATGATTGCAACAATGAGAAAAATAGGAGGAAATGTTTGTAACTGAAGTCACCAAAATGTACCATAAGTAATGTTCATGGAATGTGGTTGTCAGCTTTCATGTTGTTTTTCTGAGGGTCACTGAACAGAGGCAGAGGAAAACTGACTGGGAAGAGCTCATGTTATCATGGCTGTCATCCTAGTCTGTCTCCGAGGGATCTCTCATGACACTAACACCCTTCTAATAGAAGCCTGCTCTGGTGCTAAACCTGGATGTTGACTGGATTTATTTAGTGAGAAAAACTCCCTGGGAGCCCTCATTTCCTGAGTGACAACTTTGGAGCACTATCTGAAGATCTTTGCGGACAAGAACGTTAAAGGTGCAGCAAGTAAGGTCCTGAGCAATTCTTTTTCAGAATTTGGACAGCTTCAAGGCTCCTTTTTCCTGAAAACTCAGTCTTCCAGGATTCTTTATTCCTAGACTTCAAATGTATGTAGAAGTTTGAGAATGCAAACAGAGCCAAACACCTCCAAGTCTGCAGTCAAGATAATTTTGTTTCGATACTGCCAGAATGTAGTGTTTAGATTCTGGGATTTTTTATATTTTCTCTTCCAAAACCAACTTCAGATTTCCTGTCTTGATTTCTGAGGTGGTATTACTTCCTTTCTCCTCTTCATTCCATCAGTCTCCAGTTTCCATCCTAAAGAAAATCATGACTGTTGCTCCATAGTTCAGCAACATAAAATCACAGAATCCTACAATCTTAGAATGTTAGGTGTTGAAAGGGACCTTAAAAACCATCTAGTTCCAGCCCGCAACATGGGAAGAGTGGAATCATCCCAAGAGGCCCACTAAACTGATGTTGTAGAAATGGTCTGAAAGAATCTGGATTATTTGGAAACAGGATTTTGGTCATGAATAAACTTCTCTGTGATGGAAGAAAAAGTAAGCTGGGAAATGACCAGTTTAAATATTCTTGGTTTTCTCTTACTCATGATACATTTTCTTCATGTTCTGATCTATCATAGATAAAATTAAAACTACCATGATCTTCATAGCAAGCCTACATTGGGAGGATTGTGTAAGTCTTCTGGTTGCACTGGATGCTACTTTCAATAGCTGGGGATTTACAACAGGTTTATTAAATTTCTGTTAGTCTCTGTGTAATTTATGAGGAAGCCAAAAGAGTGAAATAATTTCAGGAGGGGATTGGATGGAGTATTTACCAAAAGTAGTACTGACTGTTCTGCAAAAAATCGAGGTGATATCAAACACAGGCTGAGTAAACTGGGCCTGAAACTCTTCACAAACACCTGCAACTGAGGTTTGAAGTGGTCAGTGCTCAAAGTGGTCTTGGGATGAAATGCACAGCGTGGGAAAGGAATTTGTTTTCTCTTTTGTTATGGGTGTTATCTGAATTTATTTCACATTTATTCTGTACACAGTACCGGTAGTAAAAATATAAATCCACTTGATGCTGTATTTCTATGAACCTAAACCAATGCCCATTTCTGAGTATTTTTTGAGTGTTCAAGCTGACTGTGCATTCAGCTTTCACAAACGGGCCTGTCTCTCCACTGGGCCTCTCTCTTAGTGATCCAAACCAAAGTCCCAACTCCAGCTTTCCCTGTTTTGAGGACTTTTCCCTGTTAATATCTGAATTTTGCTGGATGATTTTGCCATGTCTGTCTACTGCTGATAGTAGGCAGTTTTTCAGTTTCCAGGAGCTGTGTCTGTGCTCAGAGGGAGCAGCCAGACTGTTCTCAAACTATGTTCAGGGTCACACTGAGGAAACACCCTCTTGGAAGCTGTCTTGCTCTTTGTTCCTTCCATCAATCTAAAATAAATGCCATTGAAAATGTTTCATTCCTCTTTGTGTATGCAAAGACCATGGGAACACTTACAAGTCACTCTTCTTTCAGATACTGCATACAAAATCAGAGGAAATAACAATGTTTGGATCTTTCAAGAAAATCCAAAGTGTCCAGATTTCTTTGGCAGACATTCCCACTTTGTTTTTCCAAGTTGAGAAGCATGGAAGTGCCTTATCCACCTCTTTCTGCTTCCCTGTCACTCATAAGTAAGGCTGATGATACTTGGACTGAGAGATAAAACTTAAAAGTGGATGGAAAAACACATCCAGCTGACCCAAAGGGGAATGGCGTCCTCTACCTGCTGCTGTCTTCTTCCACGTTTTACCTTCTTTCTGCAGGTTGACTCACTACATTCTTCTGCCATTTACTTATCTTCTGTTTTCTCTGGGTGCACAGCAAATCTCTGATGCTCGTGGGACTGTTCCAAGTTCAATAAAATTTCATTTTCTGAAGATTATAAGATTCCTCAAACTCCAGTCGAGTTCTGGAGACAGAGGGGGGTCCAGTTTGCATAAAACCAAAGCTCTGCCACAGGCAAGTGACATACATATCTCATTAATAAAGTTCTCAATCTGAAAGTGTTATTTTCTATGTGGGACAGTCAGCTTAACTGACTATAAACTATTGCTGAAATTTTAGCTGGAATTATGCACACAGTCCTGGCTGGCATAAGCAGAAAATATTTACACAGACATCCACTGTCCTGACCTACAGATGGAGTTCAAACAAACACTGATGGGAAAATTAAATTAGAACTACAGGATATTGTCCTTCATTCTCTGCATTCAGCCTACTCAGATGGCAGAATCTGAAATTTATATGGCATTTTAATTGGTCATAAACAAACTCAAAATGATTCCAAGGTTGGATCTGAACAGATTTCATACATGAATATTTAATATTCTTAACGTTTGCCAGAAGGACTATTCTGAATGTTGAAACTTTGCATTCGACTGCAAAACAAGGAAAGCAACAGAGGTGAACAGTGGGAACTTAGGCAGAGTATCCCAGTGGAAACTTTGGCAGAGTAATGTGCTTCCTGTGCTCCCCTGTGCTGTGCCACAGTGATACAGCAAACACCTGAAGTGTTTACTTTTTCACTAATACTATCTATGATTTTATTTTTCTCTTTAATTTCCACATCTGTATCTCTCTCCATGCATGAAGTTAAACCTGGTATGGCAAAGGAATTTAGCACAATGAAAGGGGGTTTTAGTCTAGTTGGCCAAATGGAAGAATTGGGGGGGAAAGTTTATTTTGGAAAACCTGTCACAGGAATTAAAAAATGAGCATTAATGAAAGCATTTGTTTTGTCATGGCTATCAGTATTTCATTGTGTTTAGTTTAAAAACTTTTTTGACATTTTAACATACATATAAATTTCAATAAAGTAAAAAGGAAAGAACATAATATTTTAAAATATTCAAATGATGCATTCATCATATGCATGAGTGTGATGAAACAATTACAATGCTATTTACCAGCCTCACAAGCAGCTCAAAACTGTGATTTCTTGCTTGCTTTCTTTTCTTTTCAGCAAATAATTCTATCCAGTCTCAAAATAATCCATACAGGAATCATCTTGGCCTTCATCAGACCCCTGTTAACACCTGGCCCTCTCCAAAAATAACCAGAAGGCATAAATCCAATGTCCATCTCCAAGTCCAATCGCTATACTGTGCCAACAGAACTGGCAACATACATTTCTTCAGATCCTTCTTTCCAGCCATACTGACACGAATAGCAATTCACTTTTGTGATGTCAGCCTTTATCTTGGCTTTATCAAAGCTCATGTTGAACTTGGAGAAATTACTAAAGATCTAAAGCAAATCCCAACTCAAAATCTTGCCCAGAGTCCTATCCATGTCCCAGCTTCTTTTGCAGGCTTCATACCTGCTCTGCACGACTTCAGTCAACAGTGAAATGAGAATTATTGGTCTCACAGAAGCCAGGCACGTAACAAGTTTTTTCAGACTTTGTTTATCCAACACACAGCACCAACCATTGCTCCCCTCTCAGTGAAAGCCTTACTCACCCACGCAGAAAGCACACACCCTTCCTAAGCACAGCTTTCATCCTGCCCTCGAGAACTGAGACACTCCAATAATAAGCTGACCTCTGCAGCCCTTGCTTTCCTGAACTGCAGTTTGAACATTGTCTGCATTTCTTCATAAAGTCCAAAAAGATAATCTCCTGTGTTACAACAACTCCTTGTTCTAGGCCTTAATGCCCTACAAGAAACCACACTAATATTTGAAACCACACTAATATTAAAATTTTGTTTCACAGATCCCTAGTTTCAAATCCAGTCCTATTGGTTACCATATCCAGAACCTGTTCAGTGTTTTCTGCCATGATACTGATTGCTTATTGCTCACAGGAAGGATCACCTACAACCTGTCAGGATCCTGTAAGAGCATTAGTATCTATGTTCAGCTTTCTTTACCTTAAAGTCAAACACCATGTTAGCCAATAAACAAAATAAAACCCCACCAACTCAGAGACCTAAAAATTGAATTTGAACAGAAACACACAGCTCACCACAAATGATAGCCCACACACTATTCCCACAGAACTTAATAGGTCCGCCTATTAACTTGTAATTTGTAGCCTCCCTTTTCCTGGACCATAAAATTCATAACCAGAATGTTTTCTAAATACCATACCAATATGTTTTGTGGAGTTCATACCCCAATGACTGGCTTCTCTGATATCAAAGTTTGCTCTTTTTCCTTATAAAATCAAGACCTTAACCATCTTTTACCAGACCTGTGATCCTAAGCCACCCTAACAGTGAATGCTCTAACATCCTTAGCCCAGTCACTGTTTTCTGTCACAGGATGAATGGCACATTATTCACTCCTACTGTTGGAAACTGTTGGCCACCTGTTCCTATCACAACTAACCAGAAGCTGTAAGTCCTTGCCACCACCAGCCCACATCCCAGACACACCACACTGACAAGATCCTGCAGTAAATGTATTTGTCCAGCTCTTCCTTTCCTGACCCCTAACCCCAAGCGTAGCCATACAGCTCATCCCTGCCACTCCAGAACATCAACCTAATCCCAGCCATAACTGTAACCTTAACTGTAACCAGTCACTGTTCTCTACCACAGAACTAATCACTGGAGACTAATCATCTCGTCACTGCTGGATGGAAAAGCTCTGAATCTGGGTTTACAAATTTACAAAATTTCCAAAAATGACAATACAGGAAAATTATCTTCCAGTGATATGTTTCTTTTTTCCACTTTTTGCTGAAAACACATTTTTAAAGGTGTTACTGTCCATTTTAACTGTGTTTTTGTTTGAAGCAATGAGTTTTAGTTTAAGTTGAAAGCTTGTCAATGCTTTCACAAACCCTGGGCTAACAGAAAATCTTTTTTGTGGCTTAATAGCAAAAAGGAAAATGTGAAGGCTTCTTGAATATCAGGAATGCTATGCAAGGGCAAATACAATATCTCCAGTAAATGTGCAAATGCTTTTCCAGCTCTAAACTGTATAGAGCTTTGTTGGATGGGATTATTATCTTTAGAATTTCATATATTTGTATCTCTTGGAAGATACTTTCACCCGTTGCAAAAAAAATTAATGAACTAGCATTCTTTCTTTTCCTCTGTAATATTCTCACTCTTCTAATCCAGTGCTTACTAAAAACTTGTGATTCCCATTAATTTTAATAGGTTCTGGAAGAAACTGCTAACCAGTACCTTATAAAACTAACAGCATGATAAAGTAATGTCTCAGAATTAACATGAACACTTCTGTCTACATATACATTTCTTCAAGAGCAATTGCTTGGAGTTTTCCACAGGTTTTCCTGACCATATTTCTTTTCTGGTAATGTAAGAAGCGTTCCCCAAGGGCAGTTTTTCGTTCCCCTTCAAGTCAAAGATAAAAATTCTCTTGAGTTTCATGGGAACAAGAGCATTCTAAAAATGAAATTGCTTCTCTGATAACCTCTGGTGGATTTTTTTTTCTCAGAAAGCAAACACAACCAAGATGACTTTTCCATCAGTTCCCTTTCTGTCCTTAGGGTGTAACTCTATTTACTGCAAAAACAGCTCAAGGATATGTGAAGGTACATTATGTCCCCTCGTGCTCCCTCTGGATTGTCCTAGGGCAAAATTGTCCCTTTCTGGTGGTAGCTTACAGCTGTTTCTGGGTTGGTATAGCTCAGGAGACTCCAGATAAGCTGGGAAAAATGTTGATTGTCTTATACTGCATCACCGTAGGGGCAGCTCTTCTTTGAACTCTTGCAATTTCTCATCAGCCCTGGTATACTGCCATTATTACCACAGAAGAGGCTGTAAGTCTGTTCTTAATCACTGTGAATCCTTCCTGTGGATGGGAGGAAACAGAGTTGACACAGAGGAAGGTAGAATAAAGTACTACACTTGTATCCCAGCCACATCACAAGTCACAAAAAAATTAAAATCATTACACAGATTCAGAAATCAGAGCACCAAGGCCACCGTGCCTGAGACTCTCTAGCTACAAATTCTTCAGGTCTGCAGAGACCCACAAAAGACTTTGTGACCCAAGCTTTCCAGGAGAGAGGGGGATGTTTAAGCTTTCTGGATCTCACTTTAGATAAAACAATGAGCAATCTGTTGTGATGAATGCTGCCTGTGTGCTGTGCCGTTCTCCTCATCTGCTGTTTACTCTTGCAGTGAAACAAGGCACTGCAGGACATTTCCTAATGTCTTTTGGAGACTCCTTTGTTGTTCTGCATGAATGTGTTGTACTGCTGTTACCTTGCTCCATGGGCACTGAGCTGGGTGGCCATGCTGGGCTCCACTGTTCACTCGGGTACATGAACAGAGTGAGAGAGAGGACCACACAGACACAACCCATGCCTATTAAAAACCATTGTCAAGCTTTCCAGAATATCTGTGCAAGCATCTCTGGTTAAATAAATGCTGTCCCTCACATTGTTGAGACAGAAGCTGAAAGAGAAAGGGAAGTTTGCTTGTATAGGCATATACTGTATTTTTTCTGTTTTACTTGGAGTGGTTTGTGTTTTGTAGCTGGATTTTTAAAAAAAAAAAAAAAAAAAAGAAGAAAAAGAAGAATGAGAATGGGAAGGCAATGGGAAACATTTTCCTGCATAGACAGTAATGATGGAATGTTTACCTTAAACTGCAGTCTGAAGAGGAAATCATGTATTTAGACACATACAGAAGTTAAATACTTAATTTTAATAGTGACAATTTATTAATTTTACAGCTATTACAGCTTTCGTTTATTTTAAGGTTTACTAAAATATCTCTTACGATTCAAGCACCTCTTACACAAGCACCGTAACTTGTGTTCTTCACCAGCAGAGGACAGCACAAGCCTAGCTCTTGTCCACTTTTTTTCTTCCTTACTTCACCCAACAGTTGAAGTCAATGAAAGTTTCCTCCCTACCTTTTTCCAGATAAATACCCAATCTCCTTTACTGAATGTTTTGCAGTGAAGTAAAATTTCAGCATGCATTTTATCACTGACAGAAATTTCTAATGATCAGCATAGTCACAAAGCTGCTATTCTGCCTGTTTTCCTCCTTCCGAGGTACCTTTAACCTGAGAGATCCTCTAACATTTCTCACAGACACAGAAAATACAGAAGTTAAATCATAGGTGAGCCCAACAGGCTGACAGATGAACATGCTGGGTTCTTCTGTGTTTGTAGAGCCACCAGCAGGCAGTTTGCTTTTTGCTTAATGTTGCTTTCCAAGATGGGAATCACAGAACCACGCCAACCTTGAGAAATACGTAGCAAAACAGGGTCTTTGTCCTAAAACGTCTTTTATCTTACCTTAGACAAATCTGACCCTGCAGGCAAGTAGAGAGAATACTGGTAAGGGGATAAGCTGCAGGTGCTGCACTGCAGTACCACAGGATGTGGCTGGTGCTTCCTTCTACTTAGGGATTGACCAGGAGAGCTTACTTACTGCCTAATTCATAACATGCAATGAATTGCTCTAAAGCCCTCATTATTTCAGGTTTTGCTTAACTCTTGTTTGTGTTCCTTAGGCCAACCTCATTCCCATGTATCTCTGGGCTGTCCCTGGCTGCCATGCCCAGCTGGGTCCTGCTTGACTTTCTCCGGTAGCACGGGGCTGACACGGCCTGTGCCCCACTGTCCTTGTGAGGCTTGGCTCCCAGCTGCTCCCCAGTGTTGGAGAAGAGATGGGCTTTGCTGTGTCCCAACACTCACCCACCTCACAGCAGCTCAAAATCTGCAGAAAAATGACACACAAGAAACATTAAAGTTTTTCTCTGTATATAGCCTGGGTAGTACTTCTGTCTCCCTGCTTCTGTGAGTCCTACTTGTCTAAGTTTGTGGGTTTCTTTTTTCAGAGTGTCAAGAATTTTTCCAAGTCAGGCTTTAATGAAAGGATTGTTTTTAAAATCATTCTTTCTGACAAATGGACTGTTTCGTGACTTGAAAAAAGCCTACTCCCAACTCTTTATACCCAGAAATTCAAAATTGCAGTCAGCACCTAGGCAATGCAGGTTTGGAGTTGCACATGTGCATTATGGCTGGGTATGGATAATGGTGTAGAAATTGTTAGGGAATGATTGAGTTATTTTACTATAGATATTTAACCATGAATATTTAAGATGAAATTGCAGGATGATTTCTAATCACCCAAGCTTTAAGTTTGCCGAATGCTGTTCTGTTAGCTGTAGTGGGCAACTTGCTGGCAACAAATTAGACTTTGGCAAAGCTTTGAAGGTTTTGCATAACCTACAGCACCTAACTCTACGTGGGATGAGTGAAGGCCAGGTAAGAATGGGACACAAAGACCTACAAGTTTTATTGCACATTTCCTTCAGCTTTACCTTTTGTAGTTTGGGTTTCTGTTGCTGTCTTCTGTATGCTACAAGGGTATGAAGCACAACATTACCAGCTTGGCAAGAAATTATCAAACCCTAAATCTCTTTTGGTTCATAAGAGAATTTCTGTTGTTTTTTGAAAAAAAATGGGTTGGTAATAGGACATGTATGGGAAGCCCTTCTGTTGGGACATTGGATGATTCTTGTATTCATTCAACAAGTAGAGCCAGGAGCCTGTAGCTCTGTCTGCCTATACTTGTATTTCTGTCTTGCTGTTGCATGTCTACAGCATATGCCACATCTGCTCCTGCTTCTCTGCAGGCACTCACTGTATAATGCACTGAATCTGGTCACCCTCAGCTCTCACATGGAATCAAGGGTTTGTCTCTACTAGAATTTGAATTGTTATGCTTGTCTGTGCCATGTGTTGAGTAGACATGTAATGCTCACAGCCACTTTTTCTCAGAGCAGTAAAATTGATATCCACTAAGCCAGCTTTTCAAAAACAGTTTAGCAGTTGTTGGGAACAGCCCACAATAGGTATCTCTAATTCAGATCCCAAGTCTGTACTACAAAGTGTCTCTTAGCTAACTTCTGAAAAGCCATGCCAATTTACAATCTCATCTGACTCTTCCTGCAAATTCTGGACTCTACGGAAACAGTTCCTATACAGAAAGGCTGTTCCAGCCTTGTCTTGTCTCCAGGCAAATGTCTCTTTGCCTACTGAATGTCACAGGCAGTGCAGTGACAGACAGTTTACATAGATCATGTCTCATTAGCTCTGGGGAGGAAAAAAACCCAAACCAAACTTGTGTCAATTGTGAAGTGGAGCTGAATTATGGGTGGTTGTTTCTTGCCATGCAAAATTCAGGGAACCTGTGGTGTTACCTCTCATAACAATTTCTGTGAGCTAATTTGAGTATGGTTATGGACTTACAGAGGACTCTGGGTGTTGATTTTGAATAAAAAGTTCTGCTTAACCTGACTTAAAAGTTCTCCTTGAGTTCCTGCAGGGGAATCTCAATAGACCAGGACTTTGCCTTTTACTTCCTCCATTTTCATAATCTCTAAAGCATCCTAAGTGTTGCCTCAGCACTGATGATATGGACAGCAGTAATCTTGAAGACTTCTTTTCAAATGCCCCATATCTTCTCACATTTTGATCTGTGTCAAGCGTAGACCTACCTTACAGCTTCTGTATCCTCTTACCTCCTAAAAGTAATCCTAAGAAATCATGATAGATGGTGCACTGTAAGTTATGCATCATCTCAGGCCCACTTAGTCCAGTGATCTCTTCTAAGAGAAATAATAAAGAGCTGGGAAGGACTATAAATGTCTTTAAGGAAGTTAATGAAACCATGGGAAGCTAATACACATTGTAAGATCTCTTTGGGTTTTGTGAAGATAAAACAATACCCACTCAGCAACTTCCAACGCACAGATTAGTCTGCAATGCTAGCAATTCCTCTTGCTCTGTTAAAATAACACAGTATCCTTTATTTTGAAAATATGTTTTCTGTGTACAAAAAGAATCTGATTCAATATGAATATTTAGTGACCACATTTATTGCATTCAGACTCTCGAGTTTGGGTGGGATATTTTTGAGGAGATTTCTTTCTTTGCTTTATGTTACTGCCTTCTCAGAGAGATGGGAGATAGGTTCTTAAACCGCAAGGGATGATATTACATTTTTATTACAACATATCTCCCTGACTGGTGATGGAATCTAGCTGAGAAGAGTGTCTGGAAAGTGCAAGCCTCCCTTTAGCTTTGGTTGTCTCAAGCAAACTAGGGTATACTGTAATTCTTATCTGATCTTCCTTAGGATTTCTGAAATCTTTTGTCTGTGACTACCAGTATTTCATCTTCTTTTTTGTGACAGATATGCATAATAGAATGTTGCTTTTTTTTTTTTTTTTTAGAAAGGAAGACTGCCACAAATTAAATGCTAGGCAAGTAATCTCGCATCTATTATGAGAAAGGACAGCAACTCAGCAAGTATTTTGGCCTTTGTTCTCTTCATAGGAATGCCTCTGCTCTTCCTTGAGGCCATCAGGCACAGTAGAATTTAGGAGAAGTCTGTGATATTTCTTGGAGATAGCGTTCTTTCATGGGAAGGCAGATTTCTTGTATTACAGATGCTAATTTAAATGCTCTGATGACTTGATCAAATGCCCCATAAAGATAATATTTCCATGGACTGTTTGATCAGACCTAATAATAATATCTTTAGATTGAAGGAATAAAATGCTAATAGTATTTTTTTTTATTCAAAGCCATATAACTTCCTATGTAGTAAATAAGAATAAATATCAACTCTTATTATCAGTGCTGCCTCACGTGTTTACCCTGACTGCCAAGCTACAATCTGTTTTACTAAGGTGGTCATCTTGTCTTTTTTCCCTTTAATATTAACAGAGTGTTTATTCCTTTACCCTCTTTAAACTCTGCTCCATCACATACTTGTTCCACTAAAGGAAATTACAGGCTGCAGAGAAATCTGGAGAAATATCTGTGTTTTAATACTAGCTGTATGTCATCCAGGATCCCACCGGAGATGACATTATTACTTTTCAATGGCAAGAGCTGGTCACATGGGAGGTGATGTTTTTATTATAATCAGCTGCAGAGAACTGGTGAGGGTGAGCTCATCTGCAGCTGAGTATGTTTGAACTTTTGTACCTTTCAGTACCTTTCTGTGAGCAGTGGAAACTCTCTCCAACTGGGATGTGTTAGAGAGTTAGGTTTCCTGTAAATGTTGAGATCTTAGAAAATGGCCACAGGAAATGAACATTGCAAAATAAAATAGAACTGAAGAATTAGGATGTTGATTATTGAAGTAAAGTAGTTTCATCTGGGTTCTGTAGGAAAGGATCATTATGGTTTAAAGATTTGATTTGATTTGATTTTACTCTTCCATTCACAGAATTACTCAAAAGACTTCTTGAATCTAAGTCATATTACACAAAGCAGATTCCACTTAGGCTGTGACCTGCCATTATGCTGTGAGTCTCCTGGGAGATGCTGAGCACCCTTAACTCCTCTCTGAAGCTTCAAGGATTGGTCTTTTGTCAAAGCCTCGATAAACATATCACATCTGCTTCCCTGGGACAATTTCCAGACAATATGCATTTAATTGACTTTCGGTGAGGAAAAAATGGAAATCTAGTGTCACATCTGGTGCTGCCTTCAAATCAATTTACAGTAGTTAAATAGATTTGAATTGGCACTCACATGAAGAATCTGTCGTGCAGCTCTTTGTTCACTTCACCCTACTAACTAAGCTATTAAACAGTGGCTTTTGCCTTAATGCAGATTTTGTTGAAAAAAAGAGATGACATTTTGCACATGGCTGGGCTTTAAGGCAGTTAATGAAATTAAAGCAAAGAACTCCCAGCACAGTAGGAAACCCAGATAACAGGAACAATCGTTTAGTCAGCACATTTCTGCTCCCACAGGAGCTGGGCTAATTATCAGGGCCAAGGCTTCAGGCATCCAGAGAGGTGAGGAGATGACAGCACAACAGCATTTCCCTGCACAGCTGCTCTATCAAATTTATTTACACATTCTGGAGAAACAAAGCTTTTCAAACACATTTTCCCAGTGCAGACTGGGAAGTGTAGACAATGGATCTATGCAGTTGTCCTATCAAATTCTCACAACAATTTGCAGTGTTTGGAAAGCAGCTTAGGCAGTTTATCCAGTACCATGCATTCGGGTCGACCCTGAGTAATTTTGGAAAAGATGTATCAAAGGAAAAAAGGCATTTACAAAAGAGGGAAAAGATATAAGTCTGGAAATCGTCTCCACACAAAACAGACACTTTTTCTTTTTCCCCCTAATTTAAGAAAAAGTCAAATAACATTCCACAATCATCAAAGCAGGTTCTCTTATCTCCAAGTTGGCTTTGAGTTAACAGCATACTTATTGATCTTCCTCTATTTTCTTTACTAAACCAGATCATAAAAGGTGAGAAAGAGCAGTTTTGTCTGAGCACTTTTATGAGTTAAAAGCATTATTTTGTTCTTAAGGCAGTGGGCCAGACCTTCGAACATCTGGTTCAGTTCCTGCCTTTTCCTGTGTGACAAAATGTATTTGCATTTTAATTCCCCATCTACAAGGCGGGGATCGTGTTGTTTTATTGTTTTACAGAGGTGGTCAGTTCATGGACTTTATGTGCACGTCTGCATGGCCCAGTTCAATGAAAATGTGATTTTAAGCTGTGTACAAGGGTTGATTACTTAATGTTTTGATTATCCAGCCCCAGCTCTATCACTGTTTTATGTGGCTTCACACTATTTTTTCCAATATTGTCATCTGTAATATAAGAAAAATGCTGCTTTCTTACTTCCAATGGCAGTTGTGTGAATAAGTTGGTTACAATGCTTCCAGAAATGTGCTGTAAACGTGTAAATTATTTCACTCTCATGAACTCCATGCACTAAGCTATCTTTTGCAAAGATACAGATTTCACTGTTTTTTGCTGCTTCTGCTCATGGGGCTTCTTCCCTGTTGTTTCCAACATGAAAAAGTTCATTCAGGCTTCACACATTACTATCTCCCAATTTTAAGATGTATAGATCCAGCTGCAACATCATGAAAGATGAGGAATGAATAAATGATGGTACAATGTCTGATCTTGGCCAGAGCTCACTTAAGATTTTATCTTAGCACTGCCTTTGGTGTCCAGGGAAAGGCACTGACCTGTGGGTTGTCTTGCAGCTCGTGCCTAATTGGAATGCTGGCCCTTGGCCAACACCCAGCAGAAACTCAAGTCGTGAAACAGGAGAAATACTTGAGTCAACTCTTGAAATCGGTGGAGCAGTGGCAGGGAACTGGGTCTTTTTATCATCCACTCTGGGATACATCTTTCCTTCCAAAGATTTTATCGTTTCCGTGGCTTCCTGATAGTTTTCCGGCAAGATTGCAATCTCAGCCTACAAAGCAGCAGGAAGATTGATTCTAGCTGAAAATGATCTGATGTGAACTGACAAGTTTCTGAGTACTCTACCTTTCTGTAAGGAACATGATTGTTTGGAACAAATGCTGTAGACATCTCCTTTAAGCTGATAATTTCTGTTGTGAGTTAGTTCACAGTAAGTCAGTTCAGGAAAAATTATTCAATTTCTACACAGGACCACAATTTTCCCAAATGTAAATATGCCGATTATCTGGTCCTATTCTTATATCCTAAGATTTTTTTTCCTTTTAATCTTTCACTGAAAATCAAGAAACTATATTCTCCAAATTACAGATTCAAATGTTGTAACAACCTGTTTATAATGCAGTATTTCTTTAAACTGTGTGCTGGTCCTTTTACTGCCTCCTTCTAAATGAAGGAATGTATTTTTCTGTGATGAGGGAATTTTTTTCACAATAATGCAGGGCTCAGCAATTCTGTGGAACGCTCAGCAAATCGTGTCAATATCCTTCTTGAGCCAAAAAACAAAAGGAAAGCAAGCAAGCAGGCTTTTGAGGAAGGATTCAGCTTTTCATTCCAGGGTTCTTACTCAGAGCAATACACATTCCACAAGCCAGCCTGTTACGATAAACACAGAGCACGCTCTGCTTTCTCAGGAACAAACATTTTCTAGTAATTTATTGGTGACTATTTTGATTGATGAAATAATAAACTAGGTGTTTTGAAAGAATGTCTGAGATATCCAGAAATTGTATGCAGATCTGGTCATCCTTTCTCTAGAACTACACAACATGTGGGGCTCCTCAAGATCCCACCCATAGGTACCCCAAAATACTTTCTGAGACAAGAAACACTCCAGGATTTTTTTCAGGTTTCTCCTCAGCCCTGGGGAAATAACCACTAATATTTTTATTGTGGTGAGTTTTGAGAAGAGGGTGATCAGAAAATACAACACAACATCTGCTTCTGGAAAGCAGAATATAAAGAAAAGGTAAGAGGGAGCACCAGGGATTGGCAATATTTGAGCAAGTGCAGAGTGTATTTAGTGGGAGACAAAAATCCCTTCTCACCAGCCTAGAAATGCTTAGTAAACAATCAAATGAACAGTCTTGTCTGCTTCTAGGGCAAACCATCGCTTAGGAGCTGCTCTTAAGTACTAGACATAGTTTTTATAAAGTCATGCCTTTCCTCAGACTATCCATTACAGAAAAGGTTTATAATATGCAAACCAGTTTGGGTTTTGTGAGTTCCACCAGCTGGTCTAGAAAAATGTCATCTCCTTTGTAGCCTATTGTAGCTACAGCAACACTGCTACATTTTAATGCTTGTGTACCCCCGAGACAGAAAGGGTGCAAAGGACCACTTGTGAAAGTCTGTGAATCTCCGGCAGCTTTGGTGGAGTTTTTTGTTTTTTTATTTACATGAAGTAAACCAGGCCTCTGTCCTTCTTTAAGGCCACCATCAAGTTTGGTGTAAAAAAAAAAAGAAAAGGAGAGTTTCATGAATTTGTTGCAGAACAGTGATCCAGAGAGCTAAATAGATTTGAGTGCAGAAGAGTGGAGATTACAGCGCTGTGAAAGTGTGAATTGAAAACTAACACAGCATCTAGAAAGTTGATAAAACATAGATCAAATAATAAAGTCTGGTGACAAAAATTGTGAACAAGCAGGACTTTTACATTGGAAACTCAGTGCAGTGAAGTCCATTTTCAAATATAGGTCAAATTTCAAGATGGTTCCTGATAACACGGGAGGCACTCAGTGCCTGTATGCAATTCCTCACTTAGATAGTGCATAGGAAACAAAATGATCTAAGCTCCCAAGGCACTTGACCCTGTGTGCAGTTGTCTAGGAATAAAATTATGTACAAACATGCAGATATTATCAGGGCCTTGTGTATATGGTGATTCCATAGCAATGGAATTTGCTGAAGAATTGTGGTCTTGACTCTTGCTTATTATTAGTTACTACATAAAAGAGAATGATTTTGGAATTCCTCAGGGAAGTCTCTGTGGTGGGCATTTTACAGACATCTAGTAAAAGACCACAGATTACAGAACAGGAAACTACACCAGAAGGCGTAAATCACAGTAGTAGTTGCAATAGCTCTGATTAAAAGAAAAAGAAACAGCCAACCAACAAACAAACAACCCCAGTCCCAAAAAAAAACCCAAAACCAAACGTAGAAAATGTGAGGTGGTAGCTTACAAAGTGGGTAAATTTCTAGTCTGTATTTGTATTGAAATACCTTTGACAGTGCCAGCCAAGCATCATCAGTGTACAGAACTATGCTTTTAATGTTAGCTTTGAGAAGGATGAGCTCCTGATCATCTGGAAGGGATGGAAGGCAAACTTGGAAAGGAAAAATTCTATACAGAAATGGCACAATTAACCATCTCACTGCAGAGTAATTCTCTAACTCTGGCTTCTACTCATATTCATCCCACAAGCCCAGGCTGCCCTTCCTACCCTTACAGGAGTATGGTAGGAAGCTCTTTACCAGAATTTACAGCTTTTGACTTTCAAATGTAACTGCCAATAGCTGAATATTAAAAATAAAAATTAAAATGAGTATGAAACTGAAGAGTTTCTTTGGACTGTTTGAGTTATTGCTCAAAACATTTTTTGGAAACTATTACTCTTTAAAATATGAACGAAACAGCTGTGAGATTTCTAATATGCTATTCCAGAATGTTTCATACTTAGGTACACATCAAACATGAGTTCTTAGGTACATATCAAACATGATGATTTTTGACTAATCATGGGTACCAATTTTAGTAACATAACTGAAATTTGATGACATAGGTGGTATTACAGAATCCTAGAAGTAGGTTGGCCTATGTTGGGAAAAAAACCAAAAAGGTACTTTGTACAGGTTTTTTCAAAAGTAATACGCAAAATAAAAATTATGCATGGGTTGTTTTATATTCCTAGGTATGTCTCCATAGTCTGAAGAGTTCTCTTACATGGTCATGAAAGCATTTAAGTTGCCCTAAACAGTTCACATAAGGAAGTATTATGAGACCACAGCTAAGACACAAAATTAAGCAAGCCTTGATTATTTCTGATTTGGTATATTTGCAATTAAAGGTAGTATTTTCTTCTTGTGTACATAGTTGCCTAACCAGTCAAACATTTATTTTGGACTTGAGAACTTAATCAGATATTATGTTCAATTTAAATCCAGCTTCTTTTAATAGATTTATTTTAAATTTCCATCTGCAACTCCCATTTAGAGAGTCTAAGATTCACTCCCACTCCCTCCTGAAAATATTTTGTGGTAATAACAGAGGCCCATTCCTTTCTCATTTTATTTTAATTTTGACATATCTTTGTTAGTTACCTTTACATGGTGCTGCCTCAGTTTGAAAACAGACCCCAGAAACTGCAGCCACAGCATCCCACCAGGACACCTGTGCAGAACATACCCAGAGCCCAATGAGGGGAAGATGAAGCCAACCGAGCAGAAGTCAACACTGCTAATTGAGCTGTGTTAATCACCAGCACCCCAGTTTGGTGAGCTTGGCGCTGCAGTGCACAAGGACATGTCTGAGAGTTATTTTCCTCCTCTCTGCTGGAGCTTTTCTAAGAGTTGGTTTGTGATGTGTGGAAAGTGAATCTGTGAATATGTCTCTGCCTTATCCATATTCTTCTAACTGTGATTTTATGAATCCCACGTTTGACAGATGACATTCCAGACTAGAACAGTTGCACTGGAGCAGCAATTGTCTGTCCTTCCATGACTGGGTTAGTGTGTGTTTGGGGGACACTTGACAGTTATCAGTGAATAGAGAACTTAAGAAAGCTAAAACAGGTGCATATTGACTTGGGAAGGCAAAAGCCAAGGGGTGCATCTGATTTCATCAGCAGACCCTCATCCAACACAGGCAGAGGATGTTGCAGAATTTCCAAACTGTTTCAAGATTGTACCTAAACACAGCTTAGTCCAAGAACTCGTTGAGCCTCACCAGGAAAAACTGAACCTTGATGAGCACTACTATAACAAGGAGTAGGAGTTGTACAGAACAATGCAGAGAGGTATTGAGGAGTCAAGGAACAAGTAGTGAATTCACTGGAGTCTGAGGGGAATCTAAACCATTTAAAGCTTTTTGAGGCCATAGGGAGCTTTTCAAACTGTCTGTATTAAAGTAGATTCTTCATTCCTAAACAGCAGTGGCAATTTTAAATGTCTTCCTTCCTCTTTGCCTTTTTTGCTTTCCTTCGGAAGAAAGTGTGGGGCAAAAATGTCTTGAGGTTCTGTATAAAAACCTTGAGATCCACAAAGTTCAATTTCCTGTTGTGGCAAATGGTCATTTAATAAAAATTTACTCATAAAATCTTGCAGTCCTTTAAAAGCATAATTAGTCTTCTTGTACCTATATGTCAGAAGCATGATTTGGTGACTATCTGCTCTGCTCTTTAGAAACCTTGCTTTAGCTCTCATTTTGCCAGTATCATCTTGTATAATTAATAACAAATTCCTCTTCTCTATGAGCTTACCTCATGGCTCATTTGAACACTATCACTCATTTAGGCACCTTAGCCAGGTAGGCCCTTCATGAATGTAGCATCCAGTCTAGAATCCCGTCTCTGAAGGTGTCCTCTGCACCCAATCCAGATCAAACTGATTTTTTAAATAATGGTGACCCATTCCAAGGAATGTTGTATTGTTTCATGTAAAATTAATTTCTTATTTCCTTATCTCTTTTAAAATATCTTGTCTCTGGGTGAGCAACACATTTATCTTTTTCATGCCTTCATGTTGGTCATATCTCATAGCTGGGCCACCAACCTAATACACAGGTCTTTGTCCCTGAACACCTCCAAATGATAAACTGCCAACTGAAATGAGAAATTCTTATTAGTCTTTTTTTAATGTAGTTCATCACATTTCTATTACTCTTGACTTAAAACCCAGTCTTTCTTGTATGATAATCTCTTCCTCCTCTTCATACAATATTTTGTCACTATACTGAGAATGCCTCCCACTGTGTCATCAGTAGATTTCATTACTGTGCTCCTGTTCTCTCTGCCAAGGCCATCCATGAGAGTATTTTATAATACCGAGTTCCGTAACAGTCCTGGAGGATGTCTCTCTGCAATCTTCCTTGAACCCTCAGTGATAAATCCTCGTTCTCTCTTTCCCCTGCTCTACTTGCCAAACCCTCTTGCTATTATCATACTCATTTGTATTCACACAGTCAGGCAATTCCTATGCTAGCTCATATCTTTTCCACTTTAATTTATGAACTGTATGACAATACTTTACAGAAGTCATGATAGATTCACTACATTTTCTTTCCCTAAAAAGAAGCTGATTGCTGTCAAAAACAATGCCAGCACAATCTGTTATCTTTCATAAACCCAGGCATTATTTTTCCTATTTTTCACTACCTTTATGCCTTATAGAGCATTTTGCTTTGCAACATATTCTAAAGCCTTGTATACTATTGAAGTTTACAAGTGCATCATTGTGTTCTCTCCCTATTGTTAAACACAGAAGTTTGTTTCCTATACAAGATGGAAACAATAGCCCCTATTTTTCTGTGGCATCTTGGGCAGATAATCACTCATTTCTGATTGGCTAGAATTGCAGATCCATTGCAGATTGACAGATCCACATTTTAAACCATTAAAGTCTCCTTTCACCCCCTCTTTTTTTTTTTTTTAATTCATAATTTTTTTGCTATTTTTTCTCATCTCCGAGGCAGATTTTTTTTTCCCTAAGTTTTTGTTTCCTTCTACTATACTTTTTTCAGGTAGCTGCTCATCCAGTTACACTCAGATCCCTCCTCTAAGAGTGTTTTTCTTTTCTTGGGATTCAAGTTACAGAGGGTTTCTGCATCTCCTACTTACAAACTCTCCCAAAATTTCTCAGCATTTAGTACTTTGAACTATTCTGTTGACCCCACTTCTCCAAACGGTTGTCTTTGTTTTATAAAGTTTCTTCTTTTTTTCCAACACTTCTTTTTGATTATTTATTATAATTTCATTTATATTCATCTAATCTAACTTATGATTATTAGACCCAAAATTATTTTATGCTACAATTGTTGTTTAGCCAGTTGGAGTAAAGACACAGTCCTTCCTCAGTGGCACTTTTCCAGTAAATTCTCAAGCTTTTTCCTTGCCTGAGCTAAATGAAAAACAATACAACAGAAAAATAAGGTATCTCTTCTATTAGACCAGCACATCTTTCATTCATGTAACAGCAACTCTCTTTACCAAGTCTCTGATTTATCAGGATGAAGAGACTGATGCATTCAACGCAGAATCTTTTCTCCACAATAAAAAACAATTTGTCTTAGTTGTTTTGAAAACATTTCACCTTTACCAGTGATGATCACTTTATTCTTTAAGGCTAGAGCCCTACCCCTTGAATAATCCTGATAATTTTCCATGGAAAGACTTTAGGGCATGATATTCTGAGAAGACATTAGAGAATCAGACCCTAAGAGAAAGGCAGTGAAGGCTACTGAGGGAGATCAATTTTTATTGTATTCCAAAAGGGTGTGCTAGTAATTATGGGAAGAAATTCAGGTTAAAAAAAAAAAGGATATCAGGAAAAAATATATTGCGACCAAAATACGCTACAGTCCAGAGACATCTTCCAAAGGGAATCTTGGAAGCAGAAAAGCCTTGGACTTTAAAAGCAGATTTGACAAAGCAATAGAATAGGT
The DNA here is from genome assembly GCA_013398175.1 of Climacteris rufus. Classification (NCBI taxonomy): domain Eukaryota; kingdom Metazoa; phylum Chordata; class Aves; order Passeriformes; family Climacteridae; genus Climacteris; species Climacteris rufus. The sequence continues at coordinate 333,398 of VZRZ01003574.1, read as the reverse complement.
CCTACATTTTTAAGCTGGCTAGCAGAGACTTTTTCCATCTGTAGCTTTCATGTGTCTGTGTTCCCTACCTTCTCTTTCCCTGACAGATGTTCTATTCCTCATTAAATAAGAAAGTATCAGCTCCCTTTACTGACTTTTCCTCGGTTTTCACTTATAATTTAACCCCAGATTTAAATTGCTGCTGCACTGCTTTGATCTATTCCACTGAAATTAACTCCAGGTAATTTTTTTCTTTGAGGTAGAGTTCCTCTCCATGGCTCAGCAAAGGAGGGAAGGGAAGAAATAAATGCTACCTGCATTTTAACAGTTCAGTGAATGAAAAAACATACTTTTACTGCACAGTTTGTAATCTGTGGATAGGACTCAAAACAAGGTGGGTTTTATTAATTCTGTTTCATATCACACACTGAAGTTTGAGGCACCAATGGCAGGTGATTAATTTTTGTAAAACTACTTCCCATATCTCTAACTTCTTTACAATCTCTCTTTGTACATTGTCAGACTTACATGCATTCCCCCCTCAAACATTAGGCTGGAGTCATTCTTCATCTCTCAGGGTTAACTAATCCATCATTAGATGGACTCGTGCAGATCTGCATGAAATGTTTGCTTTTAAAGCCAAGCTTTCTTACATCAGCTTTTGAAATTTTATTCACTTGGACAAGCTGATTAATGGTGTCAGCATTGTTCATTTGCTTTGCAATGCATACTGAGCAGATGTTATACTGGCTTGTTGCCCCACACTGAGCATGAAGGGGTAAATCCTCTGAGACCTTGCTTTTGTTAGTAGGTCATTTACCAAAAGGTCAATAAGTCTGTTTTACACATAAATATGATATTGATTAATCTTAGATATTTCGATTCAGTACTTCTGAGAGGGGCTTTATATTAGAAGCACAGGGCCAAAACCTGACATGTCAGACTGGGCAAAATGTCTGCTGACTGTAAGTGTAATCTTTTCTGTGAGGGTTTCCAGGTTGAGCCAGTTGAGGGTTGCTCTCATTATAGCTTGCATTTTTTCTCTCAGGAGGCATGCAAGCAAGGCCTCTAGGGAGAGGTAATGTCTTTTCATCAAACCAATGAGATGTAAAAAAAGAATGTTTCAGGCATGCAAATCCCTCTTTAGGTATGAAATGGAAACCACAAACTTCAAGCTCAATACAGAGTGAGAAGGGAATTGTTCTTCAAAAAAAATCTGGGTAAGTAGCCCTAGAAAAAAATAGGAAATGTTAGCAAGAGAAGAAATAATGAGCCATACATAAGCATTTTCCTTCAGTGTGGGCTAAACTTCAGTAATTAATCCACCAAATTAGGACTACAGCTGTCAGAAGAGAATCAAGACCATTGATACAAATTTCAGAAACAGGCTTTTGCCACAAACTTGGAGTCAGATATGAAGTTTCCCAAAGCTCGGGAAGTATTCAGAACCAGAGCTTTTGGGCTCCTCATATAATTTACGAAATGGAGGCTGTAAACCTACATTATTTGTTTTCCTGGGAAAAGGATTTTGAATATGCTACTCTCACAGTTAGAAATAGATTCATTATCTCCCTACCTTCTGAAAATGCATTGGAATTATTAATTTTATTTCATTTACTAATGTATTAATTTTTATATGTATATATGTACAACTATCAATAGATCAATTTGTTAACTCACATGTGGGGGTCTTTGTTTTAGTTGTTTGTCCCCCAAATTCTTTCTCCACCCTAGCCAAAAAGAAGAAAGAAAATAAAAAATGTACACATTAATTCCATGCAGGGAAAACTTAATCTGTTTCAGAGTGCATGCAAGATATGAATATTCACAATGCTCCCAGGTCTTACAGCCCTCCCTAAGGCTCAGGGCCTGGATCCCAGCTGAATTTCTGTTAACACTCAGTATGAAATCTTCAAAAGAGATTTTATACAATAATTTCTAGTATTTGTAATATTTAAATACCAGAAGTATTATATTATCAGTTAAACAGCACAAAATATTTGAATGTAGGCTGTTTCAGTTAGAATGACACCATTATATTGACACAATTCTTGTGGTCAGGAAAACTTCTTACTTTATAACAGTTCTTGTCCCACAAGTTTCCTGCGAGCTTGGTTCTTTAGTTTAAGCTGAAGGGAATGGGTTCAACCCTAGAGGTCCACAGTCACTGTCTGCCTTTGAAGGGCATGACTAATGTTTAATTCAATATTTCATTCACATCTCTAAAAAGACAAACATAAAATGACAAAGACATAAAAATATAACTAGACTATAGTCTGTATTAAGTAAATTTTCCTGTTAATTACACAGAGATTACTTGTATTTCTTTCCCTAAGCATAGAGACCCTAGATAGTTGCATGCCATTAAAATAAGTCTTTGTCTTAAAATCAATGCATTGTAACCTGTTTGTTTAAACTATTGAGAGTTCATATCTACTAAAAGCCTAAAAGTCACAAGACTTTTACTTACTGAACACCTTTAATATCCTGCGTATTTTTCTGTATAAGCTGAGTCTCAGTTGTGACATGGTTTCTAACCAAATTCATCACCTTCCAGCTGACTGCACCCTTGCCCTTGAATAAGAATTTGCAAGCAGGAAAGCTCTTGAGAGGTCAAGGGATAAAGCAAAGCAGCCCCATGAACAGAATGGCATTTGTTCCTTCTGCCACTTCAAGGTGCTGACTTCCCTGCTCTCACCATGAACTCATTTGCATAACAGAGTTGATCATCTGGCCTTTATTAGAGTGGATTGGATGTAAATCATTACTGAAACATAAAATACATTCCAGAGAACTCTCTGCTCACTGACATGAAAATGAAGGTGCTAGTGCTGCCTCAGGTTACCCAAGGTGACAACAGAAAAACATGGATTTTTTGCTGAGTTGCTGAGTGATTCTCATTGTACAACCTGCTTGAGAGGCTACAGAAGGTTTTCATGGTCATGGTGAAAGAAGCGCTTCTTTTACTTCACTTCCCTTCTCCCCTTGCTGTACTTTAAGTGACTGGACCTCACATCTCAGTACATAACTTAATACCAATGCCATCCCCATTTTTGACACCCTCTTGGACTGAACTGGGCTCCAAACAGGGAGAGTTCTGCTTACACTGAGATATAAAAATATACTTAATGGTCACTAAACCTAATGTCACCAAACCTCCTGATCTGTAAAATTTTACTGAGCCATTCTGCTTAAAGTATATTTACATATTATCTTTATATATTTATGTTTTTATTTATATTTATGTCTGGAAAGACAGTCTTTTCCTTCCCAACATAAAAGCAGCTGCAGGCTTTTATTCCTAACATTTAGAAATATACTGAAAAGTACAGGTTACACACCTACTCAACCTTTTTAACAAGGATTCCCTAAATGTTATTTTTGCTAGAGCAGCCTAGGTTGCCATGCCTCCTCCATCACTTAGCAGAACTACTGCACATACACACTCAGTCCAGGACTTCCCAGAAAAATGCTGCCCATCTGTGTTGCCGTGCCTCATCTCAGGAAGCCTGTGAGTTACTGCTCCAACCTTCTGATGTTCAATATGACAATTCTTTCCCTTTAAGTTTGCCCATAAGATATGATTTAGTGAACCTTTTCCTTCCCATCTGCTGCAACTGGCTGTCCAAGTTCTTCTCCAGTGTCTCCAAATCCATTTTCACTAACATTTGTATAACTCATACCTTGTTCACAGGAGAGATTGACACTGCTAGGCTGCAATCTCATCCAGCAACTCACACCTTTCTCATGAAGTCTTGCCCAAAGGACACTGCTTCATGTGTTGGCACAGAAGCTGTGGTGTTGCACTGCAAGAGAAGTGTGTGTCATATTTGTCCCATATGTCTGACAATGCAAAGGGATGAGGGAACTCAGTATTGCCAGTCACAAAACCCACTAGGACAGAAAAGACAATACTACTTTGAGAAGATGTGGGGCCAGACAATGCAAGTTTTTCTTCTATCCTTTGTTTTTATGAAAATTTCTGTTTGATTTGAGCATCTTTTAAAATTATTTTTGCAATTATAAGGGCCAGAAACTTACCCTTTTGTAATATCTTTCATTCTCCCTCTCTCTCTCTCTCTTTTTCTTAGTTTGGGTTTTGATTCTTGAAACTCTTGCACAGGCATTGCTTGCCAATATTCAAGTGCTGGCAATAACAGAAAACAACACAATTTGTGGGGTTTTTTAGGAACTGACAGTATTGCTCTCTGGGAAGAAGCATTAGCCCTGTGCATAAAGCTTGGAATTCACAAGCCTACTGCTTCTTTAAATTTGATCATAGGCTCTAATTTTCATGTATGTCTTTATTAGCAAAGTGTAATTTTTCTTTTAAAGTTTTTAATATTTTCAGGCTTACTTCCATTTACAATTCTAATTCTCTGCTATTTCAGTTAAATGCTACACCAATTCTCTTGAAGTTGAGTCATTTTTGCCTGCAGTTCTAGCTCTGAATTTCATCAGCACCAGTTAGGGCTGTCCATCAGCAGCACATTACTTAAATCTGTACAAAAGATACCCAGCTTTCCTAATTAATCTGGTGTTTCTGGAATATATTTTCACATTTTGATTCTCCTCTTTTCACTACAATTCACTTTGCTCATCACTGAACTGATATGGTTGCAGCTCAGCTCAGTTTGCTTTGGTGGGACTTCAATCAATCAATCAGAAAAAATAAATCAAGCTGCTCTCCAGTTTCTTTATCTGGAAGAGAAAGAGTTGATATCAACATGATCATACCCCAATTCACAACTTTAAGAACAGGCAAAGTACAAACTCTTGAAGTAAACAAATGTATTTGCTAAGGAAATTGCCAATCTCATCTGCATCTATTTCTGAAGCAGAAAATTTGCTTGAAGTTCTTCCTTTTGGATCTTAGCTTCCAGACATTGTCTTCACAGGTCCCAGATTGTAACATTTTGGTCTCACCTCAAGGTTCTGTTCACATCTGAGGCTCCCCTGCAGACAGCATTAAGAACAAATAATGACAACTAAACCTTAGACAGTTCCCTGACACTGATGTATGGACACAGTATTTTGTTTAGACTGCATACAAAGGCCTGAAACCTGCCACACTTTATTTCACTCTTCCACCTTCATAAGGACAAATGAGAAGGTGCTCTTAATCATTTCCCTAATTTCATAAATGTGATCTGTTCTCCTCAAACATGTAAATATATCAGTAAAGAGCTGCAGTGTTTGAGGAGCCAGACATCTAAAATTTTTCTAGTTGCCACTGATCAATGAGACTGGAAGCAAAAATCAATGTAAATCAAATCATAATTCAGCCTGGAACAGTGACTAAATTAACTCAGAGGCAAGAACAAATAAGAATGCAGGCAGAGAATTAGAACAATATAAGCAAGATACAGAATTTGGAAGAATTTGGAAGAGGTGCACAAGTCTTGAAAGATTCTTCCAACATGGACTTTGCATGAAAGAAGAAAAGCTAAAAGAGAAAACTAAAATCCTGACAAAAATGCAAAATATTGAAGAGGATGTGAAGAACAGGATTTTAGTATAAAATAGAGATGAAATGTATGGAAAAAACTGAAGCATCAGACTCTTGGTTCCTGATTCAGCAAAATAGATTCAGACTTAAGTGTGCTCTTAATTCTCACAGAAGTTAAAGCCACGATTAGAATTTTGCCTGTGCTTAAGTGTATAATTAATCCTATAGTAATCATAGGCTCCTCCTTCAGCTTTCACTGAGCCATAGGATTCATATCATCCTGGGAATTTGAATTGCTCAATATTTGGAAACACTGCTTTTATTTAAATGGACAAAACCCACAGTTACAAGACACAATTAATCTTTAATGTTTTTCTAACTGTTTTTATTTTAAGGATCTTAGTAGTACTGGGCATTGATCCAATAAACGTGAACTTGCTCAAGAGCAGAAGAGAGTATGAGATCCTCCCTAATACGTTCCTTCTCTATTTTACCCTGTTTAAATGAGCAAAAAATAAGCTTATTTTTATCCCCAGCATCCCTGAATTGTTTCATATATACAACACAGTAAAAATGTAAAAGAAAATTGTTCTTGGAATTTATGCTACCATTTTCCCTGACAGTGACTTTAGGCATAGTAAAATTAACAGATGTTTCTTACCAAAATAACCCAGAACTAAATGTTAAGTGTTTATTCTCTTTTAAAAATATAAACCACTCAGCAACCAAATAACTCAAGAGTGTCAAATAAATGTGCTGTAGGTAAAGTCATGAGGCTTCTATCTGAAGTGAATTAATAATTGACTTCAGGTAAATATATCATGGTGGTTTTGTAAATGTCTTTCTGAGGAGGAGACTAATTACATCCATTGATGTGAGTAATAGACAATCAATACCCATTCTCCTTTCTAAAAGAATGAATTAAAACCCATCCTGCAACCAGGACTTTGTTGTGATTCCTTAAAAAAAAAACCAAAAACCCAGCATAATAGGCAATAAAAACTGGAACAAAGGAAAAATTAAAGCAAAGAGAGGAGCAGATGGATTTTTACTGAAAGCTATAACAAAGCTCAGAAATCCCAAATGAGAGGAAAAAGAGTAGCCAAGAGAAAAAAAAGCCAGATCCTAGAATGTCACCTGGAACTCTAGAACTTTCATCCATAGTATGTTACCTGGTGCCTTAGGATCATACAGTCACAACTCAGGTTGGAAGGGACCTTCAGGGGTTATCTAACTCAACTCTTTGCTCAAACAGGTCTCAGCAGATCAAGCTGATCAGGGTCAGGGAGTCCTGAACATCTCTAAAAATGGAGATTCTACAACTTCAGCAACTTAGTCTGGTGTTTGACCATCCTGGTGGTATATTTTTTCCCTTTTATCTAGAATATGGAATTTACTGTGTTGCAGCTTGTGTCTGTTGGCTCTTGTGCCATCATCTTGCACCTCTGAGAAGAAGCTAGTTCCATTTGCCAGTCCTGTCCTGCAGTCAGGTAGTTGTAAGCAGCAACAAAGTCTCCTTTTAGCATTCTCTTCTCTGAGCTGAAAACATCCAGCTCTATCAGCCTGTTCATGTGCATCATGTTCTCCAGCCCCTGACACTTTTGGAGGCCTTTTGATTGCCTCTGCTCCATGTGTCAACATTGTTCTTGTACTGCAGGGATCCCAAAACTAGTGACAGTATTGAGATGAAGTGTTATGAAAGATCATTCCCCTGACCCTCTTGTTAACAGAGCTCAAGACACTGTTGGCTGCCTTTGCTGCAAGGGCACACCGCTGACACACATTCAAATTGTGTCACACCCAGATCCTTTTGTGCAGAGTTGCTTCCAAGCAACTCCCAGCCTGTACTGTTGCATGGGGTTATTCATTCCCAGATGCAAGACCTTGGGATTGCTCTTGTGGAGCTCCCCCTGAAGAGCAGCCCTGCCCTCCAGCTGAATTCAGCTTTCGAAATGAAACAAAAGAATGTAAAATCTAGAGAGCTACGGTGGGAAGGAAGCCCAGTGCTCCGAAGCTTCTCGAGGGAAATGAGAGAACCAGATGGAGATGATAGTTTCAGTTACCTCCAGAAGTTACTCACAATGGGAAAGAAACATTACAGAAATGCTTAGTTGACTAAATATTCTTCTATCAGCAGTAAGAAGTTGGTTTGGTCTTCTGTCTTACCATACTGAAAAAACAGTGTTTGTGCTGATTTCCTAAGATGTGTTGGCAGCCTGCCTTATGAGATTGGTATCATGTGTTATTATATTTGTATTTGCTCCCCACAGCATTGTAGTTCTGTATCTGTTTTGATTTGGTGACAGTGACAGTTCTAAGTCACAGACTAAAATGGAGTCTTTATTACACAGTTGTTTCCCCCAGAGGAGCTGCCTGGGAACTCTCACAGACCAAAATGTGCAGTACTCTGCAGCTGGTGTACCTAAACTCATTTTGTGCTGGAATCTTCTCAGAAGGAAGCTTTTGAAAACCATGTGGCCATCTGGATTTATCTAATTCTTCAGATTGTTCTATTGCATGAAAACCATGTATCATGACAAGCCTTTCAACAGTTGCATTGCTAATTCTTTGGTTCTGTAGATTCTATGAATCTTTGCATCTTTTAAGGTGTATAGCCTTTAATAGTTTGTCACCACTTCTGTCAGGATGGTGTTCTCCTTGCAAAATATGTAACCTAGGGTCCACAAAAACCATCTGTGGTCAGGGAATGTGGCTTTGGGACAAACTTCCAAGATAGATTAGGCAAATTCAGCCTCTGTCTGCTCTTAGGGATTCTTCAAGTTTTCACACCCCATTTAGAAATCAACCCTCTCATAGATTTAGATACTTCTTTTTTACATGCACAAGTAAAAACATTTAGAATAGTCAAATCAAGCTAACAAAATACCTTGACAACAGAACATAACACAGGAGGAAACCTCTATCAGGTCCACCAGAGACTGTTACTGAGTTATGTATAGGATGTTCAGATGGTCCTCTTAATGCATGGTGCTTCTAAGCCACAAATTATTCAAGGACTGATTTTTCCAGTACACAACAAATACCACTAATGATTAGTGATCTTAGGAATGTGCTCTCTGCAGTACAGAAAGGATGTTATTGTAGTGATATAACTGCTTCACGTGACCTATGGCATGTAATTCTGTGTCCGGTGAATGGAAGACAAAGGAATGTATGTAAATTATTTTTGATTCATCTTCCATTGTGTGTTGCAGGATGTTTTGGTGGCTGTTACATCCTACAAGATGACTTAAAACAGACTCATCTGTGATATCCTTCTATTGACTTCACTTTCACATGGGGTCTCTTCCCATGTCACTAAAAAGGCTTCAAAAGGGGTAAATATGAAATGTTCTGATATCCTCATGTTTACCATTCCCTAATTATATAAGAAACCACCTCCTAGCCACTGTGGCACAAGTATGGACTGAACCAATAAAGAATGTTCATCAAAATTTTGCTATCTTTAGTCTGAGCAACAAATTTTCACCCCCTCTTATTCTCCTTGTTGTATGGAAGTTGTATGTATGCATGTATGCACAAGTTGTATGGTTGATACACTCAAGGAAGGAGAGACAACGCCCTGCATGTTTCTTTGTGAACAGGCTATAATAGTGCTTATACAAAATGCTTCATAAGCTGTAAGCACAGATTTGGACATAGTTCAGATTTCAGCATCTTAATAATGAACAGTAACGTTAAAGAAATACTAAACATAATCTAAATAGTTCTTCAAGCAACTTTGCGGTTTGGGTGAGACTGATTCCTGAGATGGTTTTCCTGCCATTTTGGTGCAGCCAGCACTGGACACCCCTGGCCAGGAAAGAGTATGTGTTTCATAGAGATGTTTGGGAGAAGTGGAGAACAATTTCTTCCTTAAGACACTTTTTACAGCAGAACCGCTGGATCTGGATGCCACTAGGAGCTGACTTGCAACAGCCCTTCCACAGCAGACAGGATGAACCACGAGGCCCACAGTGGCTGATCTTTGGAAGCTGTGGAGTTCCAAGTTCCTTCTGCTTTGTGGTGAGAGACAGCGTGGTCAGCGGAGTGTGCGTGGGTTTCAATCATGAAGCTCAGAGAAATGTGAAATGATGTCTGTGTAGGTGCAGCTCCCACCCTTCCTCTTGGCCCTTCAACATTGCTGGGAGGAATCTGGGATGTGACTGCAGCTGTGGAAACATGAACATGACAACTTTTTATCAGCATCTGAAAATGACATTCTTTTCAATCATCACTGAAAAACACGTAACAAGGTGCTCCTTTCCATAACGATGGTATTACAAAGGAGATTACTTGATCCTACCAGTGCTTAGGATGCTTTCCCACTCCCCAATATGCTTTTTTGACAACCTAGAGGAATGAATTCACTATGGCTACAGATCTGTAAGTATCTGTGAACGTGCTGTTTTGTCTTCTTGTGATTGCAAGACTCAAAAGTTACTTTTTTTTCCTGAAGTATCTATTCCCCTGGGTGAATTCAGCCTTTGGGGCAAGCTCTCTGAACACACACGGTATGTGTTCAAAAGCTGGAGGACAAGGACTAAAGCTGCACTGGCTTGGGACCTCATAGCCAAGCCCTCGCACACCTACAGCTGAATTCGGTCTCTGACACCAGATTATCCTCTTCTATTAACAACAGCAATATTCGTGTTTCCAAGGACTTTTGTTTGGTTCTTTCATATAAATTTTGCCTCAATCTCTGCTTGGGGAAAAGAAGCGAAATATTCGTAGCCAGCTCGTGAGGGAGGAGGGAGGCGGAACAGCGCGGGAACTCAGGGCTGACTCCCGGGGACGCGCTCTGGGGCCGTGAGCCCCGCGCAGGCCGCCCGGGAGGGCGCGGCTCGGGGCGGGCAGCGGCGGGGGCC
>VZRZ01003574.1:44094-322712 GCA_013398175.1 Climacteris rufus | reverse complement strand
CCGCAGCCCGCGATGCCCGGGGAGCGCCGGGCGCGCCGCGGGGCATGGTGAGCCCGGGGCCGCCGCTCCCCGCGGGGACCTGGCGGGCGGCCTCGCTGCTCCGCCCCAGCCTCCTGCTGCTGCTGCTGCTGCTGCTGCGGGGCACCGGGGCGCAGAAAGGTGGGTGCGGGAGCGGCGGCGGGCGAGCCCCGCAGCCCCGGGGCCGGGGGAGGGAAACCAACCCTGCGGGGCTCTGCCGCTGGGAGGGGGAGCCCCCGGCATGTGGCTGCACAGCCCGAACGTGCCCACTGCCTGGCCAACAAAGGGCGAGAGAAGAGCCCCGTTTTGGAAGAAAAAGCCAAGCAAGCCAACCTTTTTTTCCTCGCCGCTCCCGCACTGCCCGCGGGAGGGCTTGGCCCGGGCGGGGCGCGACCGGCGGCGGGAGGGAGCCGGGGCTGCGGAGGCAGCTCGGGGCAGCACAGGACAGGGGCTGGGTTGGGTTTGTCGTGCCCGGTCCGCGGGTCACCCCTGGGTTTTCCCTCCTTCAGGCTGTGAAGTGTTGTGGGAGCCAGAAGGCGGATAAAGGGAGATTCTGCTGGCTGTGAAAATAAACTTGCACTCGTCAAAGAGTGTGTAGAAGTGTATATACGGGTGAGATCCGGAATGTGTGACAGACAGGGTAGCGGTTGTGTTTTTTTCGTTTTTTGTTGTTTAGAGAAATCGACGAGATTTCTCCTCCTCGGTGGAATTAGTGATCAGGCTTTAGCACTCTGAAAATTACGAGGCACGGTTTGGTCACTTCGTGGCAGAAGATCAGAGGATGCCACTGTCACTTTGATCATGTGTTTGGGACAAAGTGGTGGGAGTGAGTGTTTTGACAGCATCTTGAAACTCACTTCTTCTGTGAATACAGGGACCGGGAAGATTAATTTTGTGGTTTTCAATTCCACTTGCTTCTTGCAGTGGTTTTGTATCGCTTCACAAACTGAGCTCTTCAGAAACTGACTTCAGTTTTCACATAACTTTCTCTCACTTTACATCTCAGAGGTGGAAATATAGTTGAATTTCAGAAATGCTGTATTTAAATGCACAAAGGAAGTAGGAAATACATGCACTCTACTGTTTTTGCATATAAATTGAACACTGAACTAATTAATTAAAAATTATTTAATTGAAAGGAAAAAGTTCAGAGATGGACATACAGAGCAAGCTAGTTGTGTGGACTTATCTTTCTCTCTTACTTCCAACTAATTGCATTTATGTTCCTAGACACATAGAAAACGAATGCTAATAAGCATTTGACATACCTGGTTTTGTTTTGTTTTATTTATAACAGAGGAGGAGAAGACCCATTTGCTTTTGAGAGGAAATGGGGCTTTTTTAACATTTAGCCTTTTGAAGGTTGCTGCTGGGTGAGTCAGGCGGCAGCAAGGTGTTAGTTCAGGCTGTAGGAGCATCACGCTCAAATACTTGTGCTGACCCGACACTTGTCCGACCTTTTGGTGAGCAGATTGAGTTTGTTATTCTAGGAGTAAACTGCAATAACTGTGGGGGTAGGGAAGAGTCATAATTTACCTCCAGATGATTGAGTCGAGTTGGCTCTGTGAGTGGTCAGGGGTGTGTTCGAGGGGGTGGGACCAAGCAGAAAAAGTGGCGCTCTGTGGACAGCAGGCTTTTAGATATGTGTGCCGCTTTATCCTTCTGTACTTCGGGAAACTGTTGAAGAGCTCCTACCCAGAACTTCAATTTGCAGTGTTCTTCTAGTCAATGCTTAAAGCTTGCACAGAAGTCTCGCTTTTCAGCAGGAGGGGAACCTCTCTATTGACAGAGCTTGTTTTAAGGTGAAGGTCTCTGGTGGTGTTGAATACAATGGTTCAGTATGAAAAACTGCTGGAGCTTCTAAGAAAAGCTCTGCTAGTGAGGGACTGTTTCCTTGCCAAAATATTTTCATTTATCTTACTCTAAAGAAGGTTGGGGAGCCCATATCCTGTATCTTTAAATGCTGGCATAGTTCTGATGTGGGTAAGGAGTCCCATACAGAAATGAAGTTGCTGGCTTGTTCATGAAGAGTCTGCACAAAGCTATTACTCAATTAGGGCATTAAATATGTGCACAGGCTTCTAAAAACTCCTGCTGCTATCCGGAATGTTACCAAGAAGAAGAAAGTACCAAGAACCAAGACTTGGGGTATTCCACAATTCAAGTTGCTTTTAAGCTCTTTTGTAAAAGTACATTGAGTGATACTATGTAAGAATCTAGCCTCATTAATTATGTTAGGGAGGCTAATCCTCTGTTAATAAGCAATTATTCACTTTCTTTTCTACTGCTCAGCAGCTCTAAGCCTCCCATACTACATGGTATTTAAATCTCTTTCTGAAGACAGTGTTTTAATTTCTTACAAGCATTTCTGTACAGCAGCTCCCTGGTACAAAGTGATTTTAAAATAAAAATATAATTTTGGTCAGTGTGAAGCTTGTTTTTAATATTGGGTCAAATGTTCTCCTCTTTTTCCAGACAGGAGCAAACTGAAAAATGAAAAAGTGCAGGTATTGCTGTGGTGAATATGTTTTTTGCTTAGCCAAGCACTGTATTATTTTGTAGGATTCAAGTGGGATTTTTTTCAGTCTGTCATATTTACAGTCATTCAATGAATGCAATTCAGAATTCCTTGGTCAAGGGCTTGAACTGGAGAGTCTTGCTGTCTTGGAAAAATATGAGCATTTTGTATTAGCTCAAACACCTTCAGAAGTGCCCTGTGCTGCATTTCATAATCTCATGCACTGGGGACTTTCTGGCTGATGGCTGTGCAAGTCAGCTCTTGTGATTTTTGAATCAGTTCTGTAGTGACTCTAGCTCCTGATTGCGAGGAGATTGATATTTGAAAAATACTTAAAGTGCTTTTTTTTTGTTTTTCATGTAATTAAGCAGGTGTGAATGAAAGCAAGCCAGCACCATGTAAGCTTCCTGCTCTTTGTGGACTGCATTTTGAGAAGCAGTGCTCTTAGCAGATGTTTAGCTATTGACATAAATTTGGTATGGCCTGTTCGTTAGCTAAGTTTAACCTCTTTTTTTTTAATTTATAAAAACACAGCTACACAAGGAATGGTTGCTTAGCTTTCATCAAAGTAGAATTTGAATAATGTCTCAGTTATTCTGAAGGTATGAAGCTTGTAGGGTCTGTAGAGCAAGAACTTTGTAGTTTGGTAGCCATGTGTTAGGATTTCTGATGGTTACCAATGTACATAAAAACTGGAAAAAAACACCTCAAGTTGAAAGTAGCCTTTGATTCTGAAGTCGTTTCTTGAGCAACTTGAAGCAGATTTGTTTGCAATCTTTTATTTGACAAAAAATAATGCTGGATGCTTGTTTTTGAATCAGATTCCCACACTTTGTTCTAAACAAATAGCAGCCCATCAGGATGTTGTTATATGCTCTAACCTCGTTGAAGAACGTGATTCACCACTGTAGTTTAAAAATGTTTGCTTCAGTATAGCAAAGAAAAATAATTTTTGAATGTCTGGTACTAAGTTACCATCATCTGAAAAGTGAGTGAAAGAACTAATGGCTCTGTGCACATCAAGCCTAATGAAATGGCTTTCTGTGGCCTTGTGTTTTGTGACTCACCTTCAGTATTTGTGGATCTTTTGTATGTTCCCTGTTCCTCTTCAGTTCCTCTGTGTGCTGTCCTCTCTGCAGCACTCCTTCACCTCTGCTTGTCCATCCTTCAAGGCACTAAACAGTGGTGACTATGGCAAGTCCAGAACTGGGCATGTGCTGATCTGTCAGCATTGTTTGGAGACAAGGAATCAGGCAAAGATGGCTCTAGCTACATATCCATCAGCTGGGCAAGAGGGAGGGAGACTGTATCTTCTCCCTCAAGGTCCTGGAAGAGGTTATTTCCTCCTAGAACAGGGGACTGACAAGGGTTCCAGCTGCCAGACATATTGCAGGTGTGTCTTTTTCCTGCTGCAGAGAGCTCCTGGCATGTGAATACAAAACACTATCACAAACTCCTCTGTATGAGCAGTTGTCATGTGTTGCCCTTCACACAAGTGGTGTTTTCAATTTTTGCTAAATTGGTTTGGGTGGTGTCTCACTGCCCTTTGCATCCATTGTCCTTGGCTGGCCTCATTGGGAGGAAGGGAGTCACAGCCAAGCCCATAAGGAACTGTTTTGATTAAAAAGACCCTTAGATCTTTGGATGAGAGATTTATTGTCCCTCAAATTAACATCAGAATAAGTGTTTTATGATGAGGAGGGCAGTGCCCTAATGAACTACTTGGCTTTGCTATTGGGACAGTTTTACTTAAGAATGCAGAGTGCTTTGAAGATGCAGTTGTGTAGAATACAAAAGCTTGAGGATTCAGGGATTGGTACCGTTTAGGCAGGAGTGCTGAAGCAAATTCCTTTCATCCCTGCGTTGAGAAGTATGGAAGAATTTTTCGAGATCAGGGCTTAAAATTCTGCCAGGCTTATTCAGGTTTTCTCGTGCTCTTTTTCACTTCCCAGCATTGCACCTTGAAGATAGATGGAGTGATGAAGAAATCCTCCTCACTAGAGAATTTGTTGAGGAATGCTGTTCTTGGGGGAAGTGAGCTGGTATTGGAAGTATAGACCTAAAAGGAGTGAATATTCTTTGCTTTTGAAAACTAGAATCTCACAACGTTATTTTTCCTCCTCAACTTCATGAGCCTTATTTGAAGCGGATAAGTGGATCTGGTGGGCAAAAGATACGTACATGTGTTCTGCAGAGCATCCTTTCTGGGAGGCTGCCTTGCAGTGCTGCTTTTGTTCAGCCCAGCTCATCTTTGGGAGCCTGTTGAGGTCGTGCTAGCCTAGCCCATTCCTATAAAGAATGCAGGAATCACCCTTTTGTGGAAACACTCTTTAGAGTTGTCACCCTCATAAGAATGTACTGCATTTTGGGTTTAAGCAGTACAATGCATGTTGGTGTCATATATGTATTTATATGTATGTGTGTGGCTATAAAAATCAAGCATCTGAGCTGGTTTTAAAAAGGTGAAGCAAATGTTTTTTCAGAAGATTGTATGCTGTTAGTGTCTGCATCTCAAGCCAGTGACCTTCTAGCACGTTACTGCTGTCTATAGTAAAATTATTTTTCTGCTACTGAATGGAGGTGTTCAGCTTTCAAGATTTTCAGGAATGTTTTCTTATGTTATTCATGTAAGAGAAAAATAATCCATCTTGTCCTTCTGCAATTCTGCCAACCTGCTTTATACTCTGGGCAATGATGCATTGGGTTTTTAATGTGATCACTGCTGCTCTGTGTAGTTTCAGTCATCAGCTGGTTAAGGGCTGCCTTGAATGCATCAGCTTTCAGAGCTCAGATAGTCATCAGTTCAGATGCAATCCTTGTTGGAATTGCTGCTCAGCATGTTGTGAAATGTTTCTATATTGGTTATTGGATCCATATTTTGAAAGGCTTTAAATAAGCCATTGTGTGTCACCCCCACTTTTGTAACTGCACTCTGTGCTTTGGGGACGACACTTAGGATTACCTGCCATTTATTTTGAAGTCAGAGTATTTCCTTTTGCTCCTGCATTTTCTGATTGAGTTGTTTTTAGATTAAATTTTTTTTAATCAAATACGATGGTACTTTTATTTAAAATAATGGTATAGTTGAAACCATTGTTCAAGCACAGAGTGTGGATTTGTTACTAAACTGAGGTTAGGGGAGGTGGAGAGGGAGAGCAGGAGTAATATTAATGTAAAAGGCAGTGTAGTAAATTGCATTAAAATAGGATCTATATAATTTTCAGTGCTGTCCTTTTTTTATACAGAGTGGTAGGTTATTATCTGTGAAGACTGTTCATTAATGCAGCAAGACTATGAAATAATTAGATTTTGCTAAACTCCATCCTTTGCCATCCCATACTGAAGACAAACAGCTTGAGCTGTACTCTTCATATTCTATCTGAGCTTGTTGCTTTATAATTGAACACTGCGTGTTATTTGAAATAGAAATTATACTTGAAAGTCTAATGGTGACAATAACATTGATTTTGAAAATGGCTCCTGGCTGATGAATTTTTTGTCTAGTGCTTGGGAAAAAAACCAAAAAACCAAACCCCAACCCTTGGGTGAGAAACATTTAACCTGTGCTTTCTTTTTGGGCAAGAAATTTCTGCTGTTTCCCTGCATGACCACCTAGTTTCCCTTGATGAAGAGTTGTAAAATGATAACCTTTCTTTATGGTTACAAAGCTCTTCAAAAATGAAATTAAAGCAGATAGTTCATACTTGTTTAGCTACCTCAATATTTTAATCAATTGGACCATGGAATTGAAACCTAGTCACTTGGTACTGCTTAATGGAATTTGGATGCTTCCTGTTGGCATTTCTTAAAAAAGCTCTGTGTAGTTGTCACTTCTGTTTGTGTTGGATTCTTTTTTTCTCTGCAAATACCAAAATAAAAAGAATTTTTTATGAGTTAGCAGTCTGCAAGGTTTAGACCAGCACAGCTGATGGATACAGAAGTTCTGTGACCAGTTATCTGTTTGACTTTGGTGACATTAGTTGCATCCTGAAAATCAAGACATAAGTGTTTGTTTTTGCAGTCAGTGACAACTCATACTTGTAAATATTTGGTTGCAAGTTTGCAGAGAGACTGGGATTTGAATTGACCTCCCTAGCTACAAAAAAAAGGGAACATTTGCAGCAGCAATGTAAAATACAAGCCCATGAACCATTAGAAGTGCAAGGATTCTTAGCAGCTGTTGGCAATTGTTTTTACAAAAGTAAATTCTTTTGAAGAAAAAGGATTCCTGGAAGAAGAATGTGTGTAAATGGGGACTGAATATGTATGTGTCAGATGTTCTTGCTTTTCATGTTTCCTGAGGTGAAGAGGACGTTCTGGCCTGTTCACTGGTCTCTGCTCTGCATTGTGACTCAGGTGGTCATTATTTTCCTACAGTTACTTGC
This sequence comes from Climacteris rufus, assembly GCA_013398175.1. Classification (NCBI taxonomy): domain Eukaryota; kingdom Metazoa; phylum Chordata; class Aves; order Passeriformes; family Climacteridae; genus Climacteris; species Climacteris rufus. The sequence continues at coordinate 315,791 of VZRZ01003574.1, read as the reverse complement.
TGATTGTAAGAACCTCTGTTCTCAGTATCTTGCTGGAAATAGTGACTTCTGTCCTATTGGTGGAAAGTCCATGCCTCTTGTTTTTGAGTGGTATCACAGTTAGGAAGTTCCAGTTCTGCCCCATGGCTGCGACAGCACACATAGCTGCTGCATTAGTAAATGTTGTTGTGTAAGCTGAACCAAGTTTATGAACTTAGTTGTGTCATTCTTGGCAGTACCAGTAAGTGTGTTTTTTAAGAATGCCTTAGAAACAGATGGGGTGGTGGTGGTGTTTTGTTTTTGTGCCTTGTTTATTTGGGTTTTTTCTCCAGGTGTTTAAATTTTAGAAATTGTTAAAAATTCTCTTTCTCAAGATACCTTTGCTCAAGTCTGAAAACTTTCTGGAAACAAATTTTATGCAACATCCTAAATTCTCTTCAGTTAGAACAATGACTAGCCAATTGTAAGTAGTTGAGATATACAAGAAATCATACTTAAAAGGGCCCTTCTGGTCTTCAGTATACTATGAATGTGTTGTTCTGTAAAATTACTTATAAATTAGGATCAGAGAGGTTCCAACTTGCCACTTTTTGAGAGACAGAGTCTGGAGGGTTTTTATTTATGTAGCTTTTTATTGTTTCTTTCTTATTTTTATGGAAATATTTCTCTAGTGCTTTCTTTATCCCACAGTTTGTCTTTCATAGGCAACACTGTATTACAGTGGTATAAGTGTGTGGTATTTTAAGAGTCCTGCATTCTTCATTATGTGAAAACTCAACTCCAGCAAAATATTCATCATATTCCAGAGATCATTCATAATATATGTACTGAAAAGTGACAGTAGAATCAATGGTCAAGATCATCTATATGCTTTATTAAACACTCCCCTTCCTACTTTATATCTTCCCTTGTTAATCCCCCCTGTGAATTTTCCTCACGGATTTTTGAAGTTTACAAAATTTACTTTTAACACAAGGAAGAGGTTTTGTCATCCAGGACTGGAATATTATCCATCAGCATGACAGTGCTTGCCAGCTGCTGAGCTTTGGATTGTCAGTCTTGCTGAAATTTGATGGATTGTGCGTGAAGTCACATGGATTCTCTTTTTAAACTTGCTTCCCCAAAATGGTTGTTCTGATAGAACCATCTCTTTAAAAAAATATGCTGATTTTCTTGGTTCTGTACTTAAACTGCTGACAGAGGGAATAATCTGATACATCCTTGATGAATATTATTAATGGTGGAAAAGGGAACTTGAAAATCTTGGCATGCTTCTGAAAATGGTTGTGAGCAGATAACTCTTCTGTCACGGTTTCTAAAACTGATGATGTAAAAGCTTCCCAGAGTGATGCTGTCAGTCATATCACACCAATAGTGTTTATCTTGACCTGACATTTAATCAAGGTTTGTATATAAATATTTTGTGAAATTATTCCAGATTTGCAAAAGGATGATTGTTTTTCATCCCTATGTACCATTTTCTCCTCCTATTCAGTGATCCATTTGTGATTTTCCTAGACTTAAACTGGGCAGTTGTAAGACCTCAAATGTTACTTAACTGTGAAGAGGAAATCTTTTCAGATCTCTTAATTTCACTTCTTGGGGTAGTAGTAGCTGTTTGAGAGCCCAATTGCAACTTCGGATGTTGAGGTAACACTGAACTGTTTTAGCAGTTGTGCCACACTTCTCTTTAGATTCACCCCAATGTAAAACTAAAAATGCAAAAATAGGAAATAAAGTGGTGTATTAATTAGACTTGGCAAGACAAGCTGCTTGTATAGCTACTTGGATGTAAATGTGGAGGGTTTCTTGTGTGAGAGAAATCCCACAGGAATGAGGCAGGTGAAAGATCCTCAGTATCTTGAGTGGAAAGATGAATTAGGAAAGCAACAGAAACAGAAGTTGAATTACAATGGTGCACTTTTGCTTGGTTCTTCTCAGAGTTCAGAGCTCTTGACTCTGAAAGAATAGGTGTAGCATGTTTCTGGAGTGTGTTTGCCTGCAAGTGCACAAAGGTTTTCATAGCTGGCAGCTGCTGCACCTTTAGTACGACTGTAGCCAGTTAAAGCCCATATCTGGTTATTTTAATTTTGTTCCAGAATGGTTAAGATACAGGAAAAATATCTTGCTTTCTTCAGTGTGGTGGAAAGAAGCCACTGGTGCTTAATTTTTCTTTTACAAATCTGTGACTTTTGTGATAAACCAAGAAGGCCTGAGCCACATTATCTGTTAAATTCTGTTTCCGTGCAGCTGTGTACAGGTGTCAAAATACAGGTGTCATTATTACAAGGGTGGAAAGAGGGATGCATTGAATTTAATGCTTTTGAACCCTTACATACAAAGTGTAGTGGTGATCACTTTTTTTTTTCCCCAAGTATATTTGAAAATGTCAAATAAAGCTTTTACATTACTTTCTCTCATAATTTTGAAACAGCTGTTTTCAAGTACTCCAGTCTTACTACACAAAGCATCGTTTTCTTGCTACAAAGAAGATGCAGGTGATGGGCAAGTTTAAAATTCACAAATAGTTTTTACTGAAACTTTACATGCTGACTTCCTACATGCTCTTGCTATACTTTTTGTGATTATTTTGGCACTTAAAGAATGATGACTCAAGTGTTTAAATTCACTGTCATCTTTCTAGTTAATCATCTTGTTATTCTGTAGTACATAATGTTTATTTTGTTGGTTGTGTCATAGAGGGCCAAAAGTGTGAAAATATCTTCATTTCCAGGGAATGTCTACATGGCAAAATCAGGAATGACTTTTAGAACAGATTGTGTATTAAATTTTATGGTGCAAGAATGAAGCCAAGTTGTTCAAAATGGGAAAACTCCAAACAGTCCCCACTGTCATTTTGAATTTAGAAATTAGAAAATGAATGGTAGAAATCAAGATGATGCTGAATGTCACCTACACCAGGAGGAGGCTGGTTAGAGATGTGGGGTGATACTGTTTTATCAGTTGGAGGACAAATTTTAAAAGGGTTAAAAATATATTTAAAGTCACTCTTCTTTGTGCAGTTGTGGGGTACAAATAATTACATCTGTTGAGGTTTTTTGAAAGCATCCACATGTTTGGGGGTTTTTTGTTAAGGTAGCCAAACCATCAGCTTTCTTCCTGCCAACCTCTGTTCATTCCGTGGTAGCCAAAAATGATTTTTACCTGTAGCTGCTGCTGCAGCATCTAGTGTTTGGATCAGTGTGTGCCACTATGGATCTGCAGGTTAGGCTGTGCAGTCTCATTTATGAACTGGAAATGGAAAGGAGAAAATGTTGACTGTAGCGTTAATTTAGCTTGTGAATTATTGGTATGATTGGAAAAGTTTTTGTGTCTCTGCCGACATAGGTAAGGCTTGTGAAATTTTATGTGGTCCTGGTGTGGTGAGGATTTTGAAGAACTTACAGAAGGGTTGAAGCCCATTCTGACCATGACTGTTGCTTATTCTTATAGAGTTTTGCATGACCATCTGTGTGTTATTTTTTATTTCCTTCATCATCTGCGTTTCTGCTGGGTAGCACTTAGAGCACTGAAGCACACCAGTGTTTATTTTTAAGAAAGCGTTGGTGCGGATTGCAAAGTAAATGCCTTGGGAAGTGGGCAAGCTGCATGTGCCAGCCAAAGGACATACAGCATGAGCTGTCACTGATTCAGCCTGGGCAGCAGATCAGAAGGGCTTCTGCATTATGTACCACTGAGCACAGAGTCCTCATGTAAATCACTTTTCACCATGGCTAGCCTGTCTTGGTAGGCTCCTTTTGCCAGCATACTATTGAAGCAAGTCATAGCTGTCCCTGGGGACTTATTCACATAGTTTCCTTGACATCAGTAAGTAAAAGTTCAGCAACACAGTCTTGTACAGCTGATCTTTCCTTCTGTTCTTTTGAAGTAGTCAGTTCACTTAGTACGCGACAGCAGAGTGGGCGCGTCTTACCTGCTCTGTTAATTTAATGATTTGAGATAATTTCTTTTAAAATGTTACCATATTTTTGATCCTAAATTTGGGAGTCCTAAGTGTTACTCTTTTGTGTAAAATTGAGTGGCTGGAAGATAAGATTGCCTTTCCAGAGATGGTCGTAAAGCTGCGTGTGCAGATTAAAATTCAGAACTGCTTATTATCACTGGCCCAGCATGTGGCCAGTGTTGTAAATGAAAACAGTAAAATTTTGTTGTAATGGCATCTTAAATTTTGTGCTTTTGCTGTGAGAGCTAGAATCAACCTCTGTCTGCTCTCACCCCCTCCTGCCACCCCACGGAGCTGCCAACATTTTGAAAGGCAAAATGCTTACCGTGCTTTTGTCCTGTTCCTGTCTCTGTTAAACCTGAACCAGTAATCTCATGAGCCTTCTAAGGGTGCCCCACAGCAGGTAAATGAAGCAGAGCCACCCGTAATCCCACCTGCCCTCTGTTCCTTGCCCTGCCACTGGCAGTGGCACCGTGAGCTGCCTCAGAGAGGTTGGTCAGGGAAATCCAACCCTGTGTGGTGGGAATTGCCTCTGAGCGCTCTCTGCAACCAGCTCGGCTCCTCAAGCCAGTGCAGCACTCGTGTGACTGCTCATCCCAGGGCTGGGATGGTTTCTACCTGCCTGCTTGGCGTTCAGACTTGTTTAAAATGCAAACACAGCTTGGCCGTGCTGGTGAAAGCAGCAGTTGCTGGTGTTTCCCTCCTCTCTTACCCCTCCGTCAAGGAAGGCGCTGCTGCATGTGCACACTAAAATAAATTAGGGGTTTGCTCTAGGTTAAAACTGACAGCTATTTTTATGCCAGTCCTGGCTGTGTTTGGCCATGTGGCTGCTGAAGTGTTTGCCTGCAGTACCAGGACGGGGGTGAGAACACGTGGCCACAAGCGAGAGGCAGACAAGGGCTGCTTTTGTCCGTGGCTGTGCTGATTTAAAGTGCCTTCCAGTGTTTATTGAGCTACGGCCTCGCTTGTGGAAGTGTGGGCTATTTTATGTTGGGAAACATCTGCGGTGGGATGCAATGCCCAAACCAGTGTGTTTCTGAGGCAAGTAAATGGCATAAAGATCAAAGTGGACTGTGTGCTTGCTGGCTTGTTCAGAAAATTACTTCTGACAGAGGAATGGATTCCTTCCTGAAGAACATCACTCTGTGGAATTCGGTGGAAACAGCAGTGAGCTTAAAGGACACAAATAAGGGCATTTGAAATTAATTGAAAAAGCTACTTAGAATGCAATGTCTCCGTGGTCTTAATTCCTCAGTGTTTCTTATTCATGGAACTCTTTTGTTCTGTTTGTAAACTTTCTTGCCCACGCTGCGAAAAGCAAAAAGCAGATGCAGTGTCTTTTAGTGGCACGCTGATAAAAAGTAGGGAAATGCAGAGCACAGGAGCTGAGCAGAAAAGGAGGAATTATAGTAGTGCATTGAATCAGAAAGAGTTGTGTATTTCAAGCTAATATGAATGCTTTAAAATACATTTTTTGCTTACATAACTAATAGATTTGGTTCTGCCTTTGCTTAGTTAAAAAAGTTTTAATTACATTCAATATTTAGTCACAAATATACAGAAAATCATAGCTTATATATGTAGAATCTTCTCAGGAAACCCATGGGTTAAACTGACACTGTTCAAAATTGATGTGTTAAAATTGAAATCAGTGTTTTGATATGCGTCAGTTATACCTTATAGATTATAATATTAAACTGTCTAATATATTTATTGGATCACTCACTCTTCTCTAAGTAAGGAATGGGAAAGTATTCGCTAGTCTTAAAAATTATTTTTTAACATGTTTTGATAGTCAGAACAAGATTAGCGGTCACTAACAGCAACCAGTCTCAGGGGGGAAAGTACTGATTAATTGACTTCCACAACTATAAAGTATAATTAATCTCTTTTTTGTGGATATTAATAGAGTACTTAGCACCCACTCCTGCACATTTCATTTTATTAAATTCCACATTTTCTTCAATTGCCAAAATCCCCAGGATTTTGGTATGTTTATGTTGGTCCAAGTCCTATGTTTTGTTGATGTAAAGAAATTGTTTTTAATCATCTGCATCAGACATCAACATGCCACAGCCCGGGGTCGTATGGAATCTGTCAGATAGTTCATCCAGACCGTGTTCAGAGGTGCCTGCAGGAGAGGTGGATGGTCCTCCTGATGACAGCAGCCTGCCTTCCTCTGCTGGCTGCTTGAGAGCTGCCCCTGTTTCTACCACAGCTTTTGGTGGAGAGCTGAGATTTTCTTGTTTGCTGTGAGCTCGGGCCCAGGGCATGTGGAATTGGATGCACATCTACAGGCCCTCTGAGGGTCAGTGTGATGTGTGTGCACTCCAGTGAGCTGGTACTCCTACAAAGGGCTTTATCTGTCCCTCAAGTGCAGTAGGTCTGTGGTGTGACAGAGAAGGCTGAAAGAAAGCAGGAGACTTGTTCAGCTGTGCACTGACAGCCCATCCAGGAATAATTGATTTGGGAATTGATGTCTCTCTTCTGTGTGTTCTTAGATATTCTGCTCTCACATTCCCAGATTAACAGAAGCAAAAGGTTCTGTGGCACTTTATTAATGGCTTCCAAATGAATGAAGTAGCTAATCTCCTATATATGCTGCTGTAGTGCAAAGAATTGTGCTTTCTTCTTTTCTTCTGAGTATTGCAGGTTGCTCCCCTGGTATTGGATGTGTGTACATGTCTCTGGAGTTATTGGTGGTATTGAAACAGCTGTGGCAGAAATGATGAAGCACCACTTTACATGGAAGGCTCAAGAACTGCCCTTTTATAGTACCAATAAAATAAGATGTGGTTTCATTGTACTGCAAGTTACACTGGAAGTGTGATTTTTAAAAATCTCCAAATAGCTCATGAGTGATGCTGCTGCCCTTGGCAGACTGTATATGCCATGGTAATCTTCACATTCTTCAGGCATGAAGTGTCTGGCATTTCTGCCACCACTAACCTAAGTGGAATACAATAAAAATATCTAAAATGTCCATTCAGAATGAGCCACTTTTAAAAATGGACTTCAGAGTAAGATGCTGCTCTAAATGCAGCTCAGCACTACTGTCTTTCTTTTCCCTTCCTTTCTAGTATGATTTGACAGCAGGTTGTGCACTGATGATAGAGGAGTATTTTTCTTCTCATGTTTTCAAGAAGCCTACAGCAAAAGGGAGGCTTGAGATTGGCATTTCCATTAAATTGTGTGAGGCAAATTAGAGAGTTTTTCTCTCTAGCCACAGGAAATAAGACATGGTTGCAAACTACAAGGGGTAATGTTGACATGTTTTAGTGATGTGTCTTTAAAAGAAAAGTCTTGATGTCGTTTTAAAACTTAGAGTATTTTATTTGCATTTTATTGCTTAAATGTGTAAAAGTAATTTTGGAGTTCTTTTGCTTTTCTCATCAAAAAGGTGTGCCCTGTTCATCATGCAAACACAGGGCAGGTATTGTTTCGTGCTTGAGACAGCTGAACAGCAAACTACTGGAGAGGATTGTTTAAATGAATGCTTGGCATGATATTTTCTACTTTTAACTGGAGAAATTTACAGTTTCAATACAATTTGGTCCAAGAAGCCAAGCTGTCCTTTGTCTTTGATTTCCAGCAGTGTAGGCTTAAGGTGCAAAAATGTGGGAAGAATCAAAGATACAGAAACGTGATTACTGGTACTCCTGGTTTTAAGAAATAGTATTTGTGTGGTTACTGCATTGCAATAAATCGCCCTTTGAAATGAGAAATTATTAACTTCCAAGCATTCTAGTTCATGCAAGCATTTTTATTTTCCTTAAAACACAGACTAGTGTATCTGCAGGTGAAGCCTATTGTGATTTCATGTTCAAAAGGCCACTGTGTCAGTGTCTGCAGAGTATTTTCAGTCTGTGAACAAACAAGCAGATGCTTGCGCCATCACAGGATAGGAAAAACACAGAACTGGGTAACTAACCTAAAACTGGCTGCTGCTTGTGCTGTTAATTATATTTATATTTCTGCAGCATAATGAGTTTTGAAATGCTAGCCCCAAATATCACCATGAATGTATTTGTTGGTTTTGTTGTTGTTGATGTAATACGTTCCATGCATTTTGTAGTGTGTGAGTACCAGTTTACGAGGAAAGGAATACTTTATTGTTAAGTGTTAAGTATATTATGACATTTGAATGTTTACTGACTAATAAACCAAGGCCATACAGGTTTTGAATGGTAAAGCTTTCACTTTTCTTAGGTTTATAGCATGCCTTTTGAAAGAAACCAGGATTATAATGACACACAAAGCATGCAGTTTTAAGTTGCTTCTTTGTAGCGTGTTAGAACAACGCTAACTTAGAGAAGCAATTTATCACCCAAATGGAAATAATATTTGTCATGGGATAGAACAGTATTTTAAAGCAAATTGCATTAATAAAAACATAGCTGAAAAACAGCTTTACAAATAGAAATTTTGATTTTACTAAGCAGGTAAACTTTTCAAAGGATGAATCTTTTTCATTCAAGAGTGCTAGCAAGGAAAAAAGCTTCAGTTTGCATCTGTATCTGTTTATGATCATGTACATACCAGCAGCATTTCAGCTTTTGGAACATGCAGCTACCTTTCAATGTGCTCTAGATTACAGAGAACAGTTTTGTGAATAGAAATTAGGTGTGTTTCCAAACAGATTAATCAGATCTAGTTAAATTAATCGCAGTTTATTTTTTCCATGTCCCTTCAGTGCATTAGACTTACTTTTCTACTCAGTCTTGAATATTTGAAATTTAGCTAAAATTTTAAGTCTGTATACAACTTTTGTACCTAAAGCTTAGCTTACCTTTTCATTTTTAGTAGAGGAACCACACATATTATTGTGTAATATGAAACACTTTCAGCTGTCAAAACAGACTTCTGTCAATACAGGTCATGTTGATCTTTGAGAATGTTACTTTAAGAACATTCACATTTCTAAACCAGCACACAAATTCTTACACTTTTTGTGCTACATACTGGGGGAATTTCATGTTTAGCTGTTGAGTAATTAGATTTATCAGTTTGCTCTTTATAATTGGATACTGAGAATACACAATTTGTGCTATTTTTTGTCCACTTGTTAAGCAAGTCGGTTTTAGTATTGTTATTGCTGTTTAAAATTAATAAAATGTTAGGTACAGGGCTCCAGGTTGAAGTTACCCAGAAAAAGTGAGTATGTTCTCCAAATAAGAGTGAATTCCAGCATTAAAATTAGTGGCAGGTTTCTCTGTCCTTTTCAGCACCTCTTTCCCTCTGTACTGAGATGTTGAGGAAACATGAAATAGCAGGGACACTTTCTGTACCGTCTGTGCTGTTTTTTGATTCATTATGGATGAATTTTCATCTCATTGAGGAAGTTGTAGCAGCTCTCTGGTCACCTGCGACAAGAAGCTAAGGATAGGGCAGCATAAGTTGAATGGTATTTTCTCACAAGTGCTGCTTCATCTGCATGTGGGTTGCCTTGGAGTTTTCTTGCTGCCTGGTGAGTGTGGTATGAGGTGAAGCCTTGAAGATGAAGGTGGGAGCTGATTTCTTTTTGCTCTTTGGCAGGTGATGGCTGTGGACACACCGTTCTGGGCCCTGAGAGTGGAACCCTGGCTTCCATCAACTACCCACGGACCTCTCCCAACAGCACCGTTTGTGAATGGGAGATTCGCCTGAGGCCCGGGCAGCGGGTTCAGCTCAAATTTGGGGATTTTGATATCGACGACTCCGATTCTTGTCATTCCAGTTACCTCAGAGTTCACAATGGCATTGGCCCCAACAGGACAGAGATAGGTAGGAGCTTTCATTACTCTGTATAGGACTTGGATATGTTGTTGGTACTTGTGTTACTTTTTAACAACAACTAGATGCCAAATGCAACACAGATCCGATAACAATCTTTGATTCTTGAGATTCTCGAAGGAAACTCCACTGCAATGTGGGTTTTTTTAATCAGACATTTCCCAGTAGCTTGCAAAGTTCTTGTAAGCAATGGAGAGGGAACCCACTGCTGTATAAGGATATTAATTTTTTTAAAAAAGGAGTGTATATATCTGTATAAATCTGTCTATCTTACCTGAAATACCCTTCTTTTCATATGGATTCGCTCTGATTTGAGCTGTTAATCTTGGTGGTGTTAAAGGATTTCAGCCTTCAAAAGGTGTGTAGTTTAAATATCCTCTGCCTTCTGATAAGGTTCTTAGTTAAAATTTTGTTCTCTTCAGGAGAATTTCATGACTAGAAGTCAGTGAGTTTTTTTTTCAAATAGCACTGTGATGTTACCATGGACATCAAGGTGTATGTAGGGTGTTAAGATCCTCAAAATAAATTGGCATTCTTCCTTCTCTAAAATTAGTTGTTATTATGCAGATAAACTTTATTTTCTTTGCTAAAGCTTTAGTTTGGAGAGAGAGAGAGATACACTTCACTGAGATTGTTTTTGTCCAACTCAAACGCCGATCCCTCTAAACTGAGTCTTTTTCTAAAGAGGCCAGTGGAGTGTTAGCTTTGTTAACCCTCTTTTCCAACTGTTACCTAGGTAAGTGTGAGTGAAAATAAGTATGTGCTTGGAGCTGCTGCGCCAGACTTGCGCTAAAATAGGAAACGCTGAATGCCTTAAATGGCCAGGAACGTCAAGTTCTGATAAGTCTATTACTCACATTTACAAGTGACTTCATGGCTTCGAGTAAATTCCTGCTTCATTTGTCTCTCTTGCTTTTCAGCTGTGGCCTGCTGGTGTAGCAGCACAGTGTGTTGAGCAAATGTGTGTTGCTCTGCTCTTAAATGAAATCACAGAACAAAGAGTGATATTAATACAGATGATGCAGATGTGGTTTTTTCTTTTGTGTGTTTGAAGCAACAGACACTGGAGAGATTAAACAGTGATTTGAATTTCCTTGGAAGAAATCTGAATTTAACCTTAGTTTTTCCATTCAAGACTACTGGCATGGTCTAACACTGAAATACTTGTGTTACATAAAATCTGAAATTCAGTTGTACCTATTTTAACCAAAAATGACTTAAAAATTGGCTGGTTAGATTAAAAATAGATTGTTAATAGGTTCATTGGTAAACAGAGGGTTTCTAATGAAGCTTTAAACCTCTTGAATATTTATTAAGAAATCAAAAGAAGATTTAAATACTCAGTGTTGAGTTTGTCTCTAGTATAAGTAAGACCTAGAGGTGTTCTTTATTAGATTTCACTGCAGTCCAGTCACTGTGCACTTGCACTTGCAGTCAGATGTATTTGTTTAAGACATGGCAATTCCCGCTCCTGGGGTCCTTCAGTGCATAAGTACAGACAAAATAGTAATATTACATCTTCTGCACATACAGTTGGCAGAGGTGTCACTGCAGTCGTGCTTTCTCCATTCCTAGTGCCTGCTTAAAAAAAAAAAAAACATAAAAATCAGGCAAGAAGCCAGGGAAGAGTCAGAAAAATGATTTGTAGTCACCAAAGTATGTCTTGCCATGAATCATAAGGTGCATCAGTCTACAATTTGTCAAAGGTTATGTGCCCATGATGCAAGCACCACTGGATAGTTTATCCAAGCTAGAATTAAATGGCTTGCACTGTGTGTTTGCCTGAAGAGGGGGAAAATGGTGTTTTGAGAGGATTCTCACAGGTCAATCATGTAACAAGATCCAGTGGGTGAAAACAAAATTTTAAAAAAGGAAAAAAAAAAGGTTATATTTGGATAATGTTATAAATTGCGTTTAAGAATTGTGGAATCTATTTTCTGTTTTTTTATTAGAAAATACCCTTGCTTTGTTAAAAAAATACCTGAAAAAGCAGCATTTAGAAAGTTCGTCTTAACAATAGGAATTTGTATTTTAACTTATAAATTTTAAAAAATTATTTTATTAGTGTGTGACAGTGCAGTTCACTTTTTAATGGAAATTGACAGACACATTTTATTCGTTTTGTATTTTATTTGTTGAGAACTATTCCTGTGGGACGGTGTTACTCCCTCCATTTTAATATTGTAATTTGCCTTTATTTGAGAAAGGAGTCTTGCTTCTTTTTTTGCTCTTTGGCAATATGATAACATAGTTATTATGAGGAAAGCAAATGGAATGATAAGCTGAGCCATAGGCAGTGTTATTTACTGCTGGTGATTATCCACTTTGATTATCCACTGTAGAATCTTAAATAGGATTATAGATGGTTTTTATAGTATTGAGTTATCAAGAGAGTTTATAGAAGATGACTTTTTTCTAAACAGGTAAACAAACTGATTAATATCTTTATTAAAGTTTGTAGTTAGTAAGATTGGAGAATTCCATATTGGCTTGAGTCTGTTTAACAGCCATTCATCCAGCAATGTGACTTGGTAGCAATTGTAGAACTTGGTAGGGCAAATATTGTCAATATCTGTGGACTCCAGCAGTTTAAATTGTGTCATTTATGTTCATTTTATACGGCAAGAGAAGTATCAGATACAAAACCTGTTACATTTTTTAGGTGTGACCAAACAGAAAGTGAACCAACTGATAGTTTATATTAATGGTGCTCACCTCTGCTTGTATGGTACTGCTGAAATGCAGTGAGCTGAGCCTGCTGTTTGCAAAACTAAGGAGAGTACTTGACAGAAACCATGAAGGAGTCTAGGAGGAAGAAGTGCCCCAGCAGCTGAGGGAAGAGGAGGGCTTTTTTCTCATTTGCTTCTGGAGATGCTTCTCATTGTCCTAACTTGATCCTTTTCCGTGAGGGATTCCTCATGTTCTGTGAAGCACTGACTGTGGAGATTGTGCCTGGCTGGAGGTGAATGGGATAAGGTCCCATTTATCTGCAAGTGTTAAGGGTATGAGAGACTTTCACCTGTTGATAGTGACAAAACAAATGTAGTACTCAGAGTCTGCCATTTGCTTTAAGTGGACACTAACCACATTATTTAGTGTCATGGTCTTGTATTTGTTTTTGAATATATGCCAGCAGTACTATGAGATTTCACTGCAAATGAAGTAAGAGGCTGCAAATTAAATAAGATACTTATTACATATGTTGATTTGGGTTAATATTTGTTCTTCTTCTCTCCACAGGAAAATACTGTGGGTTTGGCTTTCAAATGGATGGTTTAATTACTTCAAAAAGTAATGAAGTCACAGTACAGTTCATGAGTGGAATTCACACTTCTGGACGTGGATTTCTTGCAGCTTATTCAACCACTGACAAGTCAGGTATTTATAATTATTCAGTAATTTTTCATTGCTGGCAAAATTAGACTGTCTAGTAAAAACACAGAACTAATTTATTTGCTCCCACATTGTCACACATTAACTTCTAAGGATTTAGTACACTTTTCCTGATACTTCTGTGTAGGAAATTGGACTGCCAGTTACCTAAGAGTTGCTGTACTTTCAAAGAAGTGGTAACAAAGCTTATCTTGAATAGCAGAGGAAGAATAGCAGTTGTCTGTTGCAAATGAAAGAACTGCTTCAGATTCAGGACAAAATGCCCTTTGTCAGGCAGTAGTCACGGTGGCAGATAACTAACAAGTTTTCTTATCAAACTGTATATATTTTATACAGACTAACCTTCTGGAAATTTTTATTTCAGTAGCAGTATCCTGTACTCCCTCAGTTCTTTAATTACATAATTTTCTGACTACTTTTTTGTCTTTTTCTTGTTTTTTCCATGTTTTTGGTTACTTTAAGCCTCTGAAAGAAGTTGCTGTATTTGTTTTGCAACTCCTCCCACTCACTGTAAAGCTGAGTGTTTTACATGGTCCATGAGGAGATGAAGGATCTCCAGCAACTGCTTCAGAAGGCAAAAACCCTTTCTGGAAGTTATTCTAAAAAGAGCAGATAGAGAGTCTCAGTTTTTAATTTTATGGGCTCTTTGATATTTTGGACTGTATGTGTTGATATACAGCAGACACAAACACAAAATTTGAGGTATCAGTCATGGATGCCAGTAACATGACATTCTAACATTTGTTCTTTGTGGTGCCTGGGATCATCACTGCAGAACCACTGAATGCTGCAAACACAGGCCTCTTTATCTTACTAATTTAATTTTGTGAAAAGAGCGTATGTTTCTGCCTCTGAATTATCTTGGGTTCTCTGAAGTATAGCTATAAATTAGAACTGAGCTGAACAGAAAATGAATTTTTGTAGTATGTCTCCTTATCTGTTGTCACACTCTCAGTAGATTTCCCAGTTACTCAGACTAGCAAGGTTCTACTGTAATACAAAATTTGTTACAAGAAAATTTAGTAGGAATGTGCTTTTTCATTTTGAGACTTTTGGTTAAACCTCAGAGGCTCGAATGTATATTTTTGTGCAGTTTAAAAAGCATATTCAAACTTGTTGTCTTTATGATCCTCTTAACTTCATCTTTTTTCTTTCCAGACTTAATTACCTGTTTAGAAAATGCAAGTCACTTTTCTGAACCAGAATTCAAGTAAGACTGATTTTTACCTGTTTCCCTCCCATTCTCTTTAATGAACTAATTTTGGTGTTTCTGCTTTGCTTTGTTATTTATGTCTAATGCAGCTTGAAAATTGGCCATCCAGAGAACTTATGAAACAAACTAGTTAGGGTTGGAGCTGAACAATTTTGACATTTGCACTCCTCCTTCCTCCCTTTGTCTCTCCCATTTGTGTTATTTACATGCAGTATACAGTAGAACCTTGTAAATTTGCACTAACACAGGAGCTAGTATCTCATTCCCATATAATAATATTGCTTTTACAAACATACTACAGCAAGCACACAATGTAAATACTGAAATTCAGATTACAGTTACTTAAGGGGCACTAAGTAATGAAATGTGTTAAAAGCTGCAAATCCATTTCACAGTTGGGTGTTCATTAAAGAGGTTCTGTGGAGACAGGGCATGCTGTACATTCTGATGGGGGAAATGTGTCATTTCCCTGTTTTCTCTTTCTCTGTTCTCATCTAAAGCAAGGACAGTGTTAAAAGCTGCAGACTACTGTGAAATATCTAAGCTTACTTTTTGGAGAACTGAAGCCCTGGCATCATGAAACATTTCAAAGTGCTACCTTTGTATTTCTCTTTCATTGTTCCGAGTTCCAAAATAGGGCTCTAATTGTAGGTTCTGGCCTTACTCAATGTGTGACAAAGTCTCTGAACTGTTTTCATCCCACTATTTCAACCTACATTGCTGCTTCAGCTCTTATTGAACTGCAATGAAAATGTTAACAAGTTTACTCCAGTCCATTTTTAACTCTTGAAGATGTAACAATTTTCATGTGTGTAGTGTGAAATGGCCCTTAGAACATGAACACAGGCTTGCTCCAGAGGTGCTGGTGTCTTGCCTCTTGCTTTTCATGAGCTGGTGGTATTTGGCCACTTTTTTGTGATCAAAGCATTGCCAAAAGATACTATAACATAGCATTACTTTTCAGCTGTTTTATTTAAAGATGCAAAACAAACAGATACACAGGTCTCTAGTTTATAAAATAAAATTCATAAAGATTGTTACTTGTATGACTCAATGCAGGAGCCATGCAGTATTTATGTTATAAAATGCTGGCTTTACTAGTTTATCATATTGAGACTGGAACTGTACTTTCAGCTGAAAGTTTTTTAAACTTTTTCAAATGTCTGTTCTCCCGTTGTGTATTTCTGAGTATTTTTTTGGTCTGATTTGATAGGTCTTCAATTAGGAGATATCATTGCATAATGATAAATGAATAACAGTGAAATCAAAAACGTAGTGACTGTTTTATACCTTTAGCAGTGTTGTAGGTGCATGCATATCCTGACTTGATATTTTGTTCTCTTCCAGTAAGTATTGCCCAGCTGGATGTGTGATTCCTTTTGCTGATATTTCAGGCACTATTCCTCATGGGTACAGAGATGTAAGTAAAAATGCTGTTTATAAAGTGAATTTTGGTAAAACACATGTTGTATGATACAAGTCATTTATAGTTGTTGGCATTAATTCTGCTTCCTGGATGCTGGAATTTGTACTTCCTAAAAGTGCATAACATGGTACTCATTTTTAGCACTGCTGCTAAATGACAGATGCTTCAGATGTTGTCATCTCCAAGAAGTGAAGTGGTGTAGTGGAGTCTCAGATGTTTCTGAGAGGCCTGCAGAGAAGGGTGGATCAATCAAAAGATTTACCCTATTTATTTAAAACACTACAAAAACCTATACAGTATTTTTCTAATACAAGTTTTTGCAGCTGCATTAACAAACTTGCCATAGGACTGGAGGATGTCTGCTTTGTTTATTTTAAAGTGGTTATAATTTTGCTAGCAATCAACTATTTTTGTTTATCTTAAAATACTCTTTTAATAAGCCCTTAGATCTAGCATAGAGGAAAGACAATGCAAAAATGTCAGTAATCAACGATTTTAGTATTAAATATGAACCTAAAGTGGGCCTGTCTCGTTTCCTTTTCTCAAATATTTGTAAATCCTAGGCTACTTGCTTAAACAATCACCCACATGTAAAAATGTCACCACAATATAACTGTGATAGATGTTCTGGTCCACAGTGGGTCCTTACCAAATGGCTGTGAGGTAATTTTTGTAGCTAGTAACAAGATGAAATGGATTCTCTGCCTAACATATTTGCACCATCTGTAGGAGTTCTGCTTGTTGGGAGTTTTTTTGCCAAAATCTGGGAAAATTGTTTTCTATGGAGGAAAAGGAAACTTAAGGAAATAAATACCTTGTGACTTTCTTTGTGTGTACTTTATTGCTCAGAATAAAAAGGCAGAGAATTTCCCAGAAGTCAGGCTGTTTGGAAAGAAATGAAATTGTCCAGCACCTTAGACCAAGTTTCAGGCAGAGGTTTTTCATGCATCTCTTTCAAATGTATGGGACCTGGTTGCTGCTTTAAAAAGTACCTGAAATCTTGATTCTTTTCTGTGTGACCCTGATGTCCACAGTCCTGGAGGGCTTGGAGCTCTCATTGCTGCCATCTTGTGGTGAGCAGGAAGGAGGGAGCTGCATTTACTGCAGAATCCTATGCTCTTACTTTCATAGAAAGGGGAGCTATGTTGAGCCCAGCATGGCTGGATGTGAGCTTGCTCTGTGCAGTGCCTGGAGGCCTTGGTGTGACATTTGTTAGTAGATCCTGTCCTCCAGGGAGAGAAGGGAAGAACATGATACCCTGCAAAAACATTTTAAAAACTGATCTCCACTGACTTGTACCATGTCACTAATTGACTTTAGGATGAGTTGTATTCATATATGACTGTGAGTTTATGTGGATCAGAGTGTTGGATGGTTAAACCATGTTTAACCATGAGTTAAGATAAAAAATACAACCCTTTGGCTAAAAGCTACAAAATCTGCAGTTCATCACTCCTTAATTGTGAAAAAATAAGCAAACATACTTTCAATATGCTTCCTGTTAAAAGGTTTTCTATGTATTTACATCTTCGTCTTCTGTTATCTAACATAATTTGTTATAGACTGAAAGTCTGGCTGTCTGGCTTTTACAGGCTGATTCACCTTGGTGTTGGTTTGAGGCTATTTAATTACAAGAGTTATATTTCAAATACATCTGGGCAAAGATTCAGTGAAATGTAGGATCTTCTTTTTGTGTATTTGTAAATTCAATAATAAAATATAGATGAATGGTTTATAAATAACTGAGATAACAGTTATCTAAGAATAGTATCTTGATGTAGTAATAACAAAGACTGTAACTGGACAGTGTAGCATTTACAATATATAGTGTGCTGTTTAATTTATTCAGTTAGCAGTATTAAATTTTTCTTTCCCCCCCCTTCAAGTCATCATCACTTTGTATGGCTGGTGTTCATGCAGGCGTGGTGTCAAATACTCTGGGTGGCCAAATTAATGTTGTGATCAGCAAAGGCATTCCCTACTATGAAGGCTCCTTGGCTAACAATGTCACCTCAAAAGTGTAAGTGTGCTTCCTATAATTTCCTTATCTCTAACACCTTAGATCTTATCTCACTGTGGGATTAATTTCAGCTAGTGGAGCTGTGTGTTCGCTGGACAGGTTCTCTTCTCTAAGTTTCTCACACTTTTGCTATAGTGTAATTGTTTTACCAGATATCTTTAATCTCTAGACCATAAATATTCATTTTTTCAAATCCTGCAAGGAGTTTTTACCTTCCTGGCCATAAATTCCTACTGGTCTATGGAAAAGTAATAATTTAACAGCAGCTTTTCAGTTGCAGGGAAAAAAGTGTAGCTTGTCAGTGTGTCTCAAGTCCCAGGAATGAAAGCACTCAGAGGAGATTGATTTGTGTTATTATGATTAGCTTAAGAATTGGAAAGGAAAGCAATTAATGAAGTCTTGCCTTTTGCTGGGTAGATGTTTGTTTGAAAGTCTTTAACTCAGTATCTCTGGATTAGATTTCAGTTGAAAAGGTGTTTGTACTAAAAGTGCTGCAACTTGATGACAGAATGTGTTAATTATTAAGTGCTTGTTCAGACGTATATGCATAGGTTTCAGTGGCAAACAGTCAGACAAGAAAAATAAATTGAAGAAACTTTGTTTCAATTTTCTTCACTGAGTACTGCAAAACATCTTTTGTTCTCTGCAGGGGACCCTTATCTACAAGTCTCTTCACCTTTAAGACAAGTGGTAAGAATTATCACATGTATTGGATGTTAATACATTCATACAAACTTTGTGAGTAGAAGTGAGTGTGCAGGTATTTTATTTCTTACTTTTAATTCTTGTTCATGAAGCTTTTTTTACTGTATTCCTCAATAAGGTATATTTTTGAATTGTTTTACTGTCTCAATTTGGTGATTAATCATCACTACAGTTATAGGTACAGTGATATTTAAAGTAAGTCTTGTTTATCTGCAGAGAGTGATTCAGGTTACATTCCCAATTGTAAAGTGACTTGACTTTCATACTTCAAACACACTGCTGAAGCAGAACTGGGTACTTCAGAGTTGCTCTTTATTTGTAACAACTGTGCATTCTAGGTTTCTTCCAGGTTTACTCCTTACACTTTCCTGGTTATCTGTTTAGAAAGCTAGAAGAAATCTCAAAATGATTTCTCACCTTTGTCCACCCCCTTCTATGTG
Source organism: Climacteris rufus (assembly GCA_013398175.1). Lineage (NCBI taxonomy): Eukaryota > Metazoa > Chordata > Aves > Passeriformes > Climacteridae > Climacteris > Climacteris rufus. The sequence goes on along the minus strand of VZRZ01003574.1, from coordinate 296,879 downwards.
TTTTTTCTCCCATTTTCTTGCAACTGAAAACAGTGTGCTCAGTGACTGTCTCTCTTGGTCTGGAAGGGCATCTTGAGCCTTGCTCTGTGCTAAGTTGTGTCCCTTCTTGGCTGCTGTGTTTTGTTTTGTCCATATGTACCAGGTCGATGATTGGTGTAACAAGCATTATCCCTTTTTGAAGCTTTACTGGTTTGCATGTTTTTACTTTCCATCTTACCAGTTTTTTGAATAAATTAGCTGTAGTTTTCTAAATTGAAGCTAGCTTTTCTGTAAGCCACTTCAAATGTCTTTAATCTTTGACTGGATGTTGGAAGTACTGTGAAGACAGTGGCCTTTCCTTAGTCGTTGTAACTGTTTTAATAAAAATATAAAAACCATAAAACCGTCATGTCTGGTTTTCATAAGGATAAAGTGAAAAAAAAGAAAAAGGGGTGCACATGCTCCTCAAAAGTAAACAAATACTTTTCCTAATATATAAATAAAAGGGGTGATGAATGGGGATATAAAGACAAGAATCTCATGGGCAGGAGTGTTTGGTCATAGAAATATAAACAAGCAAAAATTAGAAAATATAATCTACATAGTATTAAAATGATTTCTCTCACAGACCTCTGCAAGAGCTGAAAGAAGGAATTACATGTCTGGTGTCCTTATGCATAAAGAATATTAAACACAGTGATCCAGGCAGGGCTTGCTGGGCGTTTTTTTGTCTTTCAAAATGTGATCTGATAGTGTGTATGAAGGTAATTAAATGGCCTAGAAATTGGAAGAGATAGGACAAAATGGTTATCTAGACTCTGTGGATTTCAGTGCCACATGAGAAATCATTGAATAAGCTAGAGATGAGATGCAGGTGTAGATTTAAAATGTCTGTAGCTGGGTGGCCTAGGAGTTAGCTGAAGGAAGAAGAAAACTCCTGTAGTGTGCTCAGGTGAGGTTTGTCAGACTGTGGTGGAGGTCCTAGGGTGTTTCTTCTGATGTAGCTGGTTTCATGACTTGGTATGAAATAGAGGAGTGTGTTATTAATGCTAGAGGTGTGGTCAGTGCAGAGGAAGACAAAGCTACTTGTACAGGAAAAACTGCCTGACTTTGAGACTTGATAAAAATTACCTGAAGCCTGAAGAACAAAAAGTTCTTGTACAAGTCAAGTACACAGATACTGAGGCATTTCTGCTTCAAACTGGCAGCATGTTAGATGGAAATGACAGATGAGGGAAAGGATTCCCTTAGTGAAGTGCTAATGTGATCCTGTGCTGTGGCAGGTGAAGTACATCCAGCAGAGACAATAAACTATTACTGCCATCTCACAGGACATGGGCAAGGCTTTCTCTGGGATCCAGTCACACATGGGCTCTGACACCTTTGCCTCCCATGAGGGATGAGTGCTGACCTTGCTTCAAAGGGGGGCTGCAGGGAGAGGGGATGCTCACAGGAGACGGGAAACTTGGCTGGGTTGTTCAGCCTGCCTGACTGAAGACAAAGATTGCTCTCTGCTGATATTTCTGGGGATTACACATGTGAGAGAGGAAAACTGTTGGTATTACAGAACAAGAAATTTAGCCTTGAATTTAGGAGATGTTTTTAGCCATCCGCAGGATGCAACATGGGAAGAAACCTTTAGTAAGAATGATGACCAAAAATGCAACTGATTTCAAGAATGTGTTTGAATTCAAGGTCAGGATTATGACATTACTTCCTGCATGCTTTGGTTTTGTTCAGATTAACGTTGTGATACTGAGGTAGGTTTAAAAAAACAAGAAGTTATATAGGCAAAAAAGGAACAAATGAACAAGTAGTCTATTTCCCATTCCTGAATCAACCACAGATACTCTTAAACCATGAAAGTTCCCCAGAGCTGCTCATTGAGTGCTCTGTGTGAGTGGTAACTGAGGGAATATCCACATTACTCTTGGAACAGGCATAAATTGTGGCATTTTCATGACTACTAAATTTGGTTCTACAATCACTGTAAAAAGCAGAAGACAGTGTGTTTTGTTGGTATTGTGACAGAATAAATGTAGATGGCAGTTTAATATTTGCATGTAAAACCTTAAAATCCAGTGTAACTTCAGTGTTCATTTCCAATCCTCACTTTTTCTGTTGTTCAGGGTGCTATGGGACACTAGGGATGGAGTCTGGGGCAATTCCTGATTCGCAGATCACATCATCATCTGTTCTTGAGTGGCCTAACCAAACAGGACAAGTAAACATTTGGAAACCTGAAAATGCCAGATTAAAAAGGGTTGGACCTCCTTGGGCTGCTTTCATCAGTGATAAACATCAGTGGTTGCAGATTGACTTGAATAAAGAAAAGAAAATAACAGGTAAGTGAATCTGATGTGGCTTCTCAACAGCACTCAAAAAGTTTGGTTATGGACATCCTTTTGTCCAGTGGTGGGCCTTAGATAAAGCCCAGGTGACACTTCATTACCATTACAGTTAGTTTGGTTCCATGTCCTAGCTAATATACTGAGGAGCCTGGAGATGAAGATGTGTAGTTTCATAGTAGAAGACATCTCTTCCATCAGAATTGGTTGAAGTGTTTCCTGTGGTTTTACTGGATCCTTGATGCTTCCCTTTTCCTGCTGATTGTCTCCTTGGAGGTGGCAATGGAGATGCAGTCAGCTCAGCGCACTGGTGTCTCTGATGCAGGCAGATGACCTGTGTTCCTGGGTTTCCCCTGCTGCCCATCCTGGCCACAGTGCATCCAGCAGCAGGGATGGGGGTTGCAGAGCAGAGTGTGAGAGCAGCAGGCAGAAGAAGCTGCCTGGCAGCCTCCCCTTCCCCTCCCAGCCTCGAGTGTGCCTGGGCCCAGAGCTGCAGCCCCTCAGCATCTCTGGGGGCCTTCCCTCAGCAGCCGGGCCCTCCCGTGCAGGGCAGGCTTGTGCAGCCAGGCTGTGGGCTGGGCTCTGCTCCTTCTCAGGGGTGGTGATTTTAGTAGCTGTGTGGGTTTGGAGAGACAGCTGAAGGTTCTGTTTGCCAGGCTGCTCGAGGGTTTGTTTCCTGCTCTGGGAGCTGAGCAGTGAGCTCATGGTGACCGATTGCCATTGACTGCAGTGTGGCCATTCTGAGTAGTGAAGCACTGAGGCGTTGGCGTTTTGGGTTTAATCTCCAGGGTAGCAGGAGTGCTGCTGTTGTATCTTCAGTGCCAATGGTAGTGTTTGCTGCTTTAATTGTTTGGAGGTGATTTGCTGTTGTTGTTGGGCATGTTTGTCATCTGAGGTAAATCAAAAATAAATTGGCTTTAGGTAGAGTGCTCTAGAGTCCTGGGCTTTAAGGCTATTGTGAGACATCCTCCTTTGATCAGTTTGGGTTTGCCTCTTTCTGAAATGCTTGAGTTGGTCTCTGTAACCTCAGCTGCACACTCTGCTATCAGCAACTTGGCTTCCTGTCATTAAGCAGCTTGGGTTTACCAGTGGCCTTTGTTATTACCTCCCTGGGGACTATTTGGATTTCACATTACTTCTCTAATTCCTGTGCTAATGAGCTTTTACAAAGCAGTGTTCCTGTGTGGGTTGTTCTGCAGCTGGGGGAAGCTGCAGCTCTTTCCAAGGTGCCTTTAGGTTGGCAGCACAAGAGCAGGGAAGAGCTGGCGCAGCAGCTGGGGACAGGAGAGGGCTGTGGTCAGGTGAACAGGCTGTTTCCACCAACAAATGGGTGGGCTTAGCAAGGTTGTATCATGAAAATCAAAATACAAAGTCAGTAAAATGATTACTAAGTTCCAGTCACTATAGAAGTTTCAGACTCTGGCACCTTGGATAAATTTCTTGACATTAACTGGACCAGTGAAGACTCAACTATGTAACTCTGGATTCAAAAGCTGATATATTAATTTTTACAAACTGGTACCATTTCTTTTTGACTGGGCACCTTCTTTATTACAGGTATTATAACTACTGGATCAACTTTAGCAGAGTACTTCTATTATGTCTCAGCCTACAGAATTTTGTACAGTGATGATGCACAGAAGTGGACAGTGTACAGAGAACCTGGCATGGATAAAGATAAGGTAAAAATACCACATGCTTTCTAGGTATATCCAATGGAGATTTCACAATTGTATATACAACTAATTTCAGCACAGTCGGGAATCATTAACTTTCCTTTTAGGTGTTATTTTGAGTCATAAACAGCATATATGCAGAAATAAAAAGGACAATATGGAAATATGTATGGATTTGAACAGTTCTGGAATTCAGATATTATTTTTATTACTATTTGGAGTGGGAATATTCTATACAAGGAACTTCTGTTGCCAGTGGTATGCTGTCTGGTACTGTGACACTTCTAGAATAATGATATACCTTTGAAAATATGTTGTATATTTCAAAATTAAGGTTTGCTTTCTTATCCTCTTGTGCTTACAGAATAAATGTTACAGGTTGTGTAATTTTTCATGTTTTATAATGTTTCTGTGAATCTTACTTTTTAACCAAATACTGTAAAGTTTCTTACATAACAGCCATTGCAGAGAGGAGTTTTCTGAAAAAATTAAATCTTATGTTCAGATTGCAAATGTTTTGCTACACAGAAAAAGTACCTAACGTTAGCAGCAAGATAATCTTATTTTCCCTGTGTTTATAGCTTTGCAGTATTTAATAGACAATAAAAATGAAAAGATTCATGTCTTCCCAGTGGTTCAGATCAGATTTTCTTTAACAAATGACAGGATTCTTGGTAACATGATAGGAACTAGATTTTCCTTCAGTTTCTTAAAATCCTTGGATGTAATTTACCTAACTTCTATAGGCTCATGGTTTTCCATACATGTATCTGTCACTAGTAGCCTGATAGTTTTTTAGAAACAGGTTTTAGGCATGGTCACTCTTTAGCTGTACTTGGTTTTCTTCTGTTTACTGTGGGTTAAGAATATTTCAAGGTAGGATGTAGCATCCTCTTGATGAAGTAAAAGGCTGAAGTTTGTTAAATTAAGAGATTTTTGAACACTGAAGATAATTGCAGTAGGAAGCTTTCTTGGAAGAGAGGAGGAGAATTTACTGTCAGGACTGAGCCTACGTGTGAACTAAAGGAACTATTAGTGTGAAGTATTCAAGAAAAAAGAAAAAATCCAGCATATTTTGCTAGTTTTGAGTGCCCTCTTCTGGCCATAAAATAAGATCTCAGGTGGTGACTGCCTGCATTTAGGCTTCAGGGTTAGTTTGATAATTTTCTTAAAAAATCTTTGCAGCTATTGCCTTGAATTTGATCATATTGTTCTTCTTGAATGTTCATGAAATGAAATAAATTGTGGAGCTTGAAATTACAGGCAACTGATTTTTCTTTGCATTCTCTGTGCTATTAGGGACAGTGCATGAAGGATCCTACATACCCAGGAAGTATCAGCTGTAGTTAAATGACAGAAAAAATGGTTCAATTTGGTTCAAAATAGCAGATTTTCCCTCTATCTGCCATCACCTCACTTGATACAGATTTGCTTTTGGATGCATCTGCTTTGAGCCTTCCATAACTGCACACCAGACTGACCAGGAGGTGCTATTCCCTGGATTTTTGGAACATGTTTGAAATTCCTAACATTGCTCAGGAGACTGGAAGCTTTTCCAAGGTTTTCCTGTAGTCCTTGTTGCAAATGCCTTTCAGAGATTTGGCAGTACTCAAGAAAAACTTCTCTTAAACTTTTCATATATGAAAAAAAGAGTAAAATACTTGAATTGGAGAAAAACAACAAATCAGAGTTGTTGGTGAAGTTTTGTTTAATGGCACAGAGGGGAATGGAAAGAGTTTGATAATAAAAAGAATGTGAAAGTGATTTCTTATGAAAAAATTTGTACTCTGTTGAGCTCAGAAGCAAATTATTTTTTTATGCAAAACTTAGCATAGCAAAAGATATGGAACTGCAGGTAAAGTTAAGTTACATTGGACATCAAAAGCTTGACTAATAAAAGCCTGGAGTACAGAACTTCTTTACTGTTAATCCTTCTTGAAGGTAACAGTCATTATTGATTCTTTTTGTCCTTGCTGTTACATGCTCAGAAACCTGAGTGTCAGAAACCTGATGTGTTGCTTGGGCAGCCAGATGTGCCTTCTTTTGGTAGTGGGCAAGGACACACTACAGCAGTTCAGGCTGGGTGCATCCCCTCAGAACATCACCTCTGTATTTTGCTTTTCACTTGCATCTTTACCAGAACAAAGAATTCTTTGGTGAGATCGGTAGCTATAAGCCTGTCATCTTAAAAAAACAAACAAACAAACAAACAAAACAAAAAGAAAACAAACAAAAAACCCAAACCAAAAACAGGTACAAAAATTATCATTGTTTAGGGGAAAAGTGGCTGTAAATTGGAACTCAGTCTTCTGTGGACACATGAACTATGAGTACTTGGCATTTATTAATTTATTTCCAAAATAATACCATAAGCTTCCCCTGCATTTACTCTGTCTAATTTTGTTGCTACTAAGTGTATTTAAGAACAATAAGCTTATATTCAGAGCAGGATAAATGTCACCAAGAGCCATGTGCTTGTCCACCTGCACTGCAGGGAAGAACAGAGACTGCACTCTCAAGGGAAATACCTCGTGTTTGCCTACCTGGATTTTTAGTATCATGGGTGGGTTAGCAGTTAATCTGATAGTGTCACTTGGATATATAAAAATGAAATTACTGGTTAATAATTCAAGAGTAGAATTAACCATGAAACTAAATTAAAGTAGAATTAACGATTTCATCAACCATGAAATACTGCATTTAAATTACTGAGAGACTTATTTTTCCATGGCTAACTAAGTTGATTCATGTTTCTTTGAGCAGTCAGTGCTTGCAATCACAAAGACAATCATGAATCAATGCCTGTGTAAGTACAAACAAAAATTCTTATGCATATGTAATTGTAAAGGTGCTTGGGTGTTTATTGAGAGTGGAGACACATTATGTACATGAGGGAGCTCAGGACTGAGTCCCTTGAAGGTCCCTGGTGTCGTTTGGGAATTTCTTTGTCTTTTGAATGGATAGTTTCCTGGAATAATTGTTTTATTTCAAACCTTTAAGGATATTCTAGTCATTAGAACAGAATCCCTTAAACACAGGAGCGCAATACAGAAACCTCTTGTGTATCAAGGTTGAAACAACAGTGATCAGAAACAGCATTGATCAGAAACAAGTTAAAAGCTCTTGTCTGCTCCATGTTATGCAGGCACATCATCTGTTACTGATGCAGTGCTTGCCTTAAGAATGGCAGGGTGCTCTATTGGTTACCAAGTGGTGTGTGAGTAGAAAACTCCTTGTAATAATTATTATTTCCTGGCATGTGCCACAGTTCTGTTCTGCATGATGTCCAATGTGATTTGCAATGCCTGTATCAAGGCTTTCAAACCAAAGGACCCCTTTACTGTCACCTCAGTGGTGGCCTGTGTAGCAGCAGCACCACGGAGCTGCATGTGCAGGGCCAAAGCCCCACTGCTGTGCACTAATATGGAGACAGCTGCCCAAAGACATGGTGCCAAAACAGTCCTCTTAAGGAGAGGGAGGCTTGGGGTGCTGGGCCAAGCTGCTGTATTGTTTAAAGCAGCTCAGGGGGTGAAAAACCCATAGTTGGCTGTAAATCTGTCTGTGTGCTTACATTGCATCTCACAGTGACTCTACGGGCTGGTTTTGAATTTTAACCAGATTCGTTCTGTATTGTCCCATTTTGATGAGCTCTTTGTGTACAAGGATAGCAGTGAAGGTCCAGCTTGAGCTCATCCTTCCTGCAAAGTCTGTGCCTTTCTCTTGCAGAACCTCATGGCTGAGTGTGAGGCTGAGGAGAGCCTTCACATTCTGAACCTGAATGCTTTTGCTTTGCTCGTGGCTCAGTGCTTGCAGACAGCAGCCACGAGAGGACAGTGTGGTTACACACTCCCAGTGCTTGCTAATAAATACCATCCTCAGACTGTGCTGAACTGCTGGGCTGTGTGAAGGCACAGCTTAATTCCTGCTTGCACACAGTATCACAACTCCTTGCTATCTGCATGTGTTTGAAGAGTCAGGGCAAAATACCAAAAAGGTCCAAGTTAGAATTAGTCAGTGCCATGAACATGTGAGCTGTCTTTAACAGCAGGCACTGCCTGGGGAGCATCAGTAGGATGTTACATGGTACCTTTATTCTGAACTATGTAGTTGTGTGCAAAGATATGCACACACCTTTCTTTGTTTGATTTAGTTGTAAACGTAGTGGGGCCAAGTGAGTGGAGATGTGTGAGCAGTGGCACCATTCTGGAGTGAATTTTCAGGCTCCTGCACTGCTTATTCTCCTTAAATAAAATATCAAAGTTGGTAGTATTTACTTAGTTGCTGTTGTATCTGTATAACATAATGTTTCTCTCTCTCTCTTTTTTTTCCCTTCTTTTCTAGATATTTCAAGGGAATACCGAATTGTACCAGGAAGTTCGCAATAATTTCATTCCACCTATTATTGCACGTTTTTTTAGGATTAACCCCCTAAAATGGCACCAGAAAATTGCTATGAAAGTAGAGTTGCTAGGATGCCAGTTTAGTATAGGTAAGACAACTGAAAATTTTCAACTGTGCAAGACAGGCAGTGAAATCATTAAAGTTATAAGTGAAATTTCTAACGTTGAAGATTACATTGTGGACATATTTTCAATGAGACTAAAGTACTTTTTGGCTGCATAATCCTTCTGTAACTGGTACTTCTGAATTTCTCCAAAGTTATTACATTTAACCTGGAAAATACCAAATTCAGGTGTACCCAAGGTAATTTAGAAAATAAGTGTGTCAAAAGACACCAGTCACTAACTTTCCATGTTATTGATTCATGGGGTGTTTTTTTCCTCATTATATAACATGAAAAAAGGCTTTCTAGCAAACTGTTATAGCTGATTTCTCCTGCAAAGGAGATGTGGAAAACTAGCACTTCAAAAAACTTCTCTAATGAATTATTTTCTTCTGAAGGCCGTGCCCCTAAAATCACCTTGCCACCACCACCTCAGAACAAGAATGATGAGAAGAATGCTGACTTCGTGGATGACTTCATTCATTCAGTGAAGACTTCATTGCAGACAGATAAAACAACTTTCACACCTGAAATAAAAAACACTACAGTGACTCCAAGTGTAACCAAAGGTATGCACACTTAAACAGTAGAAGTGTTTGGGAACTTCTTACAGTGCTTTGGCATATATTAAGTGTGCTTTCTGAATGTAAATTTTCTCAACACTCAAGGTATTAGAGCAAATGATCAATATTTTATTTTTAATATCTACCAGTTATTAAATACACGTATGATAAAATATGTACAGTTGCATACTGCATGCAGAAGCAAAACCAATCTTACAAGTTACATATGTAATATAAATGTATATACAATATATATTTTATATATATCTGTAATAGTTCTGATTTCCAAAACTTGTTCAAACTGAGTTCAGCTTTTAATCACTGAACAAATTTTGTCAGAAGGAGAATTTGCAAATTGGACTTCCCTTCTGAATTAATCAGGTGTGAGTGCTTTGTTATTTAGTAATGTCTTAGAACAAAACACCTTTGACATAGTAAATCTTTTATGGAGAAGTCTTGTTGACATGAAATTTGAAAAACATCATCTGGCATAATAATTTCGTTTATCAAAGAAAATGGTGAGCAAAGGGAGAGGTCACTGCAGATGTGGGCACTGCTGAAGTGTCCTTTGGATGGCAGGGAACAGGATCACACAGAGACCCAGCACAGGCTGGTGGGATTCACTGTTAAGGTACTGTGCTATTTGCTTCTTAAAGGAGGCTCAAACTTCAGTGGCTGCAGTAATGGATTTTCCATGTAATTAACAAAATACATTGCTCTAAGAGAAAAATCTTACATTAAAACAAACTGGTTGGTTATGATGAAAACCCATGCAAAACCACCAGCTGTGCATGCAGGTACAAGAGCCAGATGTTAATTGAAATTTGCACTGTGAGAGCATCCAGCAGAGTAGCTTAGCCGGGGGATCTGGTGTGATGGACACTAAACGTGAAAACTGTGTGCTTTACCCAAGTAATTTTCAAATCAAAAAAACTGATTTATGAGAAGCTCTTTCTGTCTGACACCACTTAATTTAATGGCTTTCAGATGTGGCATTGGCAGCAGTTCTGGTTCCAGTGCTGGTGATGGTCTTCACTACTCTGATTCTTATCTTAGTTTGTGCGTGGCATTGGAGAAACCGGTAAATGAATAGATGGATGGAAGTGCTTTAATGGAATGTTAGCCTGGTGTGTGGGATTGTGCATGTATTGCCGTGGGAACTTTGTGGTCTGCACTAGTGGAAGGAATTGTATTCTTTCTGAGAAAATACTCACTTGAACAACGAGGATAGACAAAACAGCTTTTTGTAGCTGTTTTCATTAGCAGTGCTTTGACTAAAAACTGGTTTTTCCAGTGGCAGCAGACTGGTGATGGCAGGCCAGGTTACTGGTGCTTATACATTAAATTTGAGGACCAGTTACAGCCAAGGTCATAGTTGATGAGCATTAATTAATGCATCTTTTGATAAGCAGAATAGCTAAAATACCTCTTTGTTCTTTCTTTTTCACAGCAAGAAAAAGACCGAGGGCACGTATGACCTACCTTACTGGGATCGTGCAGGTAACAAAATGGTTTTATGAAACCGTTTACTCAGCATTGTTTGTTTGATGTGTATTTCAGATTGCAGTACACAGTTTCCACTAGCAGAAGCTTTTCTAATGGTAACTGATGGAGGCATACTGATCACTGAATTTCTTTGCTGGACAAACTTAACTGCACTGCTTATACTCTGAATTCTTTTTTGAAGAAATAGAAAATGTCGTGTCTGCTGTTAGAGCTGATAGCTCTAGTGAACAAAGGTAGTTTAGTGAGCAAAGTATAGAATCTCTTACACAACATGAGAGAAAAAAAAATTACAATGAATGTCTATGCATTTGATAACCACTTATTTGGTACTTTTTTTGTCCTGGAAAAGATCTTTCATCTTAGTGTGTAAGTTCTGTCAAAAATCTGTCTTCATTGCCCCGGTAAGCATGTGGGATTTAGGTGTATTTTCCACCCCACTGTCTTGTGCCTCTCAAACTTAAGATCAGACAACTGCACCAAGCAGCCCTTTGCCCTTGTCCTGAAACTGCCTGTGCCCTGGTGCAAAGGGCAGCTGCAGCAGTCGGGTCTGTACTGTTGTATGGATTGTGCTTCACTTCTCTGGCCTTATGGTGAAAACTTGCACATCCATGTGTTTGCTCACTGGCAGTCTTAAGTATGTCTTACCCTTTAGACAAGAAGCCTTTTAATGACCTTATTTGTTACATGTCTGTTTCTGATAGGTCACAGCTCTGTTGTCTTAGAGTATTGCTCAAAGTAGTGGTAATTGAGTTATTGACCTGCTACAACGAAATACAAGCTGTGGTGCAGAAATATTTTAGTAGCTTAAAACACAATAGATATACAGTCTTGGGTGGTTTGTTTGTTGTTTTTTTTAATCCATGTGAAGGATGGTGGAAAGGAATGAAGCAGTTTCTCCCAACCAAATCAGTAGAACATGAGGAAACTCCTGTACGCTACAGCAGCAGCGAAATCAGTCACCTGAGACCCAGAGAAGTCCCAACAATGTTGCAAACAGAGTCTGCAGGTACTTTGTGGGCCATGTCATATACATATATATATATATATATATATATATATGACATGCTAAAAAATGCCATCTGGCTACATTTGTTATTTTGTGTTTTTTGGGGGATGGAGGAACACAGGAGAAATTAATAGTTTTGTGGTAAGCACATTTCTTAAAATGCAGGCTTTTCCAGGTCTGCCCTCTGAGTACCATACCATTCAATGTAGGCAGACACTTGCCCAAGTTAATGCAATAACTGAAAGTTTCTTTACTTGTTATTAAACCTCATGAAGGGTTAAAGAATTCTTTTGGTTGTATTTTCTTGCACTGGAAATAATGTCATCACAATATCTTTATGCACAAATCTGAAATGTGGCACTTGATCCTGTACATTCACTACATGGATTAAATCATACCTGTGATCTGGAAAAGGAGGATTTACTGATAATGGCTTGTCTGTTTTTACCCAGCTAGTCAGGTTTTTCACCTCCACTTTTTGTAACTCTGATTCTGTGTTAAGCTAAAGCATCTCAGATGGCTGTATGCATCCTTCCCTCCTCAGAGGAAAAACCCTTCACCTCAAGGACCACCTTTTATCCAGAGCCAGGCAGGATAATTTCACTTAAATCTAATTTTGCAGAGAACAACAATCATTTCAATAAGCTTTGTTTTCAGGCAGATTTGCAGCATGGGGAATTGCAGCTCGCCAGGGGAGAAGTATAAACCTGAGAAGTGGGGATGTTTTGGCTATCCCAATGGCTCCAACTATGGGGTGGAAAGGAATTCTTTTCCAAAGTGATTGGCACTGGTGGACAGAGATGGACCACTGGTTTGATGTAGGATGATAATCTCTGTGAGGCTGTTGACAGGTTGTGTTTAAGTGTGTTTATATTGTTTTGTTGTGGCTTGCAACACAGAATATGCTCAGCCCCTAGTCGGGGGAATTGTCGGGACACTTCACCAGAGATCAACCTTCAAACCAGAGGAAGGAAAGGAAGCAAGTTATGCTGACTTGGACCCTTACAACTCCCCCATACAAGAAGTTTACCACGCCTACGCCGAGCCCCTGCCGATAACTGGACCCGAGTACGCGACTCCGATAGTCATGGACATGTCCAGCCATCCCAGCACGGCTCTCAGCGTTCCTTCCATTTCCACCTTCAAAGCTGCAGGGAATCCAGCTCCTCCACTGGTTGGCACTTGCAATAAGCTGTTATCCAGGACAGACAGTGCCTCCTCAGCACAGGCACTGTATGACATACCAAAGGGGCAGCCGGGGCCGGGCACTGCCGAGCAGCTCATGTACCAGGTCCCGCAGAGCGTGGCCCATCCCACTGGCTGTAAGGATGAACAAAGTTAGCTCACAGGGAAGGTACAAGGATAGAATGGTGGCTTGTTTCTAAAAGCCAGTTCCATAAAGCTCACAGCCTCATTTTTTTCAATTCTGTTGTTTTGATGATGTTAGTCTTAAATAATACAATGTTGAACCAAAAGATACGGTATTGGAGGTCTGGGAAAACAGCAATTCTGCCTTTCCTTAAGCTGTATGTACAACAGCTTGTCTCCTGCAAAGCCATGGACTTCTTTATTACTGCTGTACAATTGTCTGTCAGACATGAGAGAAGAACTCTTCATGGTTAGCTTCAGTAACTCATAGATGTGAATGATAAATTGGGAAAAACAGTTTAAGTACAAAAGCCAGTCATTTCTTCCTAATGGTACTACTCCTTGGGGGAAAACCCCCAACCCAAAGCTCTTAACTTTCTGTGTAAGCATTACAGCTTCTAAAATTCCTGTTTCCTTATAAAATGTCTGCACAATTTTGGACTTTACAAACTGCTATCAGGACTGATGGCAAAAATCCCTTCAGCTTCACAGTATAAAATAGTTTTTATTCTGAATTATCTTACGTCAGCTCTTTTTATCAGAATTGGGAATTGTCACCTGTGTGTTTCTCAGAAGGTTCCTGCCATTTTGGCTAGCCTTCCAAAACCAGAAGCTGCTCTGCACAATCTCTTTTCTGCCTCTTCTCCTTAAGCCACTCAATGTTGTTCCTTCCTAGAGATCCAGGAGGCGCAAATTGTCACAAGCAAACTACCTGGAAACTGCTTTTATATTTTTCCCTAGCACATGAGGGCCACTCTGAATAGTGTCTGCCTCCAGGTCAGACTTCCCTGATGTCAGTGCAAGAAGCATCCAGGTGCTGGAGGAGATTTAAGTTCAGAAAGGCCCTGCCCTCCCCAGGACTATCCATTGTTCTGTGTTCAGGTGTGAGCTTATACAAAGAAAGATTTGTACATAGTTCTGTGAGTGCTTAAGGAAGCACACAAATACTCTAATGGTGCACAGTTTGTGTTAGACTTGCATTTAGCACATATGGTACGTTTTAGCACAACTGACAAACTTTAGCCTTGGGGCTTTTCATATGATTGTTCTTATTAGAAGCATGAAAGATTCCAAAACCCTGGCAAAAGAACCAGTACTATTCCAAAGAGTGTCCATTTCAGATGTGTTTATTGGAATTTGTATCCTTTGAATGTTCCAATGTTCTGTACTGTGAAAACGTTGCAGTCAGTCATCTGTTGGGGTAATGTAGACTAGTTTTAGCTAGGTAATCAGAAAATGAAAATAGTCTGAATGACATATTTGCCATTTTTTTATCTTGTTAGGAAAAAAAGCACAGCTTTCTTACCTAAGTAGTAGGAAAAAAAAACACACAATAAAAATGCTGTATTTTTATTCTAACAGCACTGTGGGAAGGATGCTGAATTAATTCATACATGTGAGACCTCCTACCTACACAGTAACCCTGTTTTATGGACTTCAGTGGTTACTGTTTGTTTTTGTGATGTAATTCAAAGCCTTGTTTACTGCCCAGGTCCTTAAACGCTGTGGGGAACATCTAAATGGAAACTGCAGTGCTGTTCAGGAGGCTGCCACCATGCCTTAATACCAGTCTGGTATCCTCACTTACCACTTGGAAGTCTGTTGGCAGAGGGGCTGTATAGAAACTCTCTAGTCAAAAACTACTTGTGGCCTGTTCAGCATCTAAAATATGTTATTACATGGAATCATAGAATGGGCTGGGGTTGGAAGGGACCTTAAAGACAATTTGTTTCCAATCCCTACTGCCCTGGGCAGGGACACCTTCCACTAGACCAGGTTGCTGGCCTTGAACACCTCCAGGGCTGGGAGATCCATAACTTCATTGGGCAACCTGTTCCAGTGTCTGACCACCCTCAGAGTAAAGAATTTCTTCCCAAGAGCTAACCCTAAACTTTCCCTCTTTCCGTTTGTACCCATTACCCCTTGTCCTATCACTGGAGTTCCTGACAAGGAGTCCCTCTCTGGCTTCCCTGCAGGCCCCTTCAGACACTGGAAGGTTCTTAGGAGATCTCCCCACAACCTCCTCTTGTCCAGGCTGGCCAGCCCAACTTTCTCAGCCTTTCTCTATAGGGGATGTGCTCCAGTCCTCTTGCCAACCTCCTGGCCTCCTCTGCCCTTGTTCCCATAGCTCCATGTCCTTCTTACACTTGGGGGTACCAGAGCTGGATACTGCACTCCAGGTGGGGTCTCACCAGAGCAGAGAAGAAAATCACCTCTCTCAACCTGCTGGCCACACTCCTTTGGATTCAGCCCAGGATTCCATTGGCTTTCTGGGCTGAGAGCACACAGTGCCAGCTCATGTTGAGTATTTTACCAACCCTCACCCCCCAGTCCTTCTCTGCAGGGCTGTTCTGGCACTCCTCTGCCCAAGCTGTGAGGGTGCCTGGAGTGCCCTGAGCCAGGGGTAGGACAATGCCTTGTTGAACTTCATGAGGTCCCACTTCTCAAGCCTATCCAGGTCCCTCTGGATGGCATCCCTTCCCTCCAGCATGGAGACTGCACCTCACAGCTTGGTGGTGTTGGCAAACTCAGTGAGGGTGTGCTCAGTCCCACTGTTCCTGTCACCAACAACGATGCTGAACATATTCTGTGCTTTCTTAAAGCCCAATTCTACAATTTTTTGATCATTTATTCTCATTCATTGAGAATGACTTTTTTTAAATTATTTTTTTAGAGTTGGGTGTCTAAGCCTAAATGTGAATGTAAGTAAGGATGGCAAATAAGACCCATTTGTAAAGCAAATTCCTGCCTGTAATTGTACTTGTGATGTTCTTGCAACTTTTTCTGGCTGACAAAGCCAGTCTGCAATCTTTGTAGTTTTGCTTAAACAGGTAAGTGTTCTTAGCTATCAGCAGCAACTATGAAATGATCTGAGCTGATTTTATTTGAAAGATGTGACAATAGATACTTACTTGGCCAGGTTGAGTTCTCTCCGTTCTCAATCTGTACCAGTTTAGGCTTAGAAAAATTAATCTACTGTAAAAATAAATGGATATGTTCAAGTCAGTACAAATAACCCACCTGGATTTAATTTTTACTGCAGGCCAAGAATGGTAGAACTGTGGATAGCTGTAGGCTAAGGTGGTGTAAGAATTAAACAGTTTCTCTACAGTGGGTTATTCTTTAAGCAACCATAATGCAACTTGATTATCTGAGGAGCATGAGCTGTTACAAGAATGGATGTTTTTAAGAATTTAAGCCCCTTTTCTGAAGGAATTTGGTCCCAAGCTTTGCTCCCTGCTTCAGCCATTGAAAATGTTATCTGCTAGGGCTAAGATAAGTTTGAGTATGTAACAGTTTGGTTTGAAATGTATGCTACAAAGTGTAAAGCATTGATTTCCAAATGTAAGTTGCATGACACACTTAAGACTAGAATTTGCCTGTGTACAATAAAGCAAAGGTACATTTCATGGGTCTCTCTTATATGTGAAGACATATGTATATAAAATGTATTTCAATCTTGTTTGGCTTGAGTATTCTCCCAGAATGTATGTTCTTACCTCAGCATGTACTGTAGTTTCTCAGTATTTGTATATGTTGCTAGGACTTAGACTGTATAAATAGTGAGGGGGTTTTATATGTTAAAAAATATTTTAAATAAATTGTACATACTTATTACTCAGTATGTTTGCAGTTAACACCTTCTCTATATCTAATTCATTTGTAGACTGGAAATACCAGGGTTATTTGTGAGTTCCATGGGGCCATGCCCTGCCCCCAGTCAGCACAACACCTCTACACTGCTGCAGATGCTGGCTATTTCCAGTTACTGACAGAAGCTGATGCTGCTTTTACTTCTTCATATTGACTCTACCACTGCAGTGCCTAATGCAAAGAAATCAGTCCTAATTACTCTTCTTTTACAAGTGGTGTTGAGCAGTCATCTGCCTCATGCACTCAGAATGACTCAGAATGACTTTTTTTACTGTTTCTGCAAGTTCTTGTCTGTTGTACTGGAAGTGCCATTGCCTGCTGGACAGAATTAGTCCTGGTGTTAGTTCCCCCTGTAGAGGAGAAGTTGCTCGTGGAAGGAGTTGTGTGGAAAAACTCCTGTGTAGTGAAGGAAGTCGTCTGCCTGTGAAAGAACAGTAGCTCCTAATGTTTAAGATACCAAGATCTAGTATGTACAAAGTAGTGTGGAGGTATAAACACTTCAAAGAATGAAAACTAGAGTAGGTGCAGAATTAGAGCCATTCTTTTCTAGAAGCAGCTGATTGTTTTGTTTTCCCAGAAATCCATGACTATGCTTGAGAAAGTAAAAGGGCCACAAGAGCAGAGCTGGTTTTCTCAGGAGCAGTTATTATTTTATGCCACATTATTTTGCTTCTACTGAAATACTTGCTTTCTACTGAAATATTATACTGAAGTATTTTTGAGCTGTTTGTCAGCAGCATCTCTGTCCCACACAGCCAAGCCCTGCCATGCCTCAGTGTAAAGTCACCAGCTTTAGTTTGATTGGTGGAGAAACAGGATAGTATTTGCTCTAAGGAAAACAAAATTCACACTTCTAACTCAGCCCTACATGTGCATCCTTTAGGAGACTACCAGCAACAATCATGGCAAGTGCAAGGGAAGTAAGTTGCTACACAGCTGTAATCTGAATTTTGTAGGTACCTGTCACACAGTTCACAACCAGTAGGCTCTGTACATGGGATAGGAAGGGACTGGATCATCCAATAAAGTCACCTGCAGTCCAGGTGAGCAGCTGGATGTCCAAGAATCTTGTTTCTCACAAGGAGGTAGGCAGATGTATTGAACAGTTCCTCAGGTCTTGCTCAGCTCTTGGTGGGGCAGGATCTGTGGTGTTCTTCCTCCTTCAGCATAACACATGAATACACCTACCTAAAAGAGCTAAGGTAGGAGTGATTTTCCATGTGTGGAAGAAATTCTAAATCCTCTGTTATGCATCTGTAACCTCTTACTCTTTATGCTCTTCCTATACTCACTGCACTGAAGCCTGATCACAAAGAAATACATGCTTTTGGCTTTTTCTTTTGCCTAAAGCTAGGAGTTCTACCAACTTTCTTACTACCAAAATGCCTTGTGCTTGCACAGGAGAGGAAAAATAATGTACTAAAACACATCCCCGTCTGAGAAGAGCTCAGCTGGCTGCAGTGCAGCCAACTAATCTAAAGGAAGTGAAAGACAAGCTTCTGTCTTTTGTCTTCTTGTGCATTTTCTCCTCCAAAATACTCGTCCAGCCAGAGCAGAATGGAAGATTCATGGAGGAGTTGTGTCTGCTGCTCTGCAGAGGGAAGTACTCAGCTGGGTTTCCTTCAACTGGCCATCTGCTTTTGGGTTTTTTAATAAAAGTCTGCCAGCTGGGTTTTTTAATAAAAAACAAAACAGCTTGAAGACTGTGCTTTTTCAAGTTTGGCTTATATACAATACAGAAAACCTCAATTCCTTCAGGAAATGATAATAAAAAGGATTTGTAAAAACTTAATTGTCATCAGTGCCAGCAAAGCATAGAAGTGCAGCCTCTGTCATGGCTTCTCATTAATCTGCTCAGGAAAGGAAAGCAGGTGGAGGCAGGCAGGAGAAAAGTGCAGTGGAACAGCTGCCACAATACATACATCAATATTAATAGTTCTGGAAAGCTGGTGGCCCTCCCTGACCTGCCATTGACTGCAAAATTTTGCAGTCCTGTTTTCAGTGGAGATTGTAGTGTCAGCTCAGATGGAATAGTTGAAAAGGTAAACCTTGTTTCAGTGGTTAAGTAACATTCCTTGGCTGCCAAAGTCATGGAAAGCTTTGCATTTCATGAACTAAAGAGATAAAAAGAAATTTCCATAGCCATTATTAGGAGCAAGTGAGGAATGGCTACAAGGAAAACAGAGCAGAGGGGATTTTAAATGTAGGGTTTATAGTTTAGGATCAAAAGGCACACAAATTTCTCATATAGCTCTAAGAAGCAATAAAGTAATTAAGAGCCTGATGCAAATAAACCAAAAAAGCCAGTGATATTTTGTACTCCTTCACACTTCAAAGGGACAGAAAAAATAACCTAAGAGTCACCTCTGTTCTACAACAGTAAACTCAGTTTAAGGGAAAGATGAAAATTGGACAGACATCACTGGGAAACTTGGTACAAGTAAAAGACTTTAAAACCAGCGTGGACAGTCACACAAAATACACTAAATAAAAAGGAGAAAAAAAAAACAGGAAAAAAGAACAAAGGTCTTTTACAATTACCTACTATTACCTACATTTCAAATTCTACCTTTGAGGCTAGGACAAAGCTGACACCAACACTACAGGAACACATGGGATTTATGATGTCTTTATTTGGTTTGCCCTACCTTCAATTCCCTCATCTTTACATTGCTCCATTTTTTCTTGAAAATTGAGAAACCTTCCTTCTTTAGGGAGCTCACTGTAAGTTGAGGTCCTGGGAAATCTGTCTCAAAGCTCCACCCCACAGAAGATCCCCTCACAAATCTACAGAATTTGCATGGGAACTGAAACAGGAATATATAATTTACATTCACTGCAATCTAGTAGGTAACAGTACCTTAAACAGGAGTACATCCAGACATGGAAACAGCACCTGTCTTGAATGGGTATGTGATGTTCAATCTCATGACACAGCAGTAAAAATTCCTGATTCACAGCAATCTTCTGAGATTCAAGATTTCTCTTCAGCTCCTTCTGTGAACACAAAATAGCATTCTATATGAGAAATAACAGCCTTGTAAAATACACACAAAAGTGTAAACTTGCTTGTATATGTAAAACACCCATGAGGGAATGTACTCAGAATTCATTCAGGATTGCATTTGCAGAACAAAAATTGGAACATTCTCCAGACACTGAGACAAAATACTGCAAACAAGCCTCTGCCTTTTTCTTCAGGTTTTACAATGAGAATTTTGGAACAAAAAACTAACACACAGAAAAAAATAAACCCCATCATTCCTAAGCTATCTATATTAGCAGGTAACTTAGTCCAATGTCTCCTGCCCCAAAGCTCTGATTCACTGGGAGAAAAAAATTTCATTTTTCAGTAAAACTCAAATGTTTCATAACTTTAAGAGATTTTCCAGCTGCAATTTTGTCAACAAGAAAGCCTCACACTGGCCCAAAACCTAGTTAGTGTAACAAAGTGACAGAACAGTGTTCCTGATCCTCAGCAGATGTAAGAAGATTTGAGCTGCAATCCTGGAAAGTCATCTTCCTTCAGACAGGTGGGCAAAAAGACCTTGTGATATGTCCTCAAAGAACTCCTCAGCATCCTGCCTTGAGTTACCTGGCACAATCTGCACCACGTACAATAAACAGTGTCCAATCCTACAAGATAAATCTCACTAACATAAATTACTCAAGACAAAATTACTTGAGAGATTCAAATTAATTCACACTAATCATTGGTGTTCATTAATCACTAGTGAAAAGCAGCTTTCCAGAATGGACAAACATACAAAAAGCAAGCTAGTCCTTCCCCAGCTCTCACATCCACAGTTCCTAAGGCTTCAAACAAGTGACACTGCTGAAGAGGACATTCTCTCTCAGCAGCAGCCAGATCCCCAGAGAAATGCTTGGTCCCAGTTTGCAACCAGGTTAGTGCAGGACAGCTTTCAGACAGACTTGGATGGGGCAAGGCCCAGCACACCACTGGAGGTCTCAGAACCTGCCCAGGCAATGTTTGACAGGGGCTGGACCCACCACAGGCCCCAAGGAAGCTCTGCTGTCACTTCCAAAAGGGATTATTTTTTTTTTTTGTATGTGAGTCCTTGCTAAACCGTGGTTGTTTTTTGTTAAACCTCCTTCTTTTACACCTACCTAAAACCAATCCTTCGGCTGTTAGTCTCAGTGACCACTGCCTAATTCATTATTTTATATCCCTGAAAGTGTTCAAAAGCACCCACTACACTGCTGTAATACACCACAGGGCACCTGGTTAACACCAAGCGTGGAAAACACTCCTCACTACCATGAGCTTACAGAATTTTCAGAGCTGTCTTCCAGCCCAGCTTTTGGGGAATGACAGCAAACCACATTGCAGTGTTACTTTGACAGTTACCTTTGTTTCTCAAAATTAAATGGGGTCAAAATTCAGTACTTTGATGTGAAGGGAAAAGACCCAACATCCTAACAAAATTCCAGTTCCTACGAGCAGATAATAACCAATGATATTTCAATTATGTTTTCTCAGCAAAATACAAATAGTTTCTGCTTCTATACATATTTTACAGCATTTCTCCCAGCACAATAGGGGAAGATGAAGCCATACACACAACTGATTTGCTGCATCAAACAAACAAACAAAAATAAATGCTGATTATTAAACCAAACGCCTGTTATGAAACTAGACCTCCACTGGCAGCATTCCCACTCCAGTGGCAGATACTAAATTTGACATCATCAAAAGCCTGAAACCATTACTGATTATTTCAAAAGTTTTAATTTCTTTGCCTCTGTATCAGATTTTAAACTCACATGATAATGACAGCCACATGATATCCAATACTAATACTGCCTCTAAGAATGAGTTCCAAGATGATCCACTGCATACCAGCTGAATCCTCCTTCATCAATGAGACAGTTTAAAAGCTCTCTCTAGTGATTAAATACTTTGTTGGTACAAGCAAAGAGGGGTACAAGGAAGCTGTTTTCCCATGGGAATGCTATTATACTTCAGGGTTGTTTGTTTTTTTTTTTAACTACTTATGAAACATCACATATTTTCAGGATCTTGGATGCAGACCATCTCAGAGCCAGCAGACTGACATTTCACAGTTCCAAGGAGCTGTATATACAATTTTACGTTGTTTCAACAAGGTGTTTTCCCCTTTCATGTTACATGGTAAGATATATTTGACAAACTCACTATTTTCAAATTCTGCAGTTCAAACATAATTATTTTCAGATCTTCATTCATGTGGTTAAAAAAAATGCTTACCTGGCATTCCTTTCTGTGTGTCTTCAGACTTAACCTCAGATGGTTTGTACATCTTGTAACCATGAAGCTACATATAGAACAAAACAGAAATTTAACATTCAAGAAAAAAAAGGTTAATTTTCCTTAACTGATAGTTATCTACAAACACATATACAAACACATACACAAAGAATGCATTTACAATATTTTTACAAGGAAATATAACTACTTATATTCAGTCATATGTAGTTAGATGCTGTATATAGCTCCATTTCAAGATAGCATTGCAAAACAAAATCACATCTTACTCTCACATAACTTATGAGGAGAAACAGCATGGGAAACCCCATTTTTCTAAACAAATCAATTATATAAAAATGCCACTGTCTCATTTGGCTTTTCTCTAGTACACCTGTAAGCCAGTTGCACCATGAACTGAAGTTTATTTCTTCATTGCATTGAAAATTCCATGGAAACAAGTGGATTCTGTTTCCAGCTAGTTGGAGGTTGATGAGCAAAGTAAGACCTTGACTGCATAATCTAAATATGCAATGGTAAATACTTATTAAAAACCCCTACTGAAGCAAAAATTTGCCTGAATTTTGAATATGGGTTATTGCAGCTTAAAAAAAGAAAAATAAAATTTTTGCTTTCATATCAAGATATTACTCAGCTCAGAACATAATTTTTAATACAAAAAAAAATTATATTACATATTATTATGAGAAATGATTGTACATCTTTTTACTAACATAACTTTTTTCAGATAAAAACTGTATTCAAAAGGCCTCAAAAATAAGCACACTACAGACTTCCTGCTCTTGCTACTAGAGAAGGAAAGTGCTAATGCCTGGAAAATGTCAGGATCAATCCAGCCATTTCCTCACAGTTAATTAATCAGTGAGGATCAAGCAGTTTACGTGTGAACTGAGTCAGAAGCATAATTCCTTTTATGCTTAAAAGAAATAAAACACCCCAAAATTTCTCTGATTCTGTGCTAGTAAAAAATGAATTGTGTCCAAATGTACCTCTTTCACATGCAGGCAGGTTAATGCAGTGATGTAAATCTCAGCCTAGCAGAGGTGAGATGTGGGGAAGTGGTTGGGATGCAGCTGTCACATCCTATTGTCCTGGTTTACTTTTTCCTGGCTTGTGGAGGCACTGGAAGACAGCACCACGGTCAGATGGACCCATTCAGAGATGTTCAGATGTTACCAGTTTTGCCCAGTGCTCTCTGTGACTTACTTTCTGGGCTTGCTTTCACAGTGGCCTTGCATGCACAGATCCAAAAAAGTTGTTGCCTCACCATCCTAACTAAAAGAACTAAAAGAAAGATACAGGATCTGTAGTCTGGTCCTTCAGCACTGCCGAAGCAGGTTTGATCCAACTCAAGGATCTCTCCTAAGGCTGTGACTACCACGGATTCCAGTGTAGGAGCCCGTGAGCCCTGGTGCAGTGCCCAGCACAGACAGAGCTCCCCAGCGGGCCTGGTGAGCCCCAGCTGGTGGCAGAGGACACGAGGGGACAGCAGCACCATGGCTCATGGCTCCATGAGCCGGTGTTTGCCCACACCAGTGGCCCCAGGAGAGCCCACGGGAACATGTCCAGGCCCCCTGCACACCCTGCTCCCGGCAGCTGCACCCCACGGGAACGAGAACCACAGTTCCTGAATTTCCCAGCTTTTCAACCTCAACAAACCTACCATGCAGGGAAGGCCTGAGAAGATCCCAGTTTCTTCCCCACTCCAATGTCTGGTCCTTAAGAGGTGTAAGCTTTGGACAAGGCCTTGGCCATCAGCTAACCACCTCCTCCTAGTACATGAGCAACTGTTTTGCCTCTTAGGACAAAGAACCTAAAGAAGAAATCTGCACAAGACTTGGATACACAAGACTTGCCTCTTCCACCAGTTTCTAAGGAAATCAAGCTCTGCCTGCCTGTATCCCCTCCAAAAAAGTTTTGAGCAATGTTTGGCTGAGGAATCCTCATGAGGGGAACCAGAGGAGCAGGTACCGCTCTCTTCTCTTTGTTGACCAGTGACAAGATTTGGGGAAATGGCATGAAGCTGGGGGGGAGGTTTGGGTTGGATATCAGGAAAAGATTCTTCCCCCAGAGGGTGATTGGGCACTGGAACAGGCTCACAGGGAAGTGGTCACAGCACCAAGGCCGCCAGAGTTCACAAAGCATTTGGACAACATGCTCAGGCACATGGGCTGACTCCTGGGGTGTCTTGCACAGGGCCAGGAGTTGAACTTGAAGATTCTGATGGATCCAACTCAGCATATTCCACGAAAACTTGCCAACATGAAAGTGATGTCATGGTTGTTAGGAGTTTTATGAAATCACTGGTGACCAAGAGAGAGTGCAGACGATGTTACAAATCCACAGCTCAGGTGATCTCTATACAACTGCTCCGCATTCTGCAAAACCAGTAAAGCACAGGATCCAAAATAGGGACAACTTAATTAACTCAGATATGCTCCTGAAACTTTAAAATTATAACACCACTGTAGGAAAGGAACGTACTTTGTCCAAGAGCTCAGGATTATCAAACTGAAGTAATTATGGAAAATAATCTTTCAACAGCTGAAAAAATTGCACCTTACACATTCATACTGCATTTATTTTTATGACAGGATCACTATCACCTGTTAGATTGATATGAGAAATGCTGACAAAACAAGTAAATTTCAGGGCAAATCCCAAATTACAAAACATAGTCTGTGTGATTTACACTGTGTGAGACATTCCATTGCAATCAAAACCCCCCACAAGCAAAGAAATATGAAAATGCCCAACAGGTTTGTGCTCTGCCTTCTCATTTTCTTACCTCCCTTTGAAAAGCAACTCTTGACCTTTTTAGTTAAGACTTGGCTTTCCACTGGTTGCCTGAGGTGAAGTTACAAACTTAGAAATCTGAATAATAAACTCCTCCAGCTACAGCCTAAAACCCATTGGCACAATTACAGTTTCTACATGTGTTAAGCAGTTCTTGTATTTAATTCATTTTATCAGTAACAAAAACTTGCAGAGAGAAAATCTTATCCACAGCTTTTCTTCTTAACTTACCAACTTCGTTCAGGATCAATGACCTTTTTTATTATTAACTGCAAAGCCAGAAATGACAATGCATGAAGAAAGGTTGCTCAAAGGCTTTCTATGATCATTGCTGGGTCTCGTGTCAACAACAAGCTTAAAACACAGAAATCTGACTACAGGCACTGGTGTAAGGTGTAGGTGATGACTCACTGATCACTCTTTTATTCGTTTCAGTGATCTCCATTTCAATTTCTGGGTGTCCCACACTGGGATGGCACCACACAGGCCAGCAAAAGCCAGCCCATGTGGGGACTGCCATGCATTGCACAACTTGGAAGCACACCCTGCCACCCACCAGGATGAAGCGCTTCCTCGGAGCCCTGTGTCGGATCCCTCCCGCCGCCCGGCGCTGGGGACACAGCCCCGCTGTCCCCGGCCACCGTGACAGATTTCTGGGCACACCCTCTGTGGGGAACAGGGTTATTAACTGCAGATGTTACCATTGGCCTGAGCTGCTGGGAAGGAGCCTCGCTCTGCACTGTCAGAGAAGGGCCACACATCACCTCAGCGGCAGGACAGTGGTTCCACACAAGTTCACTGGTTATGAGAACTGCCACTGTGGGCAGGTACTGCCTCCTTTCTTTTTCTGGTAACCATTTTGGTTTTTTTGGACACATCTCATTATCATTGGCACCAATTATACAGTCCAGAGACAGCCCAGGGATTCATCTAAGTTATCTGAGAAATCTCAAGACCTTTTAACCCAAGCTTAAACCTTGAATCCTCCAGTATTATAACTGGTAATGCAACAGTTTTCATTACAGACAGGAATTGTCATGGGGGAAAAGGCAAATAACTTTGGGTAGCTGGGTTTGACACAGTAGAAAACCTCTTTTTTTTTTTGCCCCAAGCTTTTTTAATTGTTTCAGTTTGAAAGAATCATTTTAGGCACTTTAATGCAAAGTGACAATAGTTGTAATTGTGTAGGAGTATAACCAAATGGCCTTTTTTCATCTTGTTTCATGCTGTATGTTCTTGTTCACAGAGTATATAGTACATAGTAAACACACAGATATTTTGGTTAGAGCTCTCTGAAATATAAGCCTTCCGAGGTATGAGCTATTTTGATATCTTTACCTGTGGCAATTAGCATCTGATGTAATCTAAATATTGCCTCTACTTGCACTGTACCTAGCCCTAGAGTCCTTTTCCTCTCCTAGGTGGTTACAGAGGGAAAGGGAGAAAACTTTTCTCATGCATTCATGAATGTGAGCAACAGAAAAACAAGCCCCACTCTTCCCCATAACCCAAGAAAAAAGCAGGACCCAAAGCGAACAAAAACTGTTCCACAATCCCTCTTTTGGAAACCAGAGGCCACCAAATTGAAGGCAGCTGCCCAAGGCACTCCCAACTCATAACAAAATTGTTCTTGGAATTGCAGGGAATAATGCAATTACAGAGAACCCAGTCAAAACACCTTAGCTCAAAAACCATGCATTGTATTTCAGACTGCGCTGAAAACAGAGAAACATTTTTATTGAACTTGGCTGCTCCCCAAAATCATATGGGCTTTCCAGATCACATGTCAAGATACACCATCATCTTGAGCAGCTCAGCCAAATTTCTTTGCCTTTACACCCCAGAGCAGAAAAATTTCTTCTTCCCCTTCCACACTTCCCCGCATTTTGTGGTTACAGCTTTTTCTCAAATCAGCTGTTTCAAACCCTGCTGCTCCCAGCGAGGATGACAGCACCTTCCGACCATGTGACAAGCAAATGCTTTCTCCTGTTTTAGATCTAAACTCAAATCCAAATTGCTATGCAACTTCTCTTCAGATTACCAAAGCCCTCCCTTCCCTGAATTGCCATCTTTGACTTTACTCTTGTATTAGTTTCATTTCTCAGAGGAAGGATAGGAAGCTTTTACACTGCAGTGCATCACTAAAATACACCATCCAAACACTACCGTTAGTAATCTCCATGCAACACAGCTGTTAATATGAAATAGATGTAGCATGTAACTAATTTTTTTAGATTCTACAAGCCTGTGATCATGCTAATCTGTTTCACATGAAGGGCTCATTTTCAGATGATTAGAAACAGAAAAACCAGCCTAGGCAGACAAATACTGGACATACATCCATGAGACTGTAAAAGCCTGAAACAGACTAGGAAGAATTCTCTAACTGAAATATCCTCTGCTACTGAAATATCCTGTAACACCTGATTCACTCTTATGTCTCTCTCTAGATACAGAGTTATATCCATCAATGAAATTCAATCCTAAAAGGAGCTGGCAACCAAAACCACTACAACAGCTTTTGACATTAAAATACAACTGTCTCCTATACCTCCCTGTAAGTTAGAAATGAGATTTAAATTGCAGGTAAGTTTTTCATAATAATGCAATCTTGTCCCCTCCAGGTATTTTTGCCACTGTTAAAAACTGAACTACAGAACTCCAGAAGATGCTCCTATATGTAACTGTCATCTTCAAAATCATAACCAAAACCCAGAAACATATCCCCCATGTGACTCATTTATTTTAGACCATTTTTACCATATAAATTTAGATTACATCTGTGAATAGGAATCCTTTGTCCAGTTTTTCATTTATTAATTGTCCATTCCTCAAAAGAAAAAAAAAGAATAAATAGTATCTTCCTTTATTTATCTGTTCTAGAGAAAAAGATGGAGAAAAGAAAAAAATGCATGTTCTAGTACTTTAAGCATCTGTGACATCATTAATTTCAGCCCACCAAACCTAAACCCGATTTTTGACATGCATCTTTCTTTTGCTGAGTGTGAAAGAAAGGGGAAAGTTTCATTAGCTCAAAGGGACTGAAAATGCAGCAATGATGCAAGATGAGGCTTTAAGTTGCTGTAACAAAGGAACCAAATAACTCTAATAATTTTGATATGGCAAGATATTACAAATAATGGCAATAAGTTTTTTATGGCTTAGTGTTGTAGCCCTGACAGTGGTGCTGTTGACTTACATTTTTCAGGTACAGCTCTTAACGTCATTCAGTAATCCTAACCCCAGACATCTTTGCACCGAGTAGTCAGGTCTACATAAATCTCTCTGAGAAAAGAGCCCACTTACTAGTGGCGAAAGTGTGTTTGATAGATAAGCTAATTAGAATTCTATTTTGGAAAGTTTTACCAAGGCACTTTTTATTTCCTCTTTACTCAAGACACATTATCTTGTGTCTTAACTCATAAATTCAAATATGCAAGGCAAAAGCAGCACTGTGCTAAAGACACAGTACTGGTCATAACACTTCAGGTTTTTGAAAGCAATTTGTACTTCAGTAAAGTGCAACATCTCTGGTTGCTTCATACCTCTGCTCTCCAAACTCAGTGTTGCTTTCCCTGATCCAACTGACCTAATAATCCCCCAACAGGCAGAATAAATGAATTCAAAATCACACAGGATATTTGGCTGGACTCACGCATCCTGCTGCTATCAGCAGCTGACAAAAGGGGACAATCCCCTGAGATATGGCACAACGAGGAGCAGCTAATGATGGCTTTTACCATCTTTCTGTTAGGTTAGGCCAGTGCCTCAGTCCAGGCTCTCCCTTCTGTTCCAGCCCCTGCACCAAAGGGGATAAGGCAGCAACAGCATAAAAAAATTCAACAAACATTTCATATAGATAGAGACATATTCCCAGTGTGGGCACTGAAAAACACATCTACAAAGCTTTCTTGAAAAAGTACATTTGTGCAAGCTCTGGCACAAGGGGCAGGCCAACAGTGTGGCTGGTGCACTGGTGCAACAGGCAGCATAAATAGGTTGCTAACACTTATTTTCCACCCTTTTGAGCAAGGCAGATTCCATCTGCTGGGAGTAATTAATCCAAACTTCCATTCCCATTGCTCTGGTCTGGGCAGCACCGTCCTGAACATGACAGACACTGCAGAGCTTCTCAGAGTTAACAACAGAAATGGTTGGAGCTGAAGCAGCAGCTTCCAAGGACACTGTTCAGAGGGTACAAGAAAGATGTAAAGTGTGTTTAAAGTGTGGTAAGATGAAAAATGAGATTTTGGGTTTACAAACAAAGACTTAGACAACTTATGGAAAAACAGAAAGACTTGTTTGAAGGCAGGTTTTCCCCATGGAGGGATTTGAAGACAATGTACATTTCAAGAGAAGAGGTTTTGGCACAAACCTCTGGGAGACATGGGTAAACAGTACTTGCTAGACTGTGTTTTCTAGATAACTCTATTTTTTCCTGGTAGACAGTGACTCACTGAAATACATACCTCATTATTCAGTCTCCTTTTACTAACTTTTTTACCAGATACTTGAGGAAGAAATAAAATCAGTGACAACTGCACAGTGACTTAACAACCCCCATCATTTCCTGAAAGTTAGTTTCTCAGAAGATTAAAAAGAAAAAAAAAAAAAAAACAAACCAACAAACAGAAAAAAAAAGAAAGAGGAAAACAAAGAAGCTCCTATGGTCTGTCACAGGGCACAACATCCTCAGACCCAGACACTCCTAAAAGCAGATGTGGGTGCCTTTACAGTGGCACACAGCCTCCCTGTGCCAGGTTCCCTTCTCCTGCTCCAGTCTGTGATTTCTCTCTTGTCCCAGTGTGAAGGTTTTTTAGGAGAGAGACAAGGCACACAAAATATTTATCAAAGGAATTACAGAGTTTTATTTCACTTGCACTTTTGCAACAGAAAAATTACATTTAAAAATTCGGATCTACTGTGGTATGCTTGACTAAAATTCTTCAGTGCCGTTCCTTCATTTTGTGAGACTTAATACAAACTCCTAAAAAAATTTTGAACATGAAACACGAAAATTGATGAACCTGTTCATGAGCTGCAGTGTTTGCTTCTCAAAAATAAGTTGACAGATTTACTGGTGCTTTGTTTTCTATTGACAATAAGTCATCTTTATATGTCATGTAAGAATTTCTGAACTTTCCCATGGAAGGGTGGGATAGGTGGGAGGGCAATTGTGGCCTAATAGTTATACTAGGTAGATGTTTCTGTGATAATATTTAGCTTAAAGAAGCTTTTAATTTAAGCTTTCTATTAAACAATAATTTAAAAAAATGTAAATTAGTGATTGGATGCCCTCCAGCTCTCAATACCTAGGTAAAACCAATAAATTTGGTTCAAACAGACTATAAACTCCTAGTAAATGCCCTGTATTCAATCACAAGTTGGGTATCAAACTGGAATGAATATGCTGTGCTAAAGGGGTTGCTTTTCCAGGATAGCTGAGAAAGGTATATAAAACCCAAGCCAAGCCATTCAGCACATGTATGTGGCCCACAAGCAGATTATAGCAATAAGTTCTTCTACTCAAGCTTTTTGTTGGATCAAGACCTCAGTTCTCTACCCATCCAAAGCTCCATTTAAGTCAAGAGAAATGCTGTCTGAATTATGGGCTAAGTAAGAAATAAATACGGACCTTACTTCTGGCCAGACATTGGTACCATATAATTTCTTTGCCGTTGCAATTCTAATCCACTGCTGTTTGAAGCTCATCTCACTACAAGTTTCCTAGGAAACAAACTTGGGAACACATCCACATTAATAAGAATGGCAGCTCAGGTAAGTTTGGTTTCAGATGATGGAATAGCACTGCCTCTCAGTTTGCTGACATTCACCAAACCTGATACTGAAAATGGTCCAGAGCTCAGGGGAAAGAGTGAAAGGTCTGTGCTGCACCTTCGTTGTTCACTGCACACTTTTGCCTTTGTTTGGAAGGTCAGGGAACTTTATTGCTTCTGGAAGTATGTCTTCTTTTTCCTGAGCTTTAAGTGGATGGCAGTTATGACAAAACCTGTCAGGGTTGCTGCTGTGCCAGAAACCACGTAGGCAATTCCCAGGAACGGGTTACTTCCTCCGCTCCACACCACGGTTGAAAGAATCACATGCTTCCTCCCCTTGAATCTGGTGACAGGGAAATCTGAGAGAAGGATGTTAAGATTTCACTAACAAAGTGTACATTATTGCCAGGAGAAGAGAAAGTAGTAGTCAAATGCTCAAAAAGCTTTACAAGGCATAAAGAGTCTTGAGGTCTGCATTTGCTGCCAAAACTCCTTTAACTGATCTGTGATGTCTCTGCTTTGCTGAATCCAAAAACCCCACAGCAGCTGGTAGCAAGAAATCCAGTTATTTTATATACAGCCTTTGTGTGTGCACATGGAAATACTTCCTTTTTTAAAATATTGTAAATTTCCAATTCATAATTTATAGAACTGCTACTGCATTAATTTGCTATGAAAACTCAGTTGAAAATGAGCCTTTGGGGAGCTTATCATGATAGTCCATGATACTTATCATGATACTGTGAGGATGAGTGCTCACTTCTACCTAATATGTTGTATCCAGGATGTCACACGAGTTTACCTTTCATCTCTCTCATGGAAGCTTTCAGAACAGAACCGTGACGCAACATTTGAAACCACAGCTCTATCAGCTGAGAAAGAAGAGAAATTTATGGTCATGTTGACATAACTCCTGCTGACAAAAGGAGTGCTTTAGTCAGCAGAGTTCCCACTGTTGGGTGTGAGGGGGCATTTCCAGCAGCACAAAAGCTCCTGTCAGTCAGGACGTGGCCCAAATCTGTCAGAGGGCTCTGCTGACAGAGGGGTGTTCTGCACACTTTCTTTGCCAGCTGACCATACAAATCCCAGTCACTTCCATCTCACTGTAACTCTCTAATGGGATGACTGGAAAGGATACTGTAGGAAATCCAGAAGGTGTAGTTCCCTGCTGGCAGGCCGTGCGCGAATTGCCGCACCCGCCTGACCCGGCGGTAGAGGTTCCTGAACGTGGCGAAGGCCGACACTCGCATCCAGACTATGAAGTCATCATTCACATAACCATTGTTCCTCTCATCCTCCTCGTCTAACAAGTACACTGGTTTCTGCCAGTAAGGAGGTCTTGCTGTCCCTGACGAAGAAGAAACAAAGCAGGAAGGACACATCGTCAGTAACAACAGTGGTTGCTGAAATTCTGGGCCTACACACAACCAACACAGAACATGAGGAATGGAAGAGACACAAGACACTGTCCAAAATTATATATGCCAGGCAACAGTCTTCACCCAAGCATCTCCACTCACCTCAAACATAAATGAACAGTTTAACAGTACCCAGGGGTTGCTAGACATTAGAAACTTCAAGCACAGGAACAACAAAGTGACTTGCACAAATGAAAATGCTGTTCATTCTGGATTCTTACCTCTTCAGCAAGCAACATGTCCTCTACAATGAGGAGCTTGCCTTCATTTTTATACATTAATTTATTCCTGAACAACCAGAAAGGCACCTTTTTGCAGTCTAATGGCACAGCCTATGACATTTAGAATCTGACACATGAAAACTACTTACATCATTAACTCCTGCATATTGCATCCAGCACAGCACTGCCCTGATCTAGAATAGGCAGCTTTCAGTCCCAATTTCAGTATAGACCAACCATAACAAGGAAACAGCCCTAGGAAACAGGTCTGAAAGAACTAGTGACAAAGGCAGCCTCTCGTGTCTCAGAACTGCCTAAGGACCTGCAAAGGCATGAAGAAAAGATGGGACATGCAATTCTCCTTCACAGATGTTTTCAATGGGGGAAAAAAAAAGCAAGTGCATTCTTGCTTTCTCTGGACATTAAGCATTACAAGAAACCATACAGGAGGGTGTTGATGTGGGATAACTTCACTCCTCCAAACCCTTTTTCTCCCAATTTCTCTGGTCTCTGATTAAAATGGTAAAAAGGTGATATTCTGGCTAAATTTGTCTTCTGCTCTCAGTCATCCTCTAAAGCTGCTTCTTCAACATACTTTGGGAGGTATTTCTCCCAAAGGTGATTTTTCTCAGAATGGGAGACACGTGAAGGGAGAGATAAGGAAGCCACTGAAAAATCAGGAATACCAGCAGAACCATTCCTACCTGCAAATGCAGAAGAGAGATTGTATGACTCAGGATTGTGAAATTTCACATTTTTATCTGTCCACCAACTGTTTCCAGTCTTCAGCAGTGGCACTTGAATCACAGATGAGTTATGATTGTAAAAAAGATCAATAGTGTCTGCAAGGAATACAATAAACAACACCTGTGAGTAAGAGACAGTCATCCTAGTTGCCAGCATGACTAACAAAAAAATGTCACACTGAAGCATCTTTCAAGTGAATAGAAATTCAAAAAAGTCCTGGGAAAGGTTTCATTCATCATGACTGTGTACGGAGCACCGTACATTTCATGACAAGAATTAAGGTACTGGAGCCTTGGAACTTCTGAAGTTTTAAAGGATGAATATATCTCACCAATCCCTGTGTACACTGCACACATTCCTCATGTCCATCAGCTCCTGAGGGACTAACTTCTTTGCAAATTGCTTCTAGAGCTCTCTAGCCAGTTACAGAAGTTACTGTCCTAGTCAGCTTTCCCCAGTATTTCTTTGACAGTTATCCTAAACTGATTGCTTTACTATGTATGATGTTTTCAGGGAATAGGATAGAGGTAAAAGCACCATCAAGGGAATCTATGATACTTTGGAGAAATTTTTCCTTTAGTTCTATGACAGTTAGAGCTTGTCTACCAACCTGGACACAAACACTTTCTTAGATCAAAAAACATTTAGTCAAAATTGCACTTAACCATGCCATCCAGTTTCAGTAGGTGAAAAGCACTTGCTTTTATCCATTATATTTTCCTATTTATATTAGTTTTACATAACGCAAAAACATGCCAGGTCTCATTAACATCCCTGTAAACCCCTAAGCAGACAATGGGATGATGGGCAGAGACAGTCAGAAGATACACATGAGGAGGAGTTGCCTTTTAGGAGACATGAGAAACACAACTCAGCTGCATGAGCATCAATGAAAACATTTTTATTTTTTAGCCTGCTACAAAACACAGCTCCTTAAAGCTCAGACACACTCTTCTGACAACGTGATCATTCTGTGCCCCACCATCTCCCCAGCTATTTGTCACCAGTTCATTATCAGGAGTTGCAATGCTCTGATCTCTGCTGGCTTAGTTGCTTGTCTTGGTTCTCTCTCCCATGCTCCAGAACAGGGAGGGCTGCACACAGCTGGGCTCTGCTGGCCTAGGTCTGAGCCCAACCCAGTAAATCACATTTCCAAGCCAGAAGGTGGGTGCACAGGCAGACAAAAATCAAATGGATCTAGAAGTTACTGAAGGCAGCTGCCCTTCACAAGTCCTCTGGTATGGGAGGCTCAGCTGCTTGGAAACAGCTGCTGCCTTGCCAAAACCTGCTGCATGGAACAGGTTAAAAAAAGGGTGGGAGCAGGGAGGAGCAGAGATTGGAAGACGAAAAAAAATGGGGAGGGGGGAAAAGTCTCTATAGGTTTTTTGTTGCTTTTCCTTCCAAAGAGATACATTCTGAAATCTCCCAGATCTTCTCATAAGCAGATTATGCCCACTAGGTTGCCATAAAGAACATCAAACTTCCAGCATTCAGCTTTATGGCAACACTAGGTTGCCATAAAGAACAACAACTTCCAGCATTCAAAGAACAAAAAGGAAACCATGTAGATCCAAAGGTCCAAACCATGTGGAGAACATGGAAAATCCCTCCTTCTAAGCACACAGCTGTGGAAAAGGCAGAATCAGGGCTCTCCCATCACTGTACAAGAATTTACATTTTACATTTCCATTTAGCAAGGAAGTACACTAAATCTGTTGTATCCTCGTTCCTTATTTCAACAGGGTCTCAATTCCTGAGTCCTGCTGTACACTCACATAGAAAAAGGCCTTAGAAAATGAAAAGTCTCCCTCAGTTTCCAAACCAGGGGCAAGTTACTGAACAGCAGGAAGCAGAGCCCTATATTCACCACAGCAGCAGCACCAAACAAAAGCCTCTGTGGGAGAAAGAGAGCTTGCAACAGCAGGACTGCCCTGGGCTGGGGTAATGGAGTGGCTCCCAGAGGCCATCGGCAGGGTGGGTGAGGAGGAGCCACGTACCATTGAACATGCTGTTGGCAATGGCCCCGCACGGCGCCATCGGGGTCCCGTTGCTGTAGGTGCTGAAGGGGGCACAGTAGCTCTTCTGGATCTGCATTCAAGGTCACACAACAATCAGGCACAGACCCAGGGGGTTGTTTTAATTTGCTGGTGTCCTCCCATTCCTTCTTCTGAAAAGCCACTGAACAATTAAGTCTCCAGTACCTTTTGGTCACATTAGAGAGACATCCAAATGAATGGGTCTGTAGTTCAGGAACACCTTCCATATCTAGATACAGAAACTTCAGGTTTTCACCAAATTTTGCTGCGGACTTGCAAGCTCCAGACTACAAAAACAGATTTGGGATCTGCTCTTGTAAAATGGCTGCAATTGAAAATGCTCCTGTGAAGTCTTGGCTTACCCTAGAACATTTTATTTTTCCTTCTTTTTAATTCTGACCTGGACTGAGTTACTGCTGGAGAACAGCAGATGTAGTTAGCCACAGCACTGCAGTTCAATATAGGGAAATCCTGATGCGTGAAGATACAGAATGAAAAACTAAAGTCCACCTCAACTTTATCACATCTCTCCTATTCCAGTTCATAAGAAACTATAAATCTTCAGGTTTAAACACAGAAACATTTTCAAGTAACTCCACTGGGCTGTGTATCTGATTGGCACAAAAGCCAAAAGCAGCTGCATCTGGATGCAAACAAGCTGACAGAAGACCTGAAGAAGCAGATGTATGAGGAACATGTCTGGAGAGCTGCAAGAAGCATTTTATAGAAACACCAGACTATTATGGCACAACCATCATATGTAATGAAAGGACAGCATGTGGACTGTGTGTATAGTAAGAAATGCTACTTCTAAGCCAAAGCAAATATGCTTTAGATTTGTAGGTAAAAAAAGCCTGAATGCCATGTTTGCATTCTCCAATTTCCTTATGCAGGACTGCTGCAGGTGATGCTGTCTAGTTCCCTCTTTAGACCTCTAAATTGCATACTTAAAATGCTACATGATCACTTATTTCAGAATAAACCTTTTCCTGCTTCTTGTTCACTTCCAAAGCCAGATGGTAAAATAAAAGACTTAAAATAACTTAATTCCCTAGCCCTATAATAAAAGCACAGCTTAAAACACTTCTGGCTAAGACGATTGAAAACACAAGAAGCAGAAGCTTTCTGTATATTTATTTGAAAAAGACCATGCATTTTTAATCAGCACTACAAGGTGCAGGTTTGAGAGCTGCAACACTGGACTGACATCTTTTATTTATCTCCCTCACTCTTCCTCTCTTATTAACTTATTAGACATAATGGCCCTAACAAGCATAAAAGCAGGGACCAAACACTGAAAATCTGTACTTTATTATTCCCTAGAGCCACCTAAACACACTTATGGTTCTGCCTCGTTAGCTCTCCATATGGTCAAAGGCACACCTGCTGGAAATGCTGCTGAGCTCGTAACATAAAAGGCAAACTCACGTTCACATTTCGGCCCAACAGCTGCGCGTCACTTCTCGATATCACGTATCGACGGTGGTTTTGGTAGAAGTTTTGGAGACCATAGTACATAAAAACATCACCCTGGAATTCAAGGATAAATCCCTTCAATAAGGAGAGTTCATGAAGGCAATGAGAAAGCCCATTACTTGCTAAAAAAGAGGGGAAGAGAGTATTCAACTCATATTTAAGTGTTGGTAACCACACGCTCAGCAATTCAGCAGACACAGGCTAGAATCAAGTCTTTACCCTAACTGTAAGTTTTTAGAATGTGGCACAAAATTAAACATACTTTAAATCACCAAACAAAACCTAAAATAAAAATGCCTGATAATTATTTTACTCAAGATGGCCTGGCTGGCCACGAACTTGCCACGACTATGAGTAATTTTGTAGAGACAGGCACTCATTTTCCAGAAAAGAAGGTGGACAAAAACCTTCACATTAAAGGAAAATGCTAGATAGGCAAATCAAGCATGAATGATAATTATTCAACTACAAAATCCCCATTATTCAGTTAAATTAACTTCTCATCTCAAACATCACTTTTATCACAAAGTATTTTAACAGCCTCCTCAATACTGAAGAATCCTAAAGTGACTTTAAATTGCACTGTAATTTTAAGGGATCATTGATTCAGTACTAAGTATAACATCTCTTCGGCGGAACATGAAGCATTTTAACAGTCTCAACAACATGACCTGGTAGTTTAGGACAGGAAATGAAGGATACTTTTTCCAAATGAAACTTCAGAATCACATTGCTAGACTTGAATTATTTCAAGGACCTTGGGGATTAACAGCATAACCCTTACAAAAAAGACTACGGGGGTTTACTTATGTAAAGTGGTCAGAGCTTCAGATTTCCTTCTCACTTAAGAGCTTAGCAGGGCAGTAACAACCAATCCCCAGCCAAGGGTAAGGGTTTGCCACTGACTCAGAGAGAGAGATACAGAGGTAAGTCACCTCCACAATCAACTATTTCCTCCACCCACATCTCCTTGAGAATCTCCCAGCCAAGGACAGAGGTAGCCTGGTCTTGATTAGAAAGAACAAAATGAATAGCAAAGGCAAAAGTGTAAAATTCTGAGTACTTCATGTTTTGAAAAAGTACAAAGCAGTCAGGAGCTCTACAGAACAGAATTAATGTATTTTATCATATAGGGATGTAAGTAACAGGTGGTTATAACTAAGAAAATGGGGTTGGTTTCCTGCTTCCACTTACCAATATATCTTCCTTTAGCGTGAAATTTACAGAACAGTGGCATTCCTTATTCCAATTAGAGGAATTTTCACGGAGTTTTGAGCAATCTGAGCATTTATCTGAATAGTCTATCTGTCAGAGAAGTGAACAAGCAAATATATTGTAATAAAGGACATGCTCATAGGAAAAGATAGATGTTTTAGCTCCAAGACTTCTCAGATCAGTTCTCTTCTGAGTGACTCTAGACTGCCAAAAATATTTTTAAAAATGAAGAAGCAGAGTCAAGACTTGTCCTCGTTGAACATTCACAACAATTGTCCCTAGTTTAAAGCTGCGTTAGAGCCTTTTGATGACTGTTGCAGAACTTTCACATCTGCTCCTCAGCAAAGTGCTGAGTGAAGAACATTCCTGCACCTTAGCCTGGCTGACCAAGTAATGCTTGACAAATCCCCACATGCATCATGGCCCAGCCCTGCTGAACAGCCTGCATGTGGTGCTGAGTGTTGACCAGGAGTCTGTTCACACCACCACAGGTCTAAACAGGCTTTTCTGCAGGAGGGATTTAAACATTAGGATGCCCCGTAATTCAAGACTTTGCCCCAGCAAACATGTATATTCTTCTAGTACCAAACACTATCAGAGGAATTTGCTTATTTCCCTTCAAAAACCCAATAAATTTCATATTACCAGCCAGTGGCAGTAATTACCACCCTTGTTTCAGATATGACCACCCAGTTAACCATCC
Source organism: Climacteris rufus (assembly GCA_013398175.1). NCBI lineage: Eukaryota > Metazoa > Chordata > Aves > Passeriformes > Climacteridae > Climacteris > Climacteris rufus. The sequence goes on along the minus strand of VZRZ01003574.1, from coordinate 258,620 downwards.
TGTGCTCTGATGACCGACTACCTCTGAAGATTTTCACAGCAGTACCAGCTGTTTGGACACACATCCAAGGCATGAAGCCATTCCTATCACCTTTATTCACAAGCAAAATTTCTAAGCCTTTTCCCTCCAAACCTAGCCCAGTTTCTTCTTTACAGAATATCTGAGACCACCACCCCCAAACCAACCTGGATTTCTCTGACGCTGTTTGCAGACAGTATGAGGCACACTCCCACTGTGAGGCAGAAGGCCCCTGTGAGAAAGAAGCTGGAGAGCACAGACACAATGGTCAGCTGGGGCTTCCAAGCTGGCAGCCTCTGTTGTTTGAATGCACTGTTATCTGGACATCTGGAAGGATGTGCTTCTCCTTCTTGGGGAAGAAAACTTGTCTTGTTTTTCATTTTCTTCTTGGTTAGAGGAAGGAATAATGTCCTTGTGCTGAAGAGTGTTTAAGGTGAAATACTGTCTCTATTGTTTGTTCAAACGTGCATTATGGTGAGGGATTACTTATTAACTAGATCTCTCTCTTCCTTGTTTTCTGTATTTGTGCCTGGATCCCCATGATCAGCTTGTACCACTCAAATGATTTTGTACTTTGATCAGGGTGTCCAGTTCATGCCTCCTGGAAAAGCTTAGATGTATTTTTCCTGCCCCACAACTTAGTAGGATTTGTTATGTCTTGTTCCTTTGCAGGGATACTGTCAGCAATACTGGAATTTCTGTGTCATTCCAGAGGCATTATTTCTTCTCCCTTCTCTTCCACTGCTGCCCAGCTCAGAAGCATGGCATACAATTAAAGGAGTTCCACTCCAATTGCACTGGATTCCACTGGGGATTTCTGCAGGTGCTGAGACAGCACTGGACAGACAACATTGCTTTGGAAGACAAATCAATTTTATTAACCTCTTACATTCATTGCTATTGACTGAGACGCAATTAAAGGCTGTAAATAGGTGATGTGTTCCTTATCACAGAAGCACAACTCATTTTTAAAATATCCAATTTGGATCAATGGCTTTCCAAGATACTGATTATTTGCTCATCTCTATTCATCTCCTCTAAAATTCCCTACTATCCACAATGACAAATCCACCCATTCCCTACTATCCACAATGACAAAAGAATCACCCAGAGATCATCTCCTTTCAATTTAAATGGACAAACATAAGAATACTTTTTGCACACTTCACCAGTTTAATGAAAATAAAATCTCCATATAATATACAGACAATTTATCAAGTAAAAACAAAAAATATAATTTGGCCAGCTCTAGAACAGATAGGTGAAAACTACTTTTTTGACATATTACTGAAATTTATACAACTTTCTCAAAGCCCCCTGAGGATAAGAACTACATTTCAACTCTTGTGAGAGAAATAAGTTTCCTTTGGGACAGCAGAGGGAGAGAACAGAACACTGAGTTTGGCAAAGACTTTTACCCCCTGTTTGCTCATCTTCAAAGTCTTACTAGTGACATATAGTAGTAAATCTAGCAGGTGAAAGCAATGTAACTCCAATTTCAGTATGACATTGTTCCTGCAATAAAAATAATACTAGAACTACAAACAAAACTTCTGGTTTATTATTAAAAGAAGACTCAGAAAAAGTTGCAATGTTCCTTCTGTATTGAGAGACCTCTAAAAAGTCAAAATTCAGTTGCAAACAGGATAATAGTAAAATGTAGCTGCAAATGACTTCCTTGTTGGTAAACTCATTAAAAGAGTCCCAGCTTCACAGATCCATCTCTACACAGCTTTATAATACTCTTCTCCAGCAGGTCAATTGTTTCTTTCTTTATCTGAAGAAAACAAAAATCAAAGAAAGCATAAAAAGTTACTGATAATGATTCTATTATTAAATGTACTCAGGCACCTTACTATAGGACTACAAATTAAAAAGAGGTTCCCATCCAAGGTCCTCTAGAATGTTTCCATTTTGTAAAACACCTGGCATTTGCACTGCAGCCCAGAGGTCCCATGTAACATGGCTACAGAAAGGTTGTCACTGGTAAAGAGCTGATACAGCATACCACAGCCAAAGGTCCATCCTGGGCTACAAAATCCCTACAGAACTTTGCAGAGTAACAACTGGTTTCAAGTAGATCAAGGGCAGTACAACAGGCACAGCCTTGTCTGTGTCTGAGACACCTGAATGAAAGTGAGCGTGAAGGTCAGGTCTGCGTGTGCTGCATGCAAAGTCCTTTGGTTTATGATACTGATATGGCTGTGGCTTATCTGGAGATAAAACAATTGTATTACAGAGTAAATACTGACTACATATTTCAGAGGGAACACAAGATTCTTTATCATCATAGTTAGTCCAGAGTTTCCTTATAGCTCCCTCTTAGCACTTACAAATAAATTGTTTGCAAGAGTGCTCTCAGGATTATATCCTTCTGTGCCTCCACTTTGCAGAGGAACAAATAATGTGAGAAAGCCTGACCAGTCTCAATTCCACCTCAGATGTGCTACATGAAGACGAAAATAGTTGTCTTTCTATCATAAGTCCATTTCTCCCAAACTTTTTTCATGAAGTCTGAAATGTAAACTTCCCATATTTTCAAATTTACTGAAAGCTCAGAGGGTGTATTGTTTGCACACAATACAATATTGGGTTCTGTAGATAAAAACTTCTACTTGAATCTTACAAACAAGTAATTTGAGGAGTTGAGACAGCTCTGTATTGCCATTGATCTCTGTACAAAAAGCTTTCAAAGCAGGAAGCTTGTCCTTTGGTCAGATCAAAAAGTATACAATCCATTTTTATTTAGACCTTTATGCTTTACTGTAACTCCAGTATGCCAAGACCAAGGCTGATAAGGTCATTCACTCCTCCTGCGGTTTCTATGAGAACTTTCTTTTTATCTCCTCTCAATTGTTCAGGATGAATGAAGTGGGAGACACAGAAACAGAGAATAAAAACATCCAAGAGCATTAATTAATGAGATGCTGAGGCAACTGACAGAGCAGTGCATAGGGCACCATCCATTATGTGGATATGATGGGATACAGAACTGTCACGTGGGAAGATCCATGTGCTTTTAAATTCCTATATTTATCAGAATATACCACTGTGTACAGAATTCTCTACTGAACACCAGCTGACTACAAAAACAGCAAGTAGAACGGACATGTGCTTCCAGCTGATCTTGCTTTCTGGTGTAAATACAATGAAATTTAGCAAAGTGGCACCTTAATTATGCAAAGAAATTACTGACAATTGAGGTTGGCTCTGAAAATAGGCCAGTATGCTGAGTTTCTTATTTTAAGTGTAGAATTTTGCCTCTGTATCTAACACAGGTGAAAGAAATTAGTACATCAAACAGACAATTCTCTGAATTGTCTTTAATACTGTATTTCCTCTCTCTGAGAAAACTTATGTCTATTCATAGCATGTATTTGACAATTTTTATACCATTAGAAAAGCTGACTAAGACTGTATTCCATATTTGAAGTCCACGAGTTGCTGGAACATCCCATTGGTTTATATGTGGTGTTAAGATGCCTTATCACCAAAACATTATTTGGGTATCTTTCATTGTTGACATTCCTTATAAATAACTTTCAGGAATCTTCCTGACACCTGCAGTGGGATAAATACGTGCAAGATACTCCACTTACATAGCTTAAGATATCAAAACCCTTTCTTTATGTTGTGTTTCCTGAGTCAAGAGCAGTTTGAAGACTTCTCTGTAATTACACATTCACTATTCTGTAAACACACATAAATATCTATTGCACATCCTAACATTATATATGATGGTGTAATGTTCTTATAAACTTGAACAAACTTTAACTTGAACTAAGCCTTAATTTTTATGCTAAGATAGCATTAGGACTTTGCCTTAATAAAATACACTTGGAGTCACAATTTTTGACCTATATTCCTAGACAGCCACAGAGAAATGCCATGATGCTGCCTGCAGTGAGCTGAAAGGTATAGTTCAAGTTTGCAATAGTCCAAAATGAAATATTAGCAACACAATCTTCATGTTTTTGAGGTGGATCACTGGTGGTCTACTGCGTGGATATTAAGTTCAGAGGATTTTAAAAATCCATCCCACTGAAATCAGCACCTTCTGTACTGCTAAGCCTGTGATTTCATGTTTTCTGTTCTCTAAAAACTTACAGGTAAGTGAAAGCACCATACAAAAAAGCCTCATGTTTTTCCACAAGAGGGAGCCTCCTTGCCTCCAAAAAAAAGCAAAGGCAGTTTTTTTTGGTACTTCATTTCTGCAATGTGCTTTTCTTGTTTTGGGTATGTGAGACTGTAAAATCCAGCACATTCAAATACACAGACAAGTACATAGATGGATTAATGACTGATAATTTGTTTCACTTGTGAAAGAGCTTAATGTCTATATGCAAAAAAGTAATTTTCCCTGGAGATTCTGCTTATGGGCCTGCTCTAAAGGTACAAAAACCTGAAAGCACTGTGCAGGAAACTGGAAGGTTTTTAACAACCACTAATGGAGGAATCTGCCTCTTCATATGGCTAGGTAATAGGTGATGCCCCACAGCATGCTGTAAACACAGCTTGTCACAGCAATAAATATAAAAGTTGGACTGCAGAACCAAAAAGAATTGGGAATTATCTTAGGAGGAGTCTACAAATGATGGATGGCTCTAAATAGTTTGTACTCTACCTCTTCCAAAAAAAAAGAGGAAAAAACAAATAGAAAAAAACAAAGAAAAAACCAAGAGAACTGTCTGTAGATATAATCATATGATATCTTACTCTCAGATGGAGAAAACTAAATTTTTGTTCATTGTTTTATTTATTTTTGAGGAATTTTTTCACAGAATCACAGAATAAGCTGATTTGGAAGGGACCCACTCATTGAGCCCAACTCCCGTCCCTGCACAGGACACCCCAGGAGTCACACCCTGTGCCTGAGAGCATTGTCCAAACACTGCTTGAGCTCTGTCAGGCTGGTGCTGTGACCCTGGGGAGCCTGTTCCATTGTCCAACCACCCTCTGGGTGAAAAACCTTTTTTTCTAATATCCAAACTAAACCTCTCCTGAACAACCTCACGCTGTTCCCTCAGGTGCTCTCACTGGTCCCCACAGAGCAGAGATCAGTGCCTGCCTCTCCTCTTCCCCTCACGAGAAGTTGGACCTGCAGTGAGGTCTCCCCTCAGTCTCCTCCAGGCTGAACAGACCAAGTGCCCTCAGCTGCTCCTCACACGGCTTCCCCTCAAGTCTCTTCTCCATCTTCACTGCCCTCCTTTGGATGCTCTCTCATAGTTTAATGACTTTCTTATACTGTGGCTCCCAAAACTGCCCCCAGCACTCGAGGTGAGGCTGCCCCAGGGCAGAGTAGAGTGGGACAATCCCCTCCCTTGCCCAGCTGGTGATGCTGGGCCTGATGCCACCCAGGACAGGGTTGGCCCTCGTGGCTGCCAGGGCACTGCTGGCTCAGGTTCAACTTTTCACTGACCAGGACCCCCAGGCCCCTTTCTGCAGTGCTGCTTTGCAGCCTCTCATTCCCCAGTCTCTCTGTACATCCAGGTTTGCCCCATCCCAGGTGCAGAATCTGGCACTTTCCCTTGTTGAACTTCATACAGTTGGTGATTGCCTAGCCCTATAATTTATTGAGATCTAGGACTTTGTACAAAGTCCTCTTACTGAGAGAACCTCTTGGGAACAGGTGGAACGTGCATCTAGCATAAAAAGGGGAAATTCACAGCACAACCATAGAAGTCACAGCTGTGACTTACAACAATAAAGGAAAAAATATTTTTCAAGAGGTAATTTTGAGACCAAGAGTACACACTTATCAGGCAATGTTGACTTCTTTGAGTTTCTATACCACTGAAGACAGTTTTACAGAAAGAAAACTTTACTGACCAAAGTCTGAGAACTAGAATCAAATACACAGGTATTGCTTATACAATACCTCAGGGATGTCCATCATTCTCCTTAGTTTCTGATCTCTCCAGTTCCAATCCAGAATCATATATTTTGTGGAGTTCAAGCACAGGCCATCTAAAAAGGCAAGATAAATTTCACTATTAAGATAACATGACATGTGCTTATCAAAATGATTTTTGGCTTTTACATCTTTTGCTGTCTGTTTCCAAGGAAACTAATCTTTGAACACTTAAGTACTACATTTGCTGGTTGGAAAACTAATGCACTGACACTGCAAACTCCCTTAGCCACATAATCCCATGCCTTTTTGGAAGATAAACACAAAGGCAGAACAACTACTGTTGCCAGACTTGTCAAGAGCTTAACATCCTGCCAGAAAGTAATTCCTCAAGCTTCCTCTTGATGAAACCACAGGAGTTGAATTTCCACAGCTGATGTCACTGGTAAGTTACAAGGACCCTAGCTCGAAAATTGATGTTAACAGGAACAGACAGTGTTCAGCAATTTACAGGACTGGGTGCTATATGAATACGAGTCAGGTCAGTGGTGCTGCTGAAGAATCCCTTTATCCTTCAAACTAATGGTGGTGAAAACAAAGGTCCTTTCTGAACTTGCTTTTCAGCTGTTCTCTTATTTTTTCTCTGTCTGCTACATGGTGCCCACCATTTTATTCCCATCAGTTTTGATTCCTCTCCCTTCTCTAGTGACCTGGCACGGTAACACTAAACTGTCAAAGAAGAACTAGAGCTTAGGATAAAATGACACACTTTGTGTCCATGCCATAAGCTGCCCCCACCTACCAGAGAATCATAAAATGATTTGGATTGGAAGAAACCTTAAAGATTATCTAGTTTCAAACTTCCTGTCATAGGCAGGGACACCTTCCATGAGACCAGGTAGCTCCATGCCCCATCCAATTTGGCCTTGAACACCTCCAGTGATGGGGCATCCACAGCTTCTCTGGACAACGTGTTCCAGAGCCTCACCACCCTCATGGCAAAGTGCTGACATGCTAAGCATTAACAATTTCATGTTGGTGGATGGAACAAAATTATGTTACTCCTGTACTCTTTTGGAAGGAGCAGTAGGGTCTCAATCCACAGTCCCTGAGCAAGAGACCACATTCAGAGCAAGACAGTGTTTAGTAAGAGGAATGGAAAGAATTGCCTTATCACCCTGTCATTTTGTTGTTTCTTTTTCTTTGTGTACATATTGTCTACTAAGTAAGTAAAAGTACTCAAAATTTGGGAAGGGAAAATGAGATTTATATAGAAAAATCAATTTTATTATAGGTAATTCAGAAATAAGATCAAATCAGCAAGCAGATCTTTCATCCACCCCTCACAAAAGTTTACACTGAGCTCAGAGTGACATATGATACAGTGACTTCTGCCATTATTTCCTTTTGATCCACTTGCAGTGTTTGGTTTCCTGAAGCTTTAAATCTCACACTATGGTTTTGCAATCACTTTCAAGTCAGCATAAATCAGTATTCCTGCCAAAAGAGGAAGTCCTCCACCTCTGCCTGCTCATTACCTGATTTTGTGTGCACACTGGTTTTGTTTTAATTGGGGTCAGTTCACTGAGCTGCCAAGCAGACTCTTGGGCTTGCACAAGAAGCAGGAAGGGGGAATAAGCGAGCACTGACTGGTGGGTGTGAGGAAGTATTACTCTGCTTTTCTCTGCTAATACTGATTTATGCCAGCTTAAAGTGATCATAAAAACAACTAATAGAACCTTGACCTTATTTTGACTGACATAGCACAAGTGGAGAAACAGAACTGTACAGTTTAGTACATATCCACGTCAATCTAAAAAAAACCCAAACACTTGAAGTTTCACTTCTTGTGAGACCAAATACAAGATATCTAGGGAGGAAACCCTCCTTGTTCTCCTACCTTGCTCCACTAGTGCTTTTACTCTGCCAGGAGTTCCAACCCCAATGTGGAACACACCTTTCTCCAACATATTCATTTGTTCCTTTATCTAATTTGAAGAGAGAAAGAAAAAACAGAGTAAACCCACAGTTGTTTTAAAATTCCTTCTCAAGGAGTTGGAAATAAATTCAAGATCTCATAGTATTTCTTTCTAGAACACCATTAAGTAACAAATGATATTTGTCATTCAAACTGTCAGACGATTATATCTGGAAGAAAGTTCAAGAAATATAACAAGCCAGCTGGGCATCACACTTCTCTAGAAGCTCAATCTTTTTTAACTTTGAAAATCTGCTATTGCACCAACTATTTTTGGAGGTGAGAACAGTAAGACTCCTTCAGCATTTAAACAAATTCTCTGGAAAACTGAAAAACTTGAATTAACTCTGAAGTCCTTCAAGATGAAGATACTGGGGAAAAAAAGTGAAATAAAGCAAATGACATTCGTGTTTGACATAATTTATATCAAAGGCCAAGTACAGTCATTACTCCCAACACCTCCATAATTTGTGCTTTTAAACTGGTATGGATATTGAGGATCCAGAGATTCAATAGCCAGAATCCAAATGTGGGTGCTGGTACAGTTTGCTTCCCCAGACCTCAGCATGTGAGTCTTCTGACATTTGAATAAGCAGTTCATGGGAATATGGAACATTAAAACATAGCACGTGCATAAGCATCTACATTCTGCACTGGGTTGCACCAGAGCTACTGGAGATGGTGTTTAGCTCAATTCCTCACACTGCAGCAATGGGTTACCAAAGGAAGCACTACCTAAAGGAAGGAACTTCATATGAAAGGCACTACTGCCAAATGAGTTAAAAAGAAAATGGTATGACACTACTTAGCTGTTTACTTCCTCTATTAAAATTCCCTACCTTTATGTGCTTTGCAAACAACTTGAGGACTCTGCAATCTCCTTTAAAGGCTGTCATTGACCTAGCAATAGAAAAAAGAACAATGAAATGCCAGAATCAGGGCTGGGATGAAGACCACACATGAGGAAAGAAAAACTAACTGGCATTTCTCAATATGCTTGAGACAACACAGTTCCCCAGTGAACTCTGCTTGTATTCTGAACACTATGTACATTCTTGTTTGCTACTTATCAACAGTGATCAACAACTGGACAGAGACAATGGAAGATATCAGTAGGGGGCAATATTGTTTAGATAGCTTTTCAGATAATATTTAATGATTATGACCTGTGCTTTCACAGCTAACTTCATTCAAAACTGATTAATCACCAAATCCTAATTAAAAAATAACTCAGTTACTAAGATACAGGTGTGAATGAATATGAGTGTTTATGCACAAAAGGCAAAATCTGCGTATGGACCAATCTCCATTTTACAATCTTCCTGCAGCGTGGCTGCTGGGAAAGTCTAAGCTGCCACAGTCTTTACTGCAGAGATTGCCTGAATTCTGCTTAACCAAAACTTGTTAGAAACCTTGACTTGTTTTTCTGACACTCCATATTTGGCACATAGTAACCATGCTATGTTCTGTATTCATTAATCAGGAGACAATATATTCAGTATTTACTGAATGTTATTTAAGACAGCTTTCTCTGCATGCTTTTTGCAGCACACTGAATTTTCAATTTGCAAAGCTGAAGGTTTATATACAAGTATACATCTAAACCAGCTAAGTCTCAGGTGCTAGTCTCTGCATGCAGGGGCTAAGCACTACTGGCACATCTGCCTTATCTATGCTTATCTGTGTCATGGAATCAAACTTCCCAACTCTCCATCTCAGTTAGTAGTGACAGATAATCACAGGGAGTGGGGCCAAGACACAGAAGACAATTTGTGAGGTATACATTAATTCACCAGAGTCATCAAAACTTCTGGAATGAGAAGGGGGAGGATAGAGAAGGGGAAAAAAAGAAGACAGGGCACATTGAAAATTGTCATCTATGCCCAGCAGTTTTGCCAGCCTGAGCCAGCTGAGAACACTGACACAGACCTGGAGGTGCTCAGGCCACACACACCCACTGGCACTTGAGGCCCTGAAATGCCATGTCCTTGTTGCCTTTGGTGCAAAGTCATCATTTCTAGTGGTGGGTCATGATGCTTTATGGGTTTCCTCTGTTCCCAAGTGTAACAGGTTCCATGTTTCTCCAACATTGGTTACACTTGATTTTTGGTTTTTAACAAAAGTAACACTTCGCAGGGAACTGAAGTACTGAGTGTTACTTCAGTCCAAAAGTGAACACCACACTCCCAGAGTTTAAAGGAGCAAGGGATATTGCATCAGTTTGAGCCAGTGAATTTGCTGGCTAGCAGAGGACAGTGTCCCAATTTTGCCTTTTTGTTTGCGGTTCCAAGACACAACTCCTGACCGACTGCCAACCTCAACATAACATTTGCTATTGACATACTTGATGAGTTCCAAGGAACGAAGGGCAGAGCTGCAGAGAACCAGGATCACCACTGACTTCTTCTCCTTGTGGTTTTTACGGAGTTTTGCCCACTTAGGACAGACTGCAATGAGAAAGCCCTTGTACACACACAGAGAAAGTACTACATGCCACAATTTTAAATTACTAGAGTACATGATGAATGGTAGCCAGCAGCAAGAACACACATGCTGACTCCTATGAGGTCTGCAACTTTGGCAACACTTCTGCATTTAGTCATGGCTGAGAAACTGGAAAATGAAATGCCCAAAACAAATAAAATACAGAAATATCACATAACTGAACAAAGTAGATAAGCATTAATAATCAGCAGTTCGTAAGGTGATGCACCCAATGTCTTCATTTGCCACATATTGCAAATTCTATCAGAAAAAAACATTTACCAGAATGAAAAGAAACATTTACCAGATCAGAATTTCTATATAAATATTCAAGAGAATAAAAATTCTCTCAGTTCATGTCAGCAGACAGCTGCAGGATTTTTATTGTAAGATAATGCATACACCTACTTACGAAGCCACAATAAATTACTGACAAATAATCCCTAACAATTAAAAGAAAGCCTAGAACATTTTGATACAAAAAAAAAAAGGTGATAGAGTAAAAAGGAGCCAGAAAAACAAGGCTTGTCATAAAAAAGTTAAAAGAAAGCCTTAAAGTGATTGATATTTCATAATAAACAATATTTGGAGCTATAGATAAAAAATGCAATGTTACTGTCTAGTAATATTTTTCATGCAATTTTCATCTCACCAAAACCAACATTTTAACTTACTTTCCTTCAGGTATGAAGAAAAACTGTGGGTGAGATCATTGACCGGCAAAAAACAGGAATCTGAAAACATAAAGGAAAAATATTTTTGTTGATGTATTTCAACAGCAAAGGGAGAATATATGTTTGCAGCATAACCACTAGTTCTACTGATGAAATCTCAGCTTCATAAAATGCATCACCAGTAAATCACCCTTCCTGAAATGAAAATTAATGTACACCTCACGTAGCAGAAACGTTGTATTGGTTAAATCAATGAAGGTGACATCTCTTAACTCAATTGCAATTCCTTTCTTTTCTCCCACCCTGAAACCTTGAATACAGGGCTGCACAGGTGTGATCACATGCTTTAAAAAAAGTTTTCATATGTCTTTGCCACAATGAATCAAGTCTTAGCCAAAAGCCTTACACTGCTAGACTACTCCTCCAATACACCTACAATGAAATATGTTTGGACATCTCCCAAACAATTCATACTGTGCAAATGCAAAAATCTACCAATAACCTACTTATCAGTAAGTTTGTTCCACTTTCTGGCCTTTCACACTGTGGTAATCTCTAGAGCTAATTATATCAATCCTAGTGGCAACAGCTACACCGCATTTTAGTGTCTTTCTCCTTCCTTTCTCTTCCTTTACTTCCTGCTGACTTCCTTTTCCCTGGTCACTAGGAAAAACTAGGAAGTCTTTTAAAAGCACTCTGTGGTAGACATGCCATTTAACTTCAGGCTTTTTATAATGGCAATGAAGATCCTAGCAGGTTCTTTGGAAGGTTCTTTCTCATGTCAATATAGAAAGTCTAAGTTCTTAGAAAGGTGATAAAAATTAGATGGCCTGAAAACTTGACACTTTTATTAAGGGCTCTTTGCTTGATGGAACAATACACTTCTGCAGAGCATCAACAATTCTCTCTTCAAGGACCTACATATTTGTCATCGTCTTGTATGAAGTACACCACCTCAGGGTGTCCATGGATGTTTGCTGATATATTTTAACTAAACTAAGGAGGTTTCCTCAAAGACATTACTCATGTTCACATAGATGGTGCTAATGCTGAAAGCATCAATCCATGATTTTCACTGGAACAGACAGCGTGAGACACTTGGTTTGTAGCTAATGCCTGGCTGAAGTCCTGTCTGTGCACTTTCTTGAGCACAGCTACTCTCCATTACTCTTCACTTAGTGGGTGTTGTCTTGCTAAAAACTTTTATTTTGCACTGATCCCTGTTAAATCCAGAGATTGACATTTACTGGGACTTGAGCTCCAAAGGAACTGAACGATCAGCAGCTGATTTACTGTCAAAATCATGTTTAAAAGATGTACTTGATGCTGGTGGGGAAGGGCAGGGGCTGGTTTTCTGAATACATTGTCTGACTAATGACTGAGCATTCAAGAGACGGTTTCTGAAGGAGACAGCTTCAGTCGCTGACTTCTCACCACCAGTCCAGCAACACTGGAGTATTTACAACAATTTTAAATGGAAGTTTCAGAAAGAGGGAAAGAAACAGATCCAGACTGCAGCAAGAGACCATGCTGACTGCAAACCTGACCTTCTGCACTTTGTCAGTGAACAGGAACACACAACTCCAAAGCAGTTGCTCTTTATTTACTCAGTGCTTTGACGTGAATGACTTGACAGCTGTACAAGTTCATAAACTCTTTGGCACTCTAAGCCTTCAACTCCTGGCACAAAAATGGAGAAAAGAATATCTCCATCCAACCCAAGATCCAATCCATATGGAAATGGGTCACTTCACTAGCCCAAAGGGCTCTTTTAATAGGAAAGAAACCATGGCAATTTATTATTTGCTAAAAACCTTATAGGCCCAAAAATACTTAACACAAGCTTCTCAAAGCAATGTATATGGGACTTCTCCAGGTTTTCTTGATTAAATAAAAAAGCTGAACCTGCCTCATAGAAATAAAGAAAGGTCAACCTAGAATCATGGGGGTCATGGAAGAGCATATTTATGTAAAAAGAAAGGCTTATGCACTAAAAGAGAAAAAGCACTGCTGGACATTGGCCATAGGTCACTGACCTATGTTCAAGAAAGTGACAAAATTCAAGAAGTACCAAAGGTGAGTGCAGGTAGTTACCAGGCTGACTGCTCTTCATGAGCACTCCCAGCAAAGAATGGACAGTGTCTCTGTCTGCAGAGTAAGAAGCAGAGAAGTTCAATGTTGCCATCATCTCTAAAGCAACCTCCATCTGACAGAAGCTAATCCTGCTCTGTCCTGCTTTTTGCCTTTACTATTTCTATGGCTTTTAACTGGAGACAGAATACAGGGAACAAAGAGAGTCCTCATGGTTAAAACTTGGTCACTTCATACATGGACTAAAATTACCATCTCAGTTCGTGTCACTCCCTCAAAAACCATTTGCATTCAACATCTCATAACCATATCAGAATAATGGCTCATTATTTCTTTGTCTACTTCTGTCAGCCCCCTATTATGCGTCTAGATTGACTCAGAAAACAAAATACATCTCTTGTAGCATCTTGGAAGCTACTATTAGGAATCATATAATTTCTAGCAGAAAAGTGAGCTCCAGAAATCAATACTCTTAAACAATGTTTCAGTTCTGTAACTCCAAGAAACCTCACATTTATTCCAAAGAAACTAACATTTCAATTTAAACAGCAAATTAATACATAGTGTAAGAAAAGATTTTCATTAAAAAGTACAACTCAAGGCTTGTCCCAAAAATCATCTTATGCAGAAAAAGAACTCAACTAAACATTATTTATATATTAAATATAGGATAAGTTACCTGACAGCTTTAATTCCTCTTTTTCAATCACAGAACGGTTTTCACCAAAATGTTGAGTAAGCAGATTTTGTAGATCTGCAGGGACACCAGGTTTTGGAGCAGATTTTTCAAGAACATCAGAAATTTTCTTCTAAAAAACCAAGTAAAATGGGTTAAGTATTATATTTCTATACAGCTCTTTGGCTAGCTAACAACACTGCAAATAAATCTTCCTCCACAGCTTTATACATTTATATTAGTTTGATTACAGCTTAATTGGAAAAACACCTTACAATGGGACAAGATTCCCTTTGTCTTTAGTGGGAATGCAGATTCAGATGCAAGTTGAGATACTCAGACAAGATAGTCTGTGAGCCTGAAAATGAAAAATCTTGTGCACTCTCCTGAAATGCTGCTGTAACAAAAACATAACTGAAAGCTGTTTTTTTGGGTTTTGCTATTGCTACACTTAAGTATCAGTTTGAAAATGTAGGGTTTTTTTTCATAATTTGAAATGAAATTAATAAGATCATAATTTTAATTTATTATTCTTAAAGTTTAACAACAGAAAAAGTGATAATATATGACTTGTTTACATTTTGATTCAAACAGGATAACTATCTGTATTTGGAAAGAAAGAGGATCAGCTGTATTCACAGAACAGCATGCCAGGGTGATGAAAATAAGTCAAAACAAACCCACAGGTCAATCAGCAAGAGTTCAGCAGCTGCTTTGTTCTTCCACATTGTATAATTTTTAAAACAAACTACTAATTTTTAGAGCCTGAACATGAGTTTGCAATGAAATGACCGTGTTTTACAGATTAGGAATGTTACCAAGTAACAGGTCTGAATTCTCACTGAAGTGAAAGTGCTGCTGTATTTTTTCCCATAATTAAATGGATCATGGGGGTAGAACAGCCCAAGGTTCCCATTATCTGAATGATCTGCCAGCATTTAAAAAAACAGCAAGGATAGAGACAGCCTGGAGAGAATGACAAGAATGTGAAGCCTCTCCTGTTCTCACCGAGCTGTGATTAGTTTTTGAAAGGCCAGCTTAAGGTTTCTCAGCTGTGTAAGCTAAACTGGACTTGTCTTCATGAGGACACATGGCAGCATAAGCCCAGAAGTGAAAAGGAGCAGAAAGGTGTGGTTAGGATGGAGCAACAGGTACATATTTTTGAGGCAAAGTGGGATTACACAGAGATGAGGTGGGTCTGGAGGCATTTTTGGCAGCTTTGGAGGAATGGTGGGTGCCTGCAGTTTGCCAGGCTAAGGTCCAGGGCAGCAATGATCCATGGAAATTTTGAAGAGAGATATGGCAGGAATTTTAATGTAGGTGACAGAGCTTCTTCCATCCATTCTTTCTCTCACTTCATCTCAGCACCCACTCCCTCCTCTCTTCCCTTCCCTACCACTCTGTCTCTCCCTCTTGCCCAGTACACCCCAAATACTCTGGTAACAGCAGCATAAGGGGCAGAATGCTGAACAGGGAAGAGCCATAGGGGGGCTGCTGAAACAGCAAAGGCAAAGCAGGCAGCTGCCTCTCCCAGCCAGTGCCACTCTGGCCACTGCCTGTTTCACCTCTGCTAAAAGCCACCTGGGGGTTTGCAAGACCCCAACTGAACCTTTGATGGTGTGACACATGAAGTGTTTATGCCTTCCTCTCAGCCTACCTTCAGCCTGGTGCAAAGCACTCTGGAGACACTGGAATACTTTCCAGAGGATGTCTGGCTGTCCTGCAGGTTTCTGCAGTGCTTGAATCTGTAGCATTCCTTCCCAAGATTCACCTTCTTTTGCCACTGTTGTATTTTTCTGCCACAGTCTTCCCAAAGAATGACACCACAGCCAGCCTCTGCATGAGGACCACAACCAAACTTTCCATTGTTCCCCCTAACCACCACAAATGCTTTGGCTTTTCCCTAGCCCCTGCCTCACAAGCTGTCTCTGAAGTGACCCACATTTGGGAACCTCTGATTTAGCAGACAGCAAGGCAGAACTATCAGGCTCATTTTACTTCGTAATTCAGCATAAGACGCTGTTCCCCAGGACCATTACGTCATTCATTGAGCCATTTGGTTCCTTCAGGAAAATTACAGCCCTCTGGAGCGGAGAAGCCTGATATTAATGAGAAATTCTTTAAGGGCAAGAGCAAGGACACCTGAGCAAACTCTCTTCCTTCAAGAAAAGCTGTGGGGAAATGTTCCTCATGCAGGAAGTTTTATTATTTTTCTTCCAATTCATTCCAGATGCTTAAAAGCAAAGGGGCTTTCTCCCCTTGTCCTTATTTTTGGAGACAGCACTTTGTTTGGAAGCCATAGATCAGCCTAATAAATGTTTCCCAATGGGATTTTTTGATAGGCTGTGTATGTGGCCCACTGGAACCAAAGGTGTAAGTAAGCAGCTGCTGTTTGCCTGAGAATGGGCTCTTGTTAGATCAGTTCCCCAACCTGTGCCATGGGATGCCTTTGCTCTGGCTCCAGTGGAGTAAGCACTTTACTTACCTTGCCAGAGCTGCATTTAAAGCAAAATCCCACTCTTCCTGCTTCCCATTCCCTAGATGATTAAGAGGGCTAACATAACATAAAAAGGCCACCCCTCAGCCTTGTGGGTGAGCCAAATATTTGCAGTCTGTCCTGAAAGACAATTAACTTGCCTGGTGCCATATAATCTCCATCTAGATTCTGGAGTGTGTTTGTTGTTGTGGGTGAGGATGGAGCACGGCCAGAGGGACAATACAGAGTATTTATTTATATACTTAGGCTATGAGGAGAAGAGAGAACAAGGACAGTTCTTGGCTCAAAAGTCATTAACTGCAGTTGGAGCCTGACCACTGCTGAAATAGGTCAGATTCTGCAGCAACTGAAGTTCCACTTTTATTTGATGCAGTCACACTTTTCCGGTGTGCAACACTTGCAAGTGGGGTGCAGACATATACAGCCCTTGAATGGCACATAGACACGATGCCACAGTTCAGGTTGGGAATAGGTATTTCCAGTGGGGTTTAAAAATTAGGAATTTCTCTTCTTCTCTGAAAGAGGCTGCAATATTATGACGATATTACTTTTCATTGTCATGGAGTTGGCCCAATTCTGTATCTTGTAGCAGCACATAAACCCACTGCCCAGTCCCCAGACACACTCTAGGACATTCATACCTTCTTCCTCCTCTTTGCCTTTACAGGGCTCTCTTGTTTTTCTTCAGGTTGACTTAAAAAACACTCTGTAGGCTGCAAAGCACACATTTAAAAAAAAAGAAAAAAAAAAGTGAGAAAAAAATCACCAAAGGGAGGTTAGGGAGGTAAGAGGAGATACAGAAACTATAATGCTGGGTTAGGGAAAAACTTCCCCCCCTGCAGAAGAAATCAAATTCTTACAGTTCCATGTATATAAAGTAATTTTAGAATTGAGATAGCTGTTGCAACCAAGAGAGGAATAAAAGAACAGAAAATTGAAACATTCAGGGTGCAGTCATAATTCCATAAAACGGTGAAAAGCAGGTTTTGATACTTTAGAAAAAAGGAGGTAAATACGAACAAAATCTACCACTAACTTTATATTTTTAATCTCTATTTTTGTATGTGATAGTTTTTGTAAACTTTGCCCTAAACTTTTTGTAAACTTTGTCCTAAAATAACTGGGTCTAAGGTGAGCATCCAGACAGTAAAAACTAGGATGAAACTGGGAGAGATTAATTGGAAACAATCATGCTCTGGATTTCCTTTGATACTTGTAATGCAAAATTTAGGAAAACATGTTTTGAATCTGTCCTACCCCATTCTTGCTTTGTCTCCTCATAGCAGGCAGGGTCAAATACACACAAGAAAAATACATGGTGCATTTCAGAAAAACCCAACACGTGCTGCTATCATTAACCCTCTTTTGTGCCTGACTGAACAGTCTGAACTGGCCCATTTGTACCAGAGTCTCTGTTCCTGTAATCCAGGGGTAGGATTTGTCCTTAGCCACCTAAAATCATCCAAAACAGAGGAAATGAGGCACGGACTTTCCTTGTTTAGAGCATAGCAATTCTCTTTTCTTTTGCCTTCTTAGGTCCTTCCACCTCACGGAAATGCAAATTTATCTACACAGACAGCCTTTAGAGCTTAATAAGTGACTTGATGAAGAGTAATGGGGAAAATAGGCTGAGCTGCAGGAAAAAGCTCCATGCTACTAGGATGTATTTGGCTGGAAAACTCTGCTCTTGTGAGAAAATGTGGAGAAGACTCATCACATGAAGCATTAAAAAGCTCAGGAACAGCAAATCCAGCGTTGCTCCCTGGGGAAAGCCTGAAAGAAAAGTATCAGCAGGAAAGGGAGTCCAGCTGAAAGCCAGCGAAGCTGTTCCTTTGTTCCCTTGGGAAGGCAGCTTCAACCAGGCCAAGAGGGCCAAAGGAAAGCGAGCAGAAGTTCAGAGTATCTGGGCCTTTCTGAGCCCTCCTTGCACTTAGCAGGAGGACACTTCATGGCAGCTGGGACTAAATGACCCTTCCCAGCACATTCCTGCCTTTCCAAGCCCACTCTCACGTCCTTATCAGAAGCATTTTCTGAAGGTTAATTATTCATATGATGCCTACATTTCCCTTTGTCTCCCCACTCCCCTGGCTAAATTAGGCATAAAAACAGGTAACCACCACGCTCAACACAAATAAATGACCTGTGGCTTTCTGTGCTGTGATGCAACCACAGTCATTGCACTTGCAAAGGCAGCAGTACTGTAAGGAGTGGCTCTGAAACTGGTTGAGGATTGAAATGAAATTTAGGAACTACTAGAAAATATTTGGCTGAGGACTTGCTACAGCCAGCACAGCATTCTACAGCTAGGGCTGGAATGTATCACAGCCTGCATCAACACCCACGAGAAGCTGTGATAGGGACCATATCTTGCCTCAACAACAGAAATCTGTCCCTGTGATTTTCTCAGGTACAAACAGAAATTATCTTCACTAGAAATCAAGGGAATGACTGCAAGTAGAAACTCACTTCAATTTATAAAATTGCTCCAGAGTTAACATAAGTATTTTGGTTTTACTTTTGGTTTGCTACTATTTTAAAAATCTCTGTCCTGACTCTGATTCAAGTGTTTTTAAAACACCACCATACGTTTTTTCATTCCTATCCCTACCATTAGCATTCCCAGACATTGAGACTGAAACAGAGCTACCCTCTGCTCTGCTCTTATGCATCCCAGCTGTCCATAGATACTTAAAGGCCAGGTGTTTTAATCATAAATTCTATGTTCAACATCATATTTTATGCAGAGAACAAGCCTTTGGATTGGTTTAGTCAAGGGAGACCAACAAGCAATCAAGAAGTCAGAAAGGGGCCAACCTGAATCCCTGTCCTCCAGTCAAGTATGATGGTTCCCTATCCTACTGGTGCTACCACTCTTCCAGCATACTGAAAAATGTCACTCATTCATTTTGGGCCCATTTCTCCCTTCATATACATTGTGAACTGTTTTACATAACTATGCAAACATTCCCAACTGGTATCTGTATGAGAAAAGAATGAAACGTGCCACAGAACTGGAAAATTTTCTCTAAAAGAAAAACTTCTCACTGGTAACCCTTCATTCAGATGTTTAAAAGTATCACCAAATGCCATGGCTGCTTTTGTGAAGGCAGTATGTAACCCTTTCTTTCAACAGCCACAGAAACACACACCAGGCAACACAAGTACACAGCAGGCTTGTAGTCAAGGACCTTGCTTCCTTAGAGAAGCATGTTAAAACTCAAAATTACCTCCTTTACAGTGCATATATATATATTTAGGCATAGTATATTATTAGCCCAGCAATAATAAGTCCACTTTACTCAGACATTAAAAATAATGCCATAAAAAATAGACACTTCACGGTGGTGAATGGCTGTAAACTTACACGTCTTTAATGATCTGCAGTCTGAAGTATTTCAGCATCTGATCTAGCCTGAACTTCTGACCCGTATTCAAGCATTAGTTGCCTACCTACTCAAGGAATAGCTCTTTGCATGCCACCCTGAAGAAAAGGTCATTTGCATGCTTTTCTTATGCAAGACACAAAGCAGACAAACAAGTGGTTTTTGACACAGCTCCCTGTGCTCTGTATTTTTATGCTATTTTTACATGGAAATTCTTAAAATGCAGAAAACAGGAAATTTGTGCCGAGACCACTGATTTATGAACTAAAATGTCATAAATTCCTTGTTTGTTAATCATACACAGAACATAAAATATTTCCTGTATTATATTTCTAACATGCTTTTTTTCTTTACATGTTGCCAAAGTTACGGGAAATTCAAATGTGGAGAGAAAACATTCCTGCACGTGTGTGAAAGTCTCTATTCCAGGTCAGCCATATACTCTGACTTTTGGAGTTTGCAACAAAGTAAACACATCAATGTGTCATCCAGATTGGAGACAGTTTATTCATTTCATTGTAAGCCCGAGGACAGTCTGCAGACCAGAAACATAAATGTTCCTAACTCTCTTTGATTGTCTCATGACTGACAAGGTGCCAAGTCCAATGCAGAACAGCTTCCAGCCTGTCAATAAGGCAGGGATGAGTAAAAGGGGTTGTTATTTGCACCAGGACTACAAAACCACCAGCTTTCCATAAATACCTCTGATTTTGTGTGTCTAAAAGACAATAGCCCATCCATGACTTTGAGTTCCCATTAAGCATTTCCCTCTTGCAGTTTCATGTCTAAACATCAAACTACCTGATTCCAACATGCAGGCTGATATTCTCTGTACGACAGAAAGACCAGTGGCAGGTGGTCTGCTACAGCTGAGCAGTCCCAGGCCACCTTGGCAAGTAACTTGTGTTGGCTATCCTTTCTAATGTTCTCACAAAAAGAGTCAAGTAACTCTTCCAGACAAAGTGTCTTAACCTACTTCTAAATACTGATGTGAAAATGGTGGTAAAAAGTGGTTCCTTAAGAATTCTCACTCTTCAGCATCTCACCCCCTGGTAGAGCATGTGCAAAAGGAATACAGCTTTCCCCTGTATTGCTTGGTTCTCTTTCCTAATCTAAACGTTGATGTAATTCGGGTATTTGGATCACTTCACCTTTGGTCTCTTTGGAAAGACACCCAAAAGCATAGTAATTGCTGCCATGTTGTTTACACTTCTCTGTTACAAAAAAAGAACACCCCTGCAAATGGTTTTCACTTGGGTAATTGCCTAGGCATTACAGAGTGAATTTACTATTGACCTAGGGGTCAAAATTAATATCCATAACCTCAAGGAGAGATAGCTTCCAATGTAATTTTAGCTCTCTGACAGCCACTCAGTCGATTCTCCTGGGTGGTATGAGGAAGGCAGAACACATTTACCTTCAAACAAGGAACTTCTTAAAATCAGTTGACCTCTAGATGACTTTTTCCCTCAAATCGGGGTGATGCTGCCTGTTCCTTGGCACAGTCCATGTAATGCTGAACAACACAGTTCCTACTGGCATCAAATGAAGTTTTTAGCAGTGCAAGGGTAAGAAAATATCAATCCATGTAGACCTAAATTCTTTTTCACTTGGACTATGCACTGGGGACATGCCTGGGTAGAGAATCTGCACAAGATATAAATACAACTTTCCAGACTTTGGTGTGCAAGGAAAGGGAAAAGATTACAGTAGCACCATCTGGGCTTGTACCACTAGACTTTGTAGGACAGTGGCAATCTCAGCTCACACAAAACAAGAGTGAAGTTATTACTGAAATGTACTTGAATGTGATCACTTTCAAATAAGGCAAAATAATTAAAAAAATCTCATTATATGAACAGATCAGATAAAGAGTGAAGAAAACTGTCCCTTTACTGAACAAAAGGAAACTATGTTTCCCTGTGTATATCATCCTTGCATTTTAAACAATTGCTAAATTTACAAACCTGCTTTCTTTTCTTTTTCACAGCAGGCTTGGAATCTGAAACTTGATGTGTTGCTGTCCTGTTATCACTTGCTTTTTCAAGAGCTTCATCATCTGAAGGATCTAATCAGAAAAAAAGAGGAGTTCTTGTTACTGTTTCTCAAATCCATCTATGCATCTTTGCATTCAAAAATAAGGATAAAATCTCCAGCTGAAAGGTTGTTACAATACTACAATCTCAAGATTGGCAATAAATACAGCTGTAACAAATGCATCCTTCTTGCTAAGTTTGCTGATACTTCTTTCAAAATAAAGTCATCTCCTCCTACTAAAACAAATCTTGCAGATGAAGGGAAAAAAATCCAAGCAAACGCATACAAAAATGCACAAACCCCCATCCCAAGCTCCCAAATGCCTTACTGACATACATTAAAGAGGAAAAATTACATGATAGGTATAATGTCCTATTGTACAAAAATCTATGCCTATGTGTCCTTTTAACTGTGCATCTCTTACTTCAGTAAAAATTAGACAAAGGCACCATTCCCAAAATTTAAGCAGAACATCCACAAGACTAAAATAAGCTTATGTTTTGAAAGACAACTATTTAAATTCAGTTGTCTCTACCCATTCTCTTCTTCATCTCTTTTATCTACAGAGAGACTTTGGGGGAAAAAAAATGCACAGCAACAGCTTCCTCTAACAGTGTTATAATAGTGCTGAAGATGTATTCAAACACAGACATTTCTGCTGGGGACTGAATTATTTCCCTGATCACTACCAGAAGCACTATCATCCATCAAACTGAATTAATTCAACTTCTGTATGTGGAATATTTCTGCCCAACAGGTACTTAGTCTTTATTGCAATCTCCTGTATTCCAAAGTTGTAAGTTTACAGCTTCAAGATTAAGATATTTATTTTGAAAAAAGAGGAACAGAAGGATTTCTTAAGCATCACCCCAAGTATAGATGATGTAACCACTTCTATGCAATCACTAGTTGTGAGCAGAGTAAACTGATGGTGACAGAACATGAGAGAGAGAGAGAGAGAGAGAGAGAGAAAATCAGCCATAGCTGGTATTTACAAATTCCATGTTGAAATAGGTACCTACTGAAAAAAGGTAAGTGAAAGGATATATGAAAGATATGTGAAAGAATTTAAGTGAAAGGGATGAAAGGGGGCGGGGAAGGCATCTCCATCAATCCACAGATGTAACATTATATATTATGTGGCAATGAGGTTTTGAAAATCCTAATGTGACAGAATGGGTAACAAAATGGGTACATATTTATTCCTGGAAGATACCATCTCGTAATCTCCACTCCTTTTCCCACTTTGAAAAGCCTGTGTAACAATCAGCACCTTAAAGCTGGGTTCTGACAGCTCCTAGGAGTTCAAGAAAGATTGAGAAGTTGAAAGATAGTAAAGAAAATCAGTGAATGTTTTAGCAGGTTTGATGCCATTTGTCATGAAATCTTACTTGATATAGATTAGATTCTTGGCAAACCACAAGGGCTTCAGAAAGAGAGCAGCAACTGAGAAGTCAATTTGTTTTCTGTTCAGTATGACTAAGAGACTTCCTAAGAGGTTAGATGAACATGTTAATGAACTTAATTAAAACCAAAATAAATGCCATGGAAGAAATGACAGCACTTGTTTGCATCTCAATATAGGATAAATACAAATTTTGAAATCTTTAATAGCAATCCACCAAGAAAAGCCTTCACTTTCCAAATCTAGAGCAAATGCAGGAATGTGTGCAGCAAGTGAACACTGCAGCTCAGCTGGCCTCTTTGCTTCATTCTTTGCAGGAGCAGCCTCAAAGCAGCAGCTGAATGGACTGTGGCCACACGACTGCCAGAGCCCATGCAGATGGATGTGCCTAGTCCTGTACAGCCCACCAGGTGAACAGGGGAACAAAGAAAGATGAAGGTTTGTGAGAAAATTTTTTCCTTGTATTACATACCCAGTATCCTTCTGTTCTCCTGAGGATGTCCAAGTGCTCCTGTACCATACGTTTGCCCCTGCACAGCAGCAGGTCTTTCCCTGGCCTATTCCTCTCCAAAGTCACAGATCCCTTATGTCCTCCAGCCACTTTGGAATCTCAGATATAACACTTCACTAGAATAAGCTGAAAAATCACATCATTCAGCATACTCCAGAAAGTTGAAAAGGTGTCTTGGTAACCCAGTGTTACCACTGGCCATTACCATGGGCTTGTTTCCCTCTGTATCACCCTTCCTCTGGCAAATTTATTGGTATATTTTGGTAGGGCAGCTTCTGTGTTTAAGGACCCATCACTGACTTCTGTCTCACTTGCTCTGACTCCAGAGATACTGGAGGAGTGACCAGCTTTATCACACACCAGCTCCACACCTCTGGGGTCTTGGACACACTGCATCAAAGCAGGCTGTGGAGAGATGATATAAATGAAGTACATCAAAGAAAACAGAAACACCTCTTCATCCCTCTTGCTCACTGTGCTGGAGTCCCAAACACCCACTGCAAATTGTATCTATGCATGTCTCACTGAACTGAATTGCTGTGTGAGCTCTTTCCAACACTACACATTGGAAATAAATGAGAATTGCATCAAACATTCAGGGGAAGCTGCCTGTGATCTGCAAGCATGCCTTCTTAAATCCCACTTGGCATGCTCTGAAAGGCAAACAGGAGTCGTGTGTGTTTTAAATAACCTCTTCTCTTTCTCACAACTAAAAGACACACTGCTAGCAATAGCAATCTAAAACTGGACAAATGGTTTCCATGATCTGAAATAGCCTGACAATGTACCACCTGTTCACTGCTCATTTGAGCTTTGGACAGCAAGTCATGATGCTCTCAGCAAGAAGTGAGAGGAGAGGGCACAGACTCAGACTCAACAAACATCAGTGAAAACAGTTCAAATTCAAGCATCTGCAGTACCTAAGTACCTTTATTTCATACAACTGGAGAACTTCTTTTCTATTCCAGAAACAATCACCCATGTCCCAGTCAGGACAGCAGCTCATTCCAAGCTGTAATTGTTTGTGACACCATGTCAGCTCCTGTGATGACAGGAGCATTTTGTTGCAGGCATCAAAGTACCACAGGCCAGACTCTGCCAAACATGCTCACATTAAACCATGTACCTTTCTCTGTAAATAGTTACCTTGATGTCAGCAGGGTTATTCACAAAATAAATCATAACTTGATGCAAATAAATGCAGAAGTTCACAGATCACAAACATGTCTGTCACAGACCAGCACTGTTTGCTCTGCTTTGAGGTGCCAGGAGCTTCCTGGAGCTTCCCAGGAGACTCCTCTCTGCCACAACAGGAGAATTCACAAATCCTCCCTTAATAATAAGCTGGAGTAAATGCAGAACGTAATTGATTAATATAAAGTTGACTTTCATCTGGCTTGAGGTGCAAAGGAGCAGGCAGGCACTGACAGAACACACTGCTTGAAAGGGTGATGCTGTTCAGCACAGCAATTCTCTGCCTCTGCTTTCCTGCAACTTATGGCATTTATGCAACCACAAGGTTATCAAAGGCATCAGAGTGGTCATGAAATGCTCTTGATAGAGAATACTAAACAGGAATTCCACAATTCTTCACCTGTTTTTCTTTGGTATTACATTGGCAGCATGGCACATCCTAACAGGCTTCCCAATCATTAAGTATTTCTATTTGATCTAATTTTGAACCATGCAAAAATTGAAAAAGCCATTCCTGTCTAACAACACACACACACACACACACAAGGACTTTCTCTTTGACAATATCAATCACTATTTAAAATCATTCAGTGCAATGGCTTCTAACTCCTTTCAAATTTAATATTAATATATGCACATGTGTCTAAGTACATCAATATGTGTGCTAATTATATACATATAAACACACCTGTATTCACACATACCCATCTGCACGTTTATACACACTCACAGAGAAAAGCACAGTGATATTCACATAATTTAGCAGGTTCCCTCTAATAATCACCCTTATTAACTAATATATTAACTAATATATTCACATTCTTCATTATTTATAGTATTTCCAGAGGCAAACAAGACCTTAACAATGTAGGATGTAATGACATATGCTTTGATGTGAATACAAGTTTGTTCTTACAAAATAGCCAGTACATACAAATTTGAATTCACCATGCTGATTCACCATTACTGAGACTTCTGACCTTCACATGCCACTTCTATACTCTGAAATTATTAACATAGGAGTTATAGTGACCACAGTATAAATAATTAACTCCTGTAAAAACAAAGGCTGAATGAAAAAGTGAAACTCTTCCAGGCAGGACACCTCCAAATGTCCCAAAATAAACAAAAAGTTACAACTGAAAATAATCTTAAAAGTCTTGGGAAAATGCAACTTGTGGTTCAAGCCAGTCTAGAAATGAAATAAAGATAAAGGCACTGACAGAAATTATGGCAGCCATGGCAATCTTGCTACAAGAAGTGAATATGAAGAGAACAAAAGGAGATTTTTGAGAGAGAAAGGAGGCAAGGTTCTTAAACTCCTCATAATGTAGGAATAAGGAACATGTAATTAAACAGAAAGTTTGGAACAAAGTATTTTGCATACATACTCAAAGATAAGAGAGAGGATAATTTCCACTAGATGGTTTTTGTAGTTTTTTGATCTGGAAGCTGAGATCAGACATCTATTTGGTATCCAGAAGGCTTCCAGTGACACAAGCCAGTACGGGACAAGTTCATTTCTTACTGTTAAATTAATCTCTGTGACAAAATTTGAAGGCAACCTGTTTTAGATGCCCACAAGGAGAATCCCTCAACTTGTATTTGATGTATCTGGCACTGCCCACAATCAGAGCCACATTCTGGGTTAGAAATCCCTGCAATTTCCCTTATGCTCTCATCAGGACTACATAACAGTACTAATACCAGAATTACATTAAAACAAAGTTTGTAGAAAATTCATTATTCTGCCCCCAACCACCACTTTTCCCCTTCCTGATTTCCATCCTTCTCTGACTGTTCTAAAATTGTCTCATATCTGAAACCAGATTTTAAATAACACCTGCGTTTTCTGATTTTTAACAAAAATCCCAGTACACTGTGGAAACAGGTTTTATATTTGTTATGCTCTCTTTCAAGTATCAGATATATGACAGGAAATTATGTGCTTGTCATTACTCTGTAGGTGGGCATAGGTCACTCAATTTGGGTGTGCTACGATGGATTAATTTAAGGCTGTTTTGCAAGTGATATTTTTATGTATTGGTTTATTAAATTGTACTGATCTGTGTTCATTAATCTGGGGGAAAATATTTCCCAGGGCTCCCAGCTTTAAATTCAGTAGATTGAAAGACATTTGGTGCCAATTAAAATGTCAAATGTGTTGGGCACATCTTCAAACTTTACTTAATTGCCATTTTTCTTTGGGTGGAAGGGGCACAGATGAGGTCAGAGAAAATAAAAAAAAAATAATTCGGAGACTTCCTTATTATTCTCATAGTTTTGCTATTAAAAACTGGCCTGGATCTTCAGTGAATCAAATTAAGTAATCTTAATGTCAATGCACTACTTAGAATTTTCCTCCTTGCATCTCTCCTGGATGTCCCATCAGGTACACACAGTGCAAGGTCAATTATTTTCTGTAAAATGTAACAGCTGTCAGCAAAATTGGCTCCCAAGTCCCTGTTCATCCTTGCTCAGCTGAGAGGACTCCTGTTGCCAGCAGGGTTGTGCTGATCACAGGAGCTGGGCTAAAAGTGGCCATGACAGCATCTGAACACACCCCTGTGGTACCACTCCTCAAGGCAGCAGCAAACACAGGGCTCAGACAGGTCCTGCCATGCTGCCCATCAGCATCCAAACAACAGATGGGGTCTTTTAAATGAAACAGGCCTGGCTGGTGGGCTGGGTAACTAAGAAAAGGATTAACATACTTTCCTGACAAAAGGGAAAGGTTCTGCACAGCAGTGGGAGAAGGAGGTACAGAACAGAGGGGTTCACAGCAGCCTAAACCGCCTCCTGGACAATCCCAAATTACTCAGCTGTGTGTCACCAGCACAGCTAACCCCAAAAGGAGGATCTCTTTCATGTCTCCCTGGTCAATCCTCTCTAAGTTCCCTCTCTGTAGGCAGTGGACAGCTTTGATTTTTCCTGCTGAGAAGCCTAATAATAGCTCAGATACCCTGGAGTCCATTGTATAAAGCCAACTGGCCAAGCAATAGCTATGAAGCTCTTCTGGGGACTTCCAGACCATGGAATGGCTAAGAATGCAAATTTTATTATTAATATGGTTCTTCAGACCAGTTTCTGACTATTTACCATGACAATACTTTACACATTTCCAGTAAATGAGATAAAAATGTTAGACACAGAAGTAATCTGTCCTTGGGGAAGATCACCACGTACCCATAGCATCAAAAATAGCTACAAGAGTGTCAGCACCCTTTTCTTTACTCAAATTGCTCTGGCTAAATCAGAAAGGGTCCTCTGGCACCCCTAGAAAAATAAATACTTCTCCCCATCACAGGTATGCATCACTGCAGTGAGTGGCACAACTGAGAAATCCAGATGACAGATTACAGAAAAAACACTCAAACGACAAAACATCTCCTTACCTCCTTGAGTAGGGATTAGTTAAATAATTTAAAGAAAGCTCTGTTGCAGGTTGGTACCAGTTAGTTAACACTCCTCTGCTGACTTTCTGAGATAACCCCCATGGCAATCACACATGGTGCCAGTGCTCCATCAGCCCAAACCATCCACAGTCCCCACGGTCTGGGCAGGTTTGCCCTCCTATCTCTACAAACTAAGGAGTCCTTTCCCAAAACAGGCCTATTCCAGCACAGTAAGTTTTGATATTTGCAAGGATGCCTTGAACTGAAGACTTTACTTCCCAAGGTATTTGAAAAGAGGTATTTCAAAGTGTGCTTGTGAGGCACACCTGAAGGGTGGGCAACATGCAACTCAGCACAGACAGTCCTATCAAAGCATCAAATGAACTTCAATTTTGTCCCATTAGGTAACACTCAGATAGCATAAACTTATTCACACTCCAGCCAGCCTAAGTCTGTGGCAAGCCAGAATTTCCTGCAGTCCATAGGAATTCCCTATAATAGTTTCTAAGTACTGGCAAAAGCTTGTACTAAAATACAAAGACAACATTCTTCTAAAACTGCAAACGCCTTCCTGATGCAGTTCAAAAGACGCTTCTACAACAAACAATTATTTTTGCCTGATAAATTTTGTGACAGGATATTCAGTTTAGGTTCCTCTTCCTTACTCTGATGGATAATTTAAATTAAAATCAGTGTCCATTCAAGCAAAAAAGAACAGGTCTTAGTGGAATAATATCAAGTTAATTTTCACTATACTCTGATATGCTAAAAAATGTTTAGCTCACAGGCATAACTATCCGCGATGCAAAGGATCTCCCACAATACATTTTGAACAACTACCTCTCCTTTCCCCCTTATTTTTAACACTTTTCCTTTAATATTCAAAATAGATACTTCCAAACTAATTTTTGACACGTCTTGACTTGCTGACTGGGAGTGAACTAAAAGACAAAATAAAGGGCATATTCGAGAGTAAGACTGGGGAAATCCTCTGTTGCACACACGTAGGCATAGAAGAATAAACGTTACAGGATCAAGGTTAGGCCCAGCTTCTATAGCTACCCCCTAGCCCTATTCATAATTTGACTTTTCCATTTTTATATTTTGCCTGTAAGACAGAAACATGGTAGAAAAGCCAGAGAACATGACTCACCAGCGATAAAAAGTATTAGACCACCCTTCTTCTAACAAAAATAACTTTTTCACCCACTAGGTAAGGGTTGAATTTGACATCCTACTGCTGCCCCACACAATGAGTAACAGCATCACCAAGGTAAGCACTGAGAACTCAACATTCATTTACTCACTGAAGTTTTAAAACCCATGGTAAGCAAAGGGCAAGCACAGATTTGACATGTTAGGAAGGTGACAGGCCCTTTTACTGTTTACCATCCAGTTTAATTTCTTCATTATGGGCTTGCCAAACAAGAACAACCAGAGCCTGAAGATACAAGAACATTTCAGCACAGGGTACAAAGTAGTTCTGTTGTTTGCACCCTTGGCCAATGAGTCACAGCTGAGATAACACAAATTACTTCAGTCCACTCCTTTTCTTTTGTTCTCTCAAAAACTATCTTTTATGCTGAAACTTCCAATAATCTCCTTATAGCTCCAAATTAAATTTTAAAACATATTTCTAGAGAGATGGGGAAGTGGGAGGCTGTTTTGTTTGTTTGTAAGTAGCATGGGGTTTTGGTTACTTACAAATCTCCTGGATGAACATTGTAAGTGTTAACCCTGCAAGAAGAGCTTCTCAACTTGATACACACCACATAGTCAGTTTAGAAACCACTCAAAGGGTGCCAGCAATACTGAGCAACAGTTTATGCTTGTAAGAGAATATTATCCAACTCTGAAAAGCAGAGGAATAGGGCAAGCCAGGATACAGTTGACCACATTGGAAACTAGCTGAGCCATTGTGGCTCACAGTCTCACCTTGTAAATGCTCCATGGGATCTTTAAACAACTACAAATGTCTAGGAATTTGGGGTTAATCAAAAGAAAAATCAGTTCACACATGCTAGTTACAGAATGTATAACTGTATTGAGGGAGAATCCCACAAGTCTGGCTTAAGTCTCGACTCCAACTCAGCCACCTGGAAGAAGAAATAGCCTGGGCTCTGCAAAAGTCAGATCCAACTCATTCCAGAGGAAATACTACCAAAGAAAGCTGGGCAGTTAAAGAGAAAAACTGAAAGAACAAAGAAGCGGAAAGACCGTTCAGCATCATAAGGAAAACACAAGAGCCCAGGAAAAGGTAGGCACAAACTAAGGCCTAACTCTCTACTACATTTCCCTCTTCATGGTGTGGACAGGAAAACTATGCAAAAGTCATCCTAAAGAAAACTTGAGTGTTTAAAGCAGTCAAACAAAACACTTTTCTATCCATCTTGACAAACACGTATAACCACTCTTAAAGCCCCTTCCCTTCTTTGAGGAAGTTTGCATCACTGGGGTTGGTCACACATCATTTAGAACCCTGTACACATGAACAGCACCACTCTATAAAAACCTCTCCAAAGATTAACTCCCTGCCCAAAAGCAATCAGTATTCATATGCAAGTCACAGTTCCTGGCAAAGCATGGCTATTCTGTGCTTTAGGACCCACCAAGCACTGTGATTCCTTCTTTTTCTAAGAACTACCCATCTATCATGTATGGAAGGTGTCTGCTGTAGAGGGTGAAAAGTTGGTGAAAAAGAGGGTGAAAAGTATATTCCTCATGCTGAAGAGGAGGATATACCCTCTCTCTTACCCTCATCACCTTCATGGTCTGAATTAAGGGATCTGCAGTGATTCAATATCCTAGCACTACAGAGAGGGGTAGAATTGGCAGGTGCACTGTGGCACTGGAATTGGTAGAGTTGGTCTGGATCTCATGAGGGTACCACCCTGGAGCACAGACAGCACAATGCTATTCATGTTTAGTGATGTTGGCGAGCCATACATTCAAAATTTCATTACTTACACAGTGCTACTGTGTTATTCAATATACACCTATCTGGAGATGGACTTGTTCCTTTTTCAGGTCCTCTCTTCAAAATCAAACACCAGCATTCTTCATTTGTTATAATATGAACTCCTGACAAATATTTACTCTTGTTAATGGGGAAGAAATAGGTTAACTGCGAGGAAAGATGAACTTGGATAAATCCATAAAACTACTTAATGGGTGGGCTCTAGCCTAGGTCTGACTATGAGCAAGTTTTAGCCAGGAATGTAGTATGGTTCCAGATGTGATGTCTCCCTTAGCACTGCCAGTGATTCGTGCTTTTTCACTGTTCTCTACACTGGGAAGCAGCTGTGGCTCACAGCTGTAGTTCTTGCTGTGATGGTAACACAGAGTCTGGCTGATCCTGTGCACTTCAAGTCTGTAGATCATGATAAAATTACACAGTGGAACTTGCCCAAAATAGTAGGCTGCAATTAAGAAAGATATACAGCACACTTCACAAAAACTTAACAGAACAAATTATTGTTCATAGATACACATTGCTACTTTACTGACTACTGGTACCATTCCCATGTTTTTTGGCTCACGAGTATTCTGCAGACACACACATCCACAGTATGCAGTTATCACAGTCCTGATTTCTCTCAGGTTTTCACTGAATATGGAAAATTGCAGGCATGCATATAATGTAGCACACAGAGAGATATCACCAGCAAATAATATACCCCACTGAAGAACAATACCGCAAACAATCTTTTATCCCAACTCTCCTACTTATCTTTACACAGAACATGAGAGTTGACATTTTGAGCTGCTCCTGTTTCTGCAGCTTTTTTTTTATTTAGAAGCCTTCATATGACATAGCAGTATCAAGTCCCCATTTGACAGAGTATCAGGTTGACTCATATCAAGTTAAACTCTCCCTCAGGATAAGAAAAAAAATACCCTGACATGTTGCCACATAGAGTTACAGTGGCAAATTCCCCGGATTATAAAACATCTGTTGAAAACAAGTTCCCTATCTAAGGCAAAAGGGTTATGTTTCTATGCCTCTTATTCTTTGCTTCCTCCTCTGCATATACTACACACTTCCCAGTTTGGTCTCTGATATTGCAGGTTCTGATCCCTTTTCAAACTATCTTAGCATCTCATACTCATATGGTACTAGAATATACATTCGTGGATTTAACTCACTTTTCCAAAAAGTCTTTCTTATTTATTATAAGAGCAAGTGAAAGGAAGGATAATTTCTTATAGTCAGAAGCTTTCAGGGAATGCTGCACACACTGATGCATTAAGAAAAGGCATTGAGCTTGTCATCTATGTCAGTGCTCTCTATCTAAGACTAACAATTACAAAGCAATCCCTCATCTGTACAGGCCTTTTGTGAACTGTCATGCAGCTCATTTGTTTAAATGATCAAATAAAGCACATTATGAGTCAATCAGTTCTAACTACCAGGAAAATAAGAGCTCATACCTAAATTCATTTGCTGCAAGCAGATGGTTGATTGCTTTTCTGTCCTTTTATGCTGCAGTCCTGTTCCCTTAGATCCTCTCTACTGAGAGAGGGACATCCAGGGAGGTCAGTTTTCTGACAAGGTCATCTGCCTTCAGAGTATGAAGAGAATTGCACAGAAAGTGGGTTGGGCTATATTTAGAGTTTGGTCCAACTCCGTGCCAAGGTCCCCCCCACTGTCTCTCTCTTGCAGCACCGTCTCAGGTTTATTCTTGCAGATTCTCAGCCCACAGAACACACGGGGATAGCAAAGTCCTTCTGAGCTACTGCTGGATCGAGGCTTTTTGCAATTTGCTAAAAACAAGTGCATCGGCAGTTCAGATGAGAACTCCTTAAATCCCTCTTCCAGTATTTATTTTTCTTTATTTAAGTGGATTTTCCCTTTTCAGTTGAATAAGGAGAGGAAGCTGCCTGGGATAGAGCAAAAAGACTCTCCTGAGATAAGGTAAGGTTCCTTCGTTTTTCTATTGTCATTGTAATTACAGAGCAATTGATGACTTGGATCAGATATGCTTTTTCTGCTACATCAGTTCTGCATGTCAGCATTAAGGGTATTTTTGAATAATGAAATTCTTCATGTAAAAATATCAATTCTCATTACCACTGTCTATAGGAAATAGGAAAATAAAAGGATATCAGCATGTGCAGTAGAATATACACTATCTGATTTTCACCTGTTTAAATTAATGTAAAAAGCATACAGCCAGGGCAATAGAATGTATCATTCTGAAAAAGAGAGAAACCCAAATGTGTGGCTATATGCACATTGATTACATACCCAGGCAGGCATTTAGATGTGCTGAGTGATGTTTTATCTAAGTTATTTTGTACAATATGAGCAAGCATGGCATCCAGTTTGCAATATAGGGCTTGCTGCAAATGGCACTGATACAAGTAAAAAAATATTAATTAATAAGTGAACTCATGCTCAAATCCCTTTATAGTTGCAAAGAAGTTGTTCAGCTCCAGAGTACAGTCAGTATTACAAATCATATTGTACTTGGTCTCCTTTCCATTGTATGCTATGCACTGGTTCAGCACTGCTTCTCTTTTTAAAAACGCATGAGGCTCCACAATTTTCCTCAGCACCATTTTAAACTGCTGTGATTCCTAAGGGAAGAAAGACCTGGACAGAATACATCATTGAATGCCTGTCTGTAAGGAGATCCTAACACACTTCAGGTCACAGGGACACTGATACTGTAGTGTGGATCCAACATGAGAAGAATGTTATCATGTAAAGACACCCTGGAGCCATGGATTTAGCACTGGCACACACACACACTTTCTAATGCAACATGACCACAGCAAACACACAGGAATGGTAACCTGAAAAAATTGGGTAGAAAAGTCCACTTGATCCAAAGGTCCAAACATGGATGGGACAGCACCAAAAAGTTCTTCACAACAGAATCACTACCTAAAAGTCTTAGCAGAAGCAACTGAAGAAAGGCAGATGGATTCTGGATTAGAAGTAAGCAAAGAGCAAGAGAGGTCACCAAGTCACTGGGAGTTCAGCTAAGGTGACTAGGTGAATTCCTGTACTTTTATTAGGTTGTGTTTTCTTAATATAGCTGCTGGTTAAACAATGCCATGCATCACGCTGTAGAAGACTGTAAGTTGGCAAAAGTCTTATCTGCTGAAGAAACTTCCCATTTTGGTTACTCTCAATCATGTATGAGATCATCTCATCATTCCTTGCTTCTGATTTTGCTTAGCAATTTATGCATGGAGTCTTGAGTGTTAAGTTTATTTGAAGGGTATAACAAACACCATTCATTTCACACAAATACCTTCCTAGAAGTCCTAAGACTCTTTAACAAATGAAAATTATGGTAGCATGCCTTGTGTTGCATGTGATAATTCAGAATCATCCAGAAGGTTTATATTGCAAAAACTTGAAGAAGAGGCTGTTAAAGGAGGGTTACTGAAGTATTGCAAATGGATTTATCAAATTCATCACAAAGTAAAAGGCTTCACAGTATAAAAGCAACTAGTGCAGTCTAAGATTGACAACAATCTTTTATAAACAGTTGTTATACACTGAAAGAAACGAGCAAAAATACGTCTTTATAAATTTTTTAAATGCTCAGGTTTTGCCTAAAGTTATTGCTTAATGAATCAACTTAGTTTTTGTGACAATTAGTGGTATCTATTCTTCACTTGCATGTGAGAAAATATTACTCCCCCATCAATATTAAAGACATCAGGGATGTAGGGTTGGCTTAAAAAAAAAAAAAGCAGTATGGCTGTGACTGACCTTACTAACAGAGCATTCACAAAGACCCCTCTGGCAGATGGACAGGAGCACTGCTGCATCACAGTGTGCATCACAAGGGACTGCCTTGTTTTGAAGGGAAGGTCATCACACCTTCCCCAGAGGAGCTAAGCCTGAAATGTGTCTGTCACTCAAACTGGTGGAGGGTTTGTTGACACAGGGATGAAAAGATGACAGCAGTGGAACATGGAAGTATCACTTTGATGATAAATATGAGCATGGCATTACCAGAAGAAACTAGAAAGAAGCACATCTGAGCACATCATATTCTAATGTAGACAAACCTCAATGTGCTTCCAACCTCTTTCTGGTTGGGGCTGATCCTACTTGGTAGGATCCTCCTCTTCCTATTTGCTCCTCATAAAGCTCCAATAAAAAATTCCAACACCATGATCTAGCTTCGTCTTGCTAAGGTGTGATCTCCATGGGGCACGAGAGGTCCATCCTAGTGGAGACCCATGGAAGGGAAAAAATTTTTAAAAATAAAGAGGAGGTAACTTATTTTCTTCTCTAGTGTAAGAAAGAAAAGACTGAAACCCTTTGTTTCTATTAGGGGGGCTGATGGGAATGAAACCCACCTTCCTCCCTTGTGGTGGGAGGGCACAGCCATGTATATACAGAATGACATGTGGAGGAGGAGAAAGGGAAGGCTTGGGTGATGATGCATGCTGCCAGCTGGCCAGGCAAAGCTCCAAGGGGACATTCACAAAGTCCTGGCTTTGGCACTGTCCCCCTCAGCTGACAGGTGTAAGCAGGGCCAGAGCCAGATGGGTAAATCCAAACAGCGCCAGGGGGATAAATCCCATCACAGTCAGATCCCCTACTCCACTCACTGTATTTATGTTCTGCCTTGGGGGCTTTCTTCTGGTGCAACCTAACAACAAACAACCCTGGGATTTTCCTCCCTCCCTGCCAAGCTGAAGTGACACAAACAAGCTGGGATTTGGGGCAGTGTCAAAGCAGACTTCAACTCAAACTGAAACAAGAGGTCCTGTCAGATGCTGCAGCACCATTGCTACATGGCTTTGCAGGGACACCCAAAAGGGGACTGGAAGAGCATGAAAGGATAAAGGTGGCACCTACAGTGCCAGCCTGTGAGTACTTGGGTACAGTTCTGTGTGTATATCTGCATAAGGGAGGAACACTGCATCTGGTTGCTACAACTGCTGAAGGAGCTCTACCTCAACTCCTGCATCCAAATTTTCTTTCAAAATCTTTAGTGACTATTGCCATGACTTCTGAATACACTTTCCAGGAAGGGATGGAAGATGATATATCAATACATGCTGTATAGGAAAGAGAGATACTTAGAGGCACAGAAAAAGCACAAAGCTGTAGTTAAGAAAACAGTTAATTAAATAATTGTAGTCATTCTGCTAAATAGTATTTTCTCCTGACACTTACTTGTAACAAGGACAGGGAAGGAAATCAAAGTTCATACTCACAACCAGTCACACAGCCTCAAGCTTTGTCTGACCTGCTTTCACAAATCCATCTCTCAAAAACAGGAAGGAAAACAAACCCAACATAACTTTTCCATAGGGTACCTTGCTGCATTTTGCTCTCTGTGCACCAGTGGTAGAATGGTATCTTGCTGCAGAACACAGTCTGCCCTGAGGTGAGGAATAGACTCAATAGACTCATCATGAATCACATGCATTCTCTTTCAGTCTGATACAGTGCTGGGACTGACAGAGAGATCTCCAACACCAGTCTGCACATTTTGCATTACAAAATATTACTTTTAACGGTGGCAAATTGACTCTTGTCTACTCAAAGCACAATAAAGCTTCATGTTCACGACTAAGCACAGTAAAGCACAGAACAAGAAACCCACTGGAACATCAAGGTACTCCACAAACCTGCAGTACCACCCTGCTTTGCAGCTGCAATTGCCAGCTCTAAGCTCAGGAAAACTGCAGGCAGACCACAGTCTGCTACACTCAGTGCCCTACTTCTCGCCCAGACATCTTTGTGGTCCCAGTCAGTACAATTTTCTGGGTCTCAGTCCTTACTTTAGGGATTTTTCAGGATGGGTACACAACCCACTAATGTGAGAAGATGAAGGTGGTCAACTTTAAAACAATTTCCGATGAGAATCCCACCTATACAATGTGGTATTATATGCAGGAAGAAAAAATTAAAACTGGGATTATACAAAACTAACACAAATTTCTTATCTTCAATCACATAAGCCTAAATTCTTTAAATTGCAGCAAACTCCTACTGACTACAGAAAATAACCCAACAACACTGAGCTGTTTTGTCCCAAACATCAGAGTGAAAGTGCATATGCACAGCTACATAACTGTAAAATACAATTTTACATAAAACAAAACATAGTCCTGTTAAAAGAAATCTTTGGAGGTGAAATTTTCTACTTTTCACTCATAAGCAGCTTTTTAGTACACCAATCTGATCTGCAGGCATTCACTTGAAAAGGAGAACAGTGTCCAATCCCTAACACACTAACATTAAAAAAAAAAAAAAAAAATCAGTTTTTACAACATGGTTGTATTTAGCATAGTCTTCATGCAATTTTCTTAACCACTACTACTATTACAGATGAATATAAGAGTGAAGGATGAAAAGAAAAGAAAAAAAATCCCTAAATGGATGTCAAATGCTTTAGATACTCTCCCTAAAGAAACAATTTAAAAATCATGTGCAAAGTACAGTAAAAATAGGCATTTTACATCATCTCGTCTGTCTTTAAGAACACTCAATTTAAATAGCAAATGAGCAGCAGCCACTCTTTCTGTTACTGTGTTTTATTCTAAACACAACAGTTAGATCCAGTACAACTTGATGTGTACCATCCATGTATGTCCACTCCCAAAACACCTGCCTAAAAGAGGGGGAAGACAAGGAAGTCCCACTTGGGAAGAAAGTGAGGACAAGTTTGTCAGTACAAGAGAGAAACC
Organism: Climacteris rufus; assembly: GCA_013398175.1. NCBI lineage: Eukaryota > Metazoa > Chordata > Aves > Passeriformes > Climacteridae > Climacteris > Climacteris rufus. The sequence goes on along the minus strand of VZRZ01003574.1, from coordinate 220,754 downwards.
CAGAGTTGAGATGATGCTCAGGACTCTTGTGCTTGAGCAGCTGCTGGTGCTGTGCAGCTCCTCTCACTGAGCCCAGCCAAGGGGCTGCACATTCCCCACTGTGCACTCACCCTCTCACCAGCACCAAGCCGCTTCAAGGGGAGACAACTCAGGCTGCAATCAGTGTCTCAGCACAGATCAGCAGACACCTAGAGTTAAAATTATATGACCTTCTTGCAAATTGAGGCTCTTCAACAGGGAAAAACAGAACCTTTGATCCCCCTCACACCAACTTTCATCTGACCTCCAGCTGTCTGAGGTGGACAACATGTAGTCTAATTATAGGTTTAGTGAGTCTTCTCAGAGATTGTCTCCTCACGTGGGCAAAGAATCTCTCTCAGAGAACATAGATCTCTCTTGGAGCATAGGCATTCCTCCATTTTAGACTGCCCTATCATAAATGTGCAAGGCAGGCTTCCCATCAAGCTTGCTCCTTGCCACTGAAACAAAAGGAAGAAATGCCAGGCTTCATCAAACCATGCAGCGTATGGAGTGACCACTGCAGAAGGCACAGCTAGACTCTTTACTGTCCTTTCATGTGACATGTCACTTAAATAGAGCTCTTAATACTGAAGATATTTTTATTATTAAAAGTGCAAAGCTATGGCATGTACCAAGCAGTTAATATTATACTTTACAGTTGTTGATGATGTATTACATATGTGAGTTGATATGCTGTATTTCCTTTGTGTAAATGCCCACTGCACATGGTCAGAGGAGGGAATCCTAGAGGATTTATATGGATGCAAGTCAGCCATGTGTATGTGCTTTGTTATACTGAAGAGTTTGGGAATATACATTTCTCCATCTGAGAGGGACTGCTTAGCCTTTAGCAAACTTCTAGCACTACTAGCAAATCTCAGTTTGTCTTACTGCAAAAAAGAAAGATGCAGAAATGGGGTGTGTTGGGGCCTAAATAACATATGTAAAGCTCTATGGGATTCTGGAAGTGCTATAGGAGAATATAAGAGTTATTTATTATATTCTGACAGAAAGGCCATGAAATCTCCTGCTTTAACCCTTGAAAAAGGATGAGTGTTTTTAAAAATATTTTTGAGGATCCAAACCAGTTGCATTTGGATCTTTAACATGAAGAAGAAACTTGGGGCTAATTGTGACAGAGACACAGCTCAGTAGGATGCCTGTTAATTTTGAGTTACAATTCTCCAGTATTGACAGCCACAATCAAAGGCTTCTTTGTCATGTCTTTGCTATTCAGCAGCTTCTGGGAGAGTGCCCTGACACGACACAGGAGAATGATAAGGGTTAGCCTTATCCAAAGGGTTTGCTACTGCATCCAGCTCAAGCAGAAGCTGATGACAGACTCTGTAAAGCTGGGGTCAGAATACACACAGTGTGGGAGAGACAGAAGCAGTGCTTTATCTGGGTCATGAAGCCTGAACTCTGGAGACAGCCTCATCAGGCAGATGTCCTCTGGTCTCCTGTACGAATTCACATGATGTGAGTTCTTCCTTCGAGACCCTGTTGGGAAATGCAGTCTCCTCCTTCCTGATTTACTGCAGGACTGCTGATAAGGAAACCTCTGTGTAGCAGAACTCTACCCACTGCACAACAGGGACGAGACAAGCAGCACATCTGCGGAGGGGAGATGGGCACCTTAGCCAAAGTCACAGAAATCAGCAATTGTAAAATATTCCAAGCTTTACAATGTGAAAACCAGCATAACACTCTCATCAGAGATACTTTGTCTCTCACTGTTTGTCTCTGGGAGCAGAAAGAATGGCTATATACAATTAACAATATCCAACAGAGGCCAGCATAGCAATAAAAAACCCCAAACAATAAACCTAAGTACTGTCATGGTAATTTCATCTTTTTGTTTATTTCTTTTTTTAAACTGAACTAATTACTTAGCTCAGCAATGGTCAGGACTGGAAGGCTACACCACGACTGTAATGAAGGTATAACCCTGGGGAACAATTTTGATTATAGTGGAGGTTTCAGCTGACTGTATTTTAATTAATCCAAGTAGTACAGCACTGTGAATCCCCAGATATCCCATATCTATCTGCAGACTAACATGACTCGTTTTACAGCGTATTTTAACATTGCTCTAATAAATTCTTCAACAGTTCTTTTAAGTCTCAGAGGTAATCTAATTTCTTTTCTATTTTTATTATAGAGGCTTTCAATAGACATTTCAACGACATATCATTAAAATCACATGGAATGCCAAATATAGCATCAGAAATCAAATACCTCTTCAATACTTGCATTAATTAAAAATATAAAGACATTCCTAATTACAGAAGAAAGTTTTTTTCATATTGATAAAGCATTTTCATGTAAAATACGTCTCTAATATAATAAAGATGAGCCACAGTAGCATTTGGTTAAAAAGCTCGGCAGTGAACTAGCATAATAAGATGACAAGATAAAAGCAGGATGTTCCGGGTTCAACACATGGTGCAGTGTCTACATTTTCTGTATAATCCAGGCTTAAGGGAGTCATGCTTAAAGTCTGACAAAACATGCATAGAAATACATGGCAAACAAAGAACCAGATGCCCAAATAAGCAAGTTTTGAGCTAATACATCATAAGACCCATAAGATGACATCATTTATATCTTCAAATTCACAAAGCACATACATTTTCTTATGCATTCTTCTCTGCATCATGAATTCATCACGAAAGTGTTTTTCTACTCTATGGAAATGAAAATGTTGAACTGCCCAGGATTCTCCCTGTTTCTACTGAGATGCTGCATCCACAGCATCAGTTAAATGTGACCTGCAGAGGTGGCTGTGCACTGTCCCTATCCAGCAGTATATAGCATATATCAAATCTTCCTCCAAGAAGGATGTAAAAACCAGAAAAAGATCCAGACAATGTGAAAGGACCAGGAGAAAAACCTGAAGACAGTATTCAAGCAGAAAGGGCTAAACCCAAGAGAAAGGCAGCCAGCACACACCACTGATGCCAGTCGCAGTGGTAGCAGGAAAGGGAATGAGGGCAACAGAAGTGGAGCTCTAGTTCTGAGCCAGAACACTTCTCCATATTGTCATGCTGAAAATGCTTTGGTTTCTTTAAAACCCCTCTGCCCTTCTCAACAGGGTGAGCTGCTGCATGTCCTGCTCAGTGTCTGGACAGTCATGGTTCCTTGGTCTCTGCCATAGGCAGTCATAAAGGTGTAGAAACACACTTGCTCCTGACACTTCCTACCCCTACTAAAAAGTAACAAACCCCTCATTGCTACAGCCCTAGGCCAAATGCAGTCCAGCTCTGCCAGCTACCCACAGTTGTTACGTAAATCCTTTGAGAAGACAGGCACTGAAGAGGCTGGAGGCCAGAAACAGAAGTAAATTCACATGTCCCTTACCCCAGTGTATACATAAAGCTGCCAAAACCCAACTCAATTAAAAAAAAATACGAATTAGATTCGTTTTCCAGGATGAAACTGTTCTGTGTAGGATAAAAAATCACATCTTCCTTCTGTGCAGAAGCAATGAAGTAAACGTGATTTAAGAGAATGATAATGGATTTCCTCAGACAACAGGAGAGGTACAGACCCATGCTCACATCTCTGGCAAGGCATCTAGTTCAGCAATCACTATTTTCTGTTTGCTTCTGCTAACCCCACGGTACCACAGATATTCTATTTTACAGTTGTCATTACTCCAACCATTACAGTAATAATTTGCTACAGCAAATGATCATGGAATTGGGTAAAGGCAATGGCGTTCTCTGGAGCATGTAAAATTATTCCAGGCTGGAAACCAGTCATTCATGCCTTGCAGTAATTGTTTGTGAAACCAGTGCTTGGAGAGTTTGGACTGAAAACCTCAAAAAGGAAAAAGCATCAAATTATTACCACAGAACAAGGCACAAACCCTGACTTTTTTATTTGGAGAGGCAGTCTCTGCACAGACTTGCAAGATTTAATAATTTTTTTTTTTGCACTGGGAGACCAACTGAGTATTTAGTTCAGGTTTCAGAAGAGCTTGAGTGATGTATTTCACACCCAGTGGGTACACCACCACTTACACAGTGTTCAAGCCAGAAGGAAAGGAACAGCTGCTATTGCTCTCCCTGGCTCAGGTTAAGCACCAGCACTGGGAACCCCACACCAGGAACGTGTGAAAGTACCAGCACTCACTCACATGCTGCAGCCTCCAGTGATCTAGAATTCCACTCCTAATCTTCTATTCTACACTCATGCCATATTTTAATTGCATCCAAGGATGTGGAAAGGTAGATAACACGGTGCACTTTACCTCAGATGGGCCCTAAAAGCTGTTTCAAAACTGCAAGGTTGGGCAGATCCTGGCTGGGACCTCTGAAGGGAGCCCAAAACAGTTTGAGCCTACAAAGCCTTATCACTCTGTAGCTCTGAACAATACTCTGGTCGATAAAAAAGTGTAAAAGACATAGGTCAAAAGCCTCCAACCTCTGTGCAACACAGGAAGCATTCACGAGATCAAACAGTTCTCAAGTTCCAAATTGAAAATGGGAAGCAGAAGTGACTGCAGAGGATTTTAATTCAAAAACCTGCCCCTGTTCCAGTTTGTTGGTCAAGCCTTGTGTTAGCATGTACTTCAGCAGGCTCACTTGTAGTCTGATACAAAAAGGTGAAACAAAGTTCCTTCTGCTGTGTTCCTGTGTTCTGTTAGGGGGTCATTTTTCCAAGAGAGTTTGAGGTGTACAGAGGCAGGAGCTGGACATACTCACACGTCCACAGATCCGTGCTGCGTCCAACACAGTGGGCGACGAGGTGCGAGCTGCTTGTGTGCAGAGCACGCAGGAGTGAGCTCAGGCTGTCTCACAAGGCTCCTCTCGCTCCTCCCAGGGGGCTCAGAGCAGGCAGCTGCTCCTCCTCACTAGGAGTGCTCCCCATGGCATCCCACCAGGCTGGGCTCCATTCCCCATCCATCTATACATTATTCATCTTATCTGAAGCAGACAGTGCTGACGCCCAGCTTCCTCAGTGTCTGGAGGAACACCAGCTGTCTCCAGCTCTGAGCAAATAAATACAGAGGATCTGTGCACGGGTCAAGAAGAAATATTTCTTAAGGATTTGGAAACCTTCCCCTCTTCTTTTCTCTATGCACTATCAAAGCAACTGCCTGGGATTCATATGCCACTCCATTGCTCTGCATGCCCAGGAGCAATACAGTCCTTTCTTTATCTTCTGCTTACCAGACGACTGTGCCACTTTCTCTCACACAAAGACCTGGCCCCAATAGCCCATCCACTTGAGGGTTTTTGGGATGGGTTACACAGGACTGTCTTTATCAGACCAACAGAAGGAGACACACAGATTTTGCAGCCAGTGGAAGACAGGGCAGCACACCTCCCAGAGCACAGGAATGGACACTAAAGAAAAGTACTGTACTCAACAATTCCTTAAAATGTACCTCTTAGAGCTCCTTCATGTTCTTGGTTCTAAGTTTCAACAATTTCTATGGTCTTTTTCATCAGCTGTGGAGCATTACCGCCAAGAGATACCACACAGTTGCTAATCTTGTAAATAAAAGAGTTCATTTCTACTGAAAGACAACTAAATTGAGAAAGAACTTTCTACTTTGGGCTTAAGAACTGGTTCATAAGCAGTAGCAGGTAGGATTCATATTCACCAGCCCTTTTTAGAAGTGACCATAATCAACTGGATGGCAAATTACACACAAAAAAAGGGGAAGAAATGGATTTTTACTGACTTACAGAGCTTTCAAAGTCTCCAACCATCTAAGAGATATTCTCATGGTTGCGTAGACATGGCATAGACTGGTAAAATACAAGAAAGTGGTTTGACAGGTAGATTAACTCCTTAAAAACCAAAGAACACTAGCTACTGTAACATATTTTGCATCAAAAACTTGTTTCTTTGACCAGTTTTTCATTTCAGGATGCAGTCCAGCAGTGAGTTGGTTTATGAACATCAAGACACACATATCTTATCCTCTCACAGAAATCGAGGGTCTCTACTGTGTCAACATTACATGTGAGGAGCACTATTTTTAAATAAAAACATTTCACTCTGGGGTAAAAAGTCATTTCCAAACAGTTTTTGATCCCCTAAATCAGGAACTGAGACTTTACTAGCAAGTGGGAAAGTGTTCTACAATTCAAAATGTTACAGCCAAGTGATGAAAGATCATTCAAGCAACCTGAAGTGGCTCACAAGCCACAAGTCATCTTTACTGTAGAAAGTGACACACCACGTTCAGGTCTAATAAAAGCACATCAGCTGTTATTAAGAAAAAGACACTAATTTGACTCACTGTTTCCCACAGGTTTACAGAACTAATAAATCCAGATTTGTGTCATTAATCTATAGAACTAATGACCAGTAAAAGTGCAGTAAGTGATCATTAAAGCAATAGAAATGCCCATTATACAGATGTTATTGGCTTTGGTGGGGGGGGGCACCATATGGTAAAGGAGTATTAACTTCAAAAATCATGCTCATTTTATGCAGTTGGGCTTTCCAATGAAAGCTGGATTTGGATCATGTTAGTGTAATAACATGTTCTCAAGTGTTATTTTATTTTTTAAATTGGTAATTACAATGAAACATTACGGCTGAATCGTATTACCCTCACCCACTTACACAGTCAAAACAAGATGTCATGTTTCTTTTTACTAAAGCTGTTTTTTGGCACAGCAAGGTCATAAGTGCTCTCAGGTACTGGTTAGAAAGCAATATTAGTAGACTGAGCCATTTACCTCCTCAAGTATTGTGCTTTTCACATTGCCATATTCACCACATAACTCCAGGCATGGCAAATAAAAATCTGTCATAAATCTGTGTTTGACAGAACTCTTTATGCCTCTAGGAGCAGGCTGATAAGTTTTGTAGCATAAACCCCCATACAAAGTACTTGAAAAAATAAAGATTTCCAAGTAGAAAATTGACACATATTACACATCCATACTCAAATTTCACAAGGCAAATCTGCTCTCCTGTATTTACCCAGCAAGTATGAAAGAGGGTGTTTTGACTGTTTATAATTGCAGCAAAGGAAGACTGGATAAGCATTTGTATCTCATTAAATTAGCTTTAGCCTACAGGCTTCCTCACACTCATATCTGGGTTTGACCCTTACAGTCACCTATGTATTTCCATACAGATAGTTTCACTAAGCCTTCATCACAAGGCAGTGACAATTAACTGATTTCCAATTAACCAGTGGTCTTAAGACTCTGATGTCTAACATACTAATGTAGAGTTGGAGCCAAGATCTTCCTGTTTATACAGGACAAAGCAATTTAATTATACATTAATAAGAGAGTTTGATTTTAATCACATAAGACACAGGGGGAATACACTAAAAACCAAAAGAAAATAAACCCCTCAAAACTTGGCTGTTGAAAGAAAATTATGGTCACATCTCTCATGCTAGAAATGTTGATATATGAGTTCAGAGTTTCTGCCAAGGTTATGGTCATTCTGAATACATACTGGCTGTTCAGATACCAGCCACAAGATTTAAAGAATAAAACAACATAAAGTTTTGTATAGATCTGATACTTCATGTAAAACGAAACAAGTGGTTTGCTTTTTTGGTTGTCTTGTTTTGTTAAAACCAACCACCATTCTGCTTGTGTTTAGAAGAAGTCACATTTTCCAGGAGTCTTTTAATCAATCATAGCAATTTATAAACCCATTTCAAAAATAAATATTTAGAGGTCATGTAAGCAATGAACTCAGAGAATGGCTGAGATCCAAGCATTGTGTAGACTGAATGACATGATCCTCCAGACATTTTTCTGCCCATGTGGTGCCACCAAAGAATTTTGGGATTGTTTTTTTTTAAACATTGGGACAAAAATTAAGAAAGGAAATGGAGAGACATATGAGGAACTCAGAACTGAGAAATAAGATAGGAATAATGCAAGAGGGTCATATCCCACCACTCAAACATGGGCCAGCAGAAGGGAAAGAATGAGATAAAAAAAGTCAGAACAATGGCAATGGCAACCAGGTCTTTTATTGGAAAGAGCTTAAGAACAAAATTAAAACAGAAAACAACTCTCACACTTCTCTTCAGACATCAGCTACTCTCTGCACTGTCCTCTCTTCACGAGTTTGGACGGGACTTTCACCAGATAACTGTTTCCAATTGCCCACTTGGAGCGTGAAGTGCTTGAGGAAAGCACGGAGGGCTCGGCTGTCATGCCAGCATTAAATGTGGTTGGCAAAATACTCTGCTCCATTAATTGTCTTTCCTCAATCAAAAACCTTCCTGGGGGTGACCAAGGGAAAGGGAAAGGAGAAACAACACCTCAGTGCTGAGAAACTGGACAACTCTAGAAATGTGCTGCCTCTCCTTCAGTTCAAGTAAGAGCACGAGACTGAGGTGCCTTCTGATTTTGACAGCCATGCAAAACACTCTTCTCTGGCCTTGCCACCAACCATGCCAGGTCTCTGCAGCAATTTGCAGCAATATCCTTCACTGGACTTCTCTGCTAAATTAGCTGCAGATGCTTCTGTAGTAAATCTTTCCTTAGTTGTGTGCTCCAGAAAAAATGAACTGGAAAAGTCTGCTTCATCTGCTCCATATCAGCCACAAAAAACTGCATGAAACCATGAAGTCAAGCTCAAACGCCCTTGGAGAATTCTGGAGCACCACTGTCACATCCTGATTTTACAATTTCATCCACTCAGCTGAAAGGATGTTTAAAACCAACACTTCTGGGGACAAAGAAAATCTAATTTCATTCTTCTCTCATTACTGAAGTGTGGCCGAAACCTTCTATTCTCAGAAAAGCCAAAAATAAATACATGCTGGTAGATGCAGGGAAGTTTTAGCCTCAGAAGTGGAATTTCTCACAAGAACTGTTGAGCAGCTGAAGATACAGGAAAGGACACTATTACTTCTCTCAGCTAAAGCAGTTGCTAACATGATTATATGGTCTCCCATTAAAGTTCATTTACACAAAGGGAGGCAAGTCTATCAGTAAAAAGCAGAGTAAATTATCACACACCCAGAAACCTCTCATCCTATGACTGCCATACACCTGAATATCATCATGAAAGCAGATCCCATACTCAAGGTGCCATCTAAGGCTTTCCTGTACACTTGAGCTCCGTTTCAGACCCTGAGATGCTGTTTCTTAACCGTGTGACACAAGCCACTGTGCTGACAGTCAGGCTGTTTCTGGGAAACACCACTGCAACTCCACACCTGACTCTTCTACTTTCTCAGGTTTCCCTCTATATCTGAAAAGCTTCTTTGGTGCTCCAACTCATCCTATGCTGTAAGTTAAAACCCTAAACATTAAACCCTTAGTTCTTCATCTTGGGTTTAAGTCTGAGATAGAGAATCTAATAAAATCCAGGATGCTCCAACAATTTCCTGAAACTACAAATTATGGTCATTTCCCCAGCACTTTTTGTATTTATACTGGAAAAAATACTACAAAGCTTATCAGAAAAAGCCAACTTCTCTACAAGTAGTGATATTTCAGAGGGCAGCCTTAGTATCTAATGAAAACAGATATGCCAGAGCACAGAACAGTAAGGTGATTTTTCCCAAATCACAAGCCAAGTTAAATGGCAATGCCAGGAACAGTATCCAAATCTCACTGCTGTGGTAAAACATCTGCAAGCTCATGTGCGGCTTTTCTGCTTATTTATGGTATGTGTCTCTGCAACATCTAGTTATTTTTCACATGCTGAATATGCAAGACTGAACTCTACTTTTCCCACACTTGGGAAGTGTTACATGCAATTGCTCGTTATTTTCAGGGTGAATTCCCACCAGAGTGGGAAACACACCTTTGAATAGCCTTCCTTCATCTAAAATCCCATGTTACCATATTGCAGTTACCATATTTCTCTTACAGTTACTAGAAATCTTACCGTATTTCTCTCATTTCTGAAAACTCCTTGCGGTTAAACAGGGCAAACCCTCCCTGTCCCTTACTCCTTGTAAGGTTGCTTCTCCACGTGCCCAATGTGCTGAACTCGAGTTACAAGTTATATCACAAAAGAAAATAAAGCCATCAAGCATCCCCTATAGTATTGGTGGCACATAGGCAGGGAAGCTCAAACAGGCAGGGAAAGAGAAGCTGCTGTACTCCTCATACTCCCTGCTTTGTATGTGCAAGATCCCAGTTTCTCAGGACACTCTTGGTGACTCCTTGTCTCACACAGAGTCCTCAGTGCAGTTCCCACTGCACATCCCCTTTTCTTTGCTTCTTAGGGAAAGGAGATTTATATATGACATCCACAACATCTCTGGGTATAAGTCTATATCTGGGTGTTGATTTCAGAGTTTTTGTCTTGGCCCACAGCCACTGAGGCAAGGTTTGACAAAGAGCTGGAGAAAGCACATTCCTGCAAGTCCTTACAAGTTTTGTGAAAACAGGCAGGAAGGCAATTCTATAATTATCTTTGTGAAAGGCGAGGCTGGCATGTGCAATCCCAGAGAGAGGGGAGCATCCCAGCAAATTCCTCAACCATGGGAAAAGTTTCCACTGAGACTTGCAGTCAACGACTGGACACAAATTTATAGGAGAGTAGGCATGTTCAACCCCAGTGCTCAGAAAACTACTCATCTGGATAGGCAGGCACTGCAAAACATAGTCATTTGAATGATTTATTCCATTCTTTCTTCTAAGAAATCTTTCCCAGCATTGGAACAGGAGGGAGCAAACTGGTGGGTGACACACATTTGCTAGCACAGCAAGGATCTTCATAAAAGCAGAGTTTGTATTTTCCAAATGAAACAGAAAAAAAAGCCAGTGACAGGGTGTGGCAAAGGATCCTGTTTGTTTCTAAGCCTCTTTTCAAACACTTTGCATGCATTTATATTCAAATACAGAACAGCATCCATTCTGAAGTAAGCACCAGGGTAGAGCCAGTGTATCTGGCTTGGAGCAGCTAAGCTTACTTTTTCAAGGTCTGTATATCAGAGCACAGATATCTATTATGAATATTTTGATCACATATCCCCAACCAGCACTGGCTGTGATTGCTTAAATAAGAGGGCAAAGGGGAAGACTGACCCCCATCATCACCTTTGTTTAAGCCCTGCCCCTGAGTTGCCTGTGCCCCGTTCAGCAAACCAACCTGGCAAAATTACTCAGGCTGTTTACTGCTCACCCTGCTCATGATGATCCATGGCAGTCACAGAGCAAGGCAAGCCACTCACCTGGGAGATCTGCAGGCAATTGTAGGAAGCAGGCAGTGACCTTTTTGGCCAGCAAAAACCACAGCAGGAAGACAGTGCTTGTACAAACCTTATCATACAACACGAAACTTCCCCACTGGCATAATAATGCAAGGGGAAACTATTTCCCACCACAGTTTACTGCGTGAGGATGTAGCCTCAGTACAAAAGGACACATGAAATTCCAGGCTAGAACAGTTGTGCCAGACCACACACACACTCCTAAAGAGTTCAGACCTGGCCAGGCACATCACATTGCCCACCACAGCAGCAGGGCTAGCAATCCAGGCAGCACACTACAGAGGACAGGAGACTCAGGCACGGGGCTGCACTGACCAGAGGGTCTCACCAATCAGTGAGAACTGAGCTTTCACACATCCTCTTGAACCTTCATCCTCCCAGAAAATGAACACAGAATGGCAGGAGAGCTGTGAATGCCCTACAACTCTGTCCACCTACATCACCTGCATCAAATCTTGCTACTTAATACCACCATCTTCTCACCACCCCACAGATATCTTCCTTTCTTCCCCCATGAAACTTTGAATGTTATTTTTCACACGTAGAAATTACCAACACTGATAGAACGCTTACATGCGCTTTTAAAAAATTATTTTCAAAAAGCTTTCTGATTGCACTGAATATATCTCTATCTACTCCAACCCTCCATGACCCAATCTCTATCTATAAATACTTTAATGGGATATATTTCATTTATTTTCTAGTTTCCCAGGTGATGACACGACAGACCTTCAACCTGCTCTTGCACAATCAGCACAGGAGAGGTCAGTGAATTGGCAATAACAAAGTATTTGAGAGCCAGCAACAGGGAGGGGGAGTTCAGATATTCAACAATAATGCACTACACAATTGCATCCTTCCCTCCACAAAGACTCCAGCATAAGAAAAACCTTTAGGAGCAGATCCCGCACTGTAATCTCCTACACTGTTTGGATCTGGTTGCTTAAGCATAGTTTGATTTGTTGGCCTTTATCTGCAAACCTGCAACAGAGACAAGGATCTGGCACCCGAGGTCTGGAGAAGGGACCAAAATACAACAGTTCTTACACAGCTGTGAAACTTGTAATGCACAATCAGGCAAGGATCTCAGTTTAATCTTTCTGTCCTGGTTTTCTGTTGCTTTCACACTCCCCAAGTCAATAGGCACTTCTCAATTTAGGAATTTGGGAGGAACATGCATTTCATGCTAGTTCTCACAGACTGGCTCAGCTGGTTAGAACATGGTGATAATAACACCCAGGTTGTGGGTCTGATCCCCATATGGGCCACTCACTTCAGAGTTGGCCTCAATGATCCTTGTGGGTTGCTTCCAACTCCAGATATTCTGTGATTCTGGAGTCCAGGCATGTCTGCCACCACCGACACAGGCACAGTGTGCCTCTTCCACAGCAAGCAATGGGAAAACTATTTCAACAAAATTGTACTGCCAGGGCTGGGTCATGATACTGTGACTGAGCATGGGATACAGGGAACTCCTGACCAAGTCAGATCCCTGACGTGAGAAAAAGTAGGCCAGAAAAATGCATGTGAGGCAAAAGAATGGGAGAACACTTCTCCCCAGTAACACTGAGATTTTGAACAGGCTGATGTTTGACACAGAGAAATGCACAGGCTGAAACATCTTTTTCTAAAAAGAAACCCCTCCATGCATAGACTCCTGCACAGCAACATGAGACTCCTAAGTGGGAAACTCAAAAAACACTTCACTCCTCTTAGCACAGGAGACCCTTGTTAGTTCACCAGTACATGGGAATCCGGATGAAAGCAAAAAGCAGAAAAATATTTTTAAAACATCAGTTGAAATCCAGACCAGTTCTCTCTCCTCAGTAAGGCTTTAGAGTAGTTGCTCCTGCTAGTGAGGGACTGGAAGCAGTGATATTTCAGGCCTGTTCTTTAGCAGTGCTCTAAAATCCCTGGCTCTGAAGCGAGCCTGCCAATCAGGCACCTTGCTCTGTTTGCACACCGACCCAAGCTGAGTAACCTGAGGAGACATTAGCAACTCAGCACTCACCACAGCTTCATGCCGTGGTCTGCCCAAGTGGCACAAGCTCTTAACCACAGCACGCTGTGCACGCTAATCCCTCCTTGATGTTCATGTCAGCTCCCACTGTGAATCAGCACAGAGAGCAATGGATTTGGTCATAACAAGTGGACTCAACTGCACTTACACTTCTTGGAGTGAGAAAGATTATCATTCCTACCTGCATTACACAATGACCCTGACTGCAGTCCATCAACATCCTCCAAATGGTGCCTTACCAGAGCTGATGTGCAGCCAGGGGTGTCACAGCCCAGACTGCCTGAGCAGCTCAGCCATTCCCTTCAGGGGAAAACACCAAAGGAGCTGATGTCATTTACACCTTACCTGACTGTGTCGAGCAAACCTGTTGGCAGCCAAGCACAACACAAAGGTGACACTAAAAGAAGTGTTCAGGACATGCTTTTCATTACCACAGTCAATCCAAACACAGCAGCGCCACCTCCACCTTATCCCACTGTGCAAGACATTAAAAAGTTAAAGCAAGAGCAACACGAGGGATGATGAAAACATTCCACTGGGAACTGGACTATGCTGGACACTGTGCAAGAACATCAAGTTAGGTATTTTCTGTATCCAGAAGTGGTTTTTCATGGTACATAGACCTTCTGATTTTTTTTTTTTTCATAATTAAAATTGTGCTTAAGGTCCCTGGGGCTTCTGGTTTTTGGTTTGGTTTTTCTTTTTTTTGCAACAAGATAGAACTTCTCAAGTGTGCTGGTTCTGGCTAGGGTAGGGCTAATTTTCTTCACAGGACTTCTTATGGGGCTGTGTTTTGGATTTCTACTGGAAGCAGCATTGATAATACTGGGATTTTTTTGTTATTGCTGAGCCGTGCTTTCACAGAGTCAAGAGCTTTTCTGCTTCTCACACCACCCCACCAGTGAGAGAGCTGGGGGTGCACAGGTTGTGAGGGGACACAGGGACATAGATGGGACTGATCACAGGGATAGTCCATTCTATATGGCATCATGTTCAGCACAGAAAGCTGGGGGGGAAAGTGGGATGTTCAGAGTGCTGGTGTTTGTCTTCCCAAGTCACCGTTCCATGAGGGGGAGCCCGGCTGCCCTGGGGATGGCTGAGCACCTGCCTGCCCAGGGTGAATGAATTCCTTGGTTTGCTTTGTTTCCGTGTGGGGCTTTTGCCTTACTTATTGAACTGTCTTTATCTCAATTCATGAGTTTTTTCACTTTTTCTCTTCCAATTCTCTCCCCTATCCTGCCGTGGGGGGAAGTTTGGTGAGTGGCTGGATGGTGCTTAATTGCTTGCTGGGGCTAAACCATGACAACAAAGACAAAAATCAGTTCAAATAAAGAAAAATAGAAAAAGATTTCAAAAGCCAACAACTCTTCTAATATTTTTTTTCTCCCAAAAAAATTAATTCTTTTTCTTATGACTTCCATTTCTCTTCACCTTCTCTGCTTTAAAAATAAGAGAAATCAGAATTTCAGTAGCACACCACAAAGCACTTACTTACAGCATTAGGCTTTGATATTGTAAGTTGATAACACCAGAACTGCTCAGAAAAGCTGCTGTGATCTTGCAGATTGAAACCTAAAAGCATCAAATTTCTCAGACATCCAGTGGGTGAGAGGAATGAAAGAAGTTCAGAGGCCTCAGGTACAGAGTGAAGTGATGCCCTGAGGCAGTGTGGTACAGAAATGTGTGCAGTCAACAAGGCACAGGGAAACAATTCCCTTGACTTGCTCATCCAGAAAGGCCACACACTTTGAGTGTTACCCATGGCATTTACAGCTCGCTGGTTGGAGTAAGCTATGGGTAAAAGTCTGTCCCAAGCAAGGCTGCTCTCACTCATCTGAAGTGGGAGCAGGTCTTTCAAACACTCAGTAAAGAGCAAAGCTTTGGAGGCACACTGTTCTTAATGGATGTGCCAACAAACATAGCTCTGCCATTACAGAAGGAGTCACTTATCTGAAGACAAGATACTGCACAGTATCACTTCTAAAACAAAGTCACTTATTTGCTTCCAGCTGGTATCTGCAATTTGCCAAGAGCCTTAAGAAAAGCATTCAAGAGAAAAAATAGGGGAGCACAAACATGGGGATTAGCTGGAAAAAAACCAGTGGTTTTTTTATTACCATTAGTATTTTTAATTGCAGATGGAGTCAGAACACATTCTCCTAGTGATAATTTGAGCAGTCTGTTAGTCAGAATTGTGTCAAATAAATATTCTTCAAAACGTTAACCTCCATCCCAGGTTCATCCCCCTATCCCATCCTCAATATACTTGTTCCAAAAAAACCTACTATATTTAATCCCAAAGTTTATAAAGCAGATAACAAAAGCTATTGCAGTCAGCTCTAGACAATGACTTGCCCAGTTCTCTGAAATCTCTACAGAAACTCCTGCTGGTATAATATTTAAGACCTTAGTCCCCAAAGCAACGTTTTTCATATGACCTCAGGCCTAAAGCTACCTAAGTTGCATCAAAACTGTTCAGACATGTTGATGCTGGCATCAGCTCAAGTTCTTTTAAAATACAGTTAAGATGTGCAATAAAAAGAGAACAATGAAGTCACCACATGAGAAAATAATATTTCAAAAGTTACTGATCAGAAAAATGAAGGCGGCTCTTGCATAGTAACATGAACAAAATGAACATTCTCTCAGAGCTTGCTCAGCCTTATGCTCTTCAAAGTACTGCACGTCTTACCCTTCAGCTCTGTCAAGATCCTATTGATCAAGGATGGAGATACAGGTTAATACATAACTTGAGAGAGGTGTAGAAATTCCATCTGATCCTCATCTAAGCAAAAAAATTCCTCACCCTTACTAGAGGGTGCAACAAGTTACCAAACGCCCCTCAGGAGGATGGCTGTCCCTCTGAAACAAGGCCTTCCCCCCACAGCAACACCATCAGCTCCAGGTGAACCACATGGGTTCTCCAGGCCATCTTCACCTTTCAATAGTGGCTTTGAACCAAAACTGTTGCTATTGAAGAACAAGGGCGGAAGGGCTGAATCCCAAGATAAGTAAGCAGCAGGGCTGACCTCATGTGCTGTTCCCTAGGGCATTCCATTTAGGATTACATGAGGTTCCTGAAACAGTGTATGAAAAACAGACATTGAGGTTTTACCATTCATAGGCAGGAAGTAAACAACATTTAGCAGGAATTAAAACCACTTATTATTCAGAGAAATTTAAAGCACAAACCCCACATATAAATCATGCTGGGGTTAAAGGAGTACTTTGATCCAACGAGGGAACAGAGCAGGAACAGGTCACAAGAAAATCCATACTGGTAGTGCACACACACATGCACACCTGTAAAGGTATAGAGAGAACTACAGATACAGGTCTTCAGTGCTCTTCAAGAAACATGGCCACTACATGTTTGAAAAGTAAGAATAATATTAGTTTGGTTCAGATCTGCTCCCAGAGGAGTCAGTACCAAAAAAACCAACAACAAAAACCTCCAAAACAAACAACACGTTTCAGTGGGAAGAAAAACAAGGTACTGATGAGTACCTCTGAAAATCCTCCCCATATTTGCATGCTCTGCTGAGGGAAAGCTGTGTGAGCTGTGTCAAAGCATTTCACCTTTTGTCCACTTTGAGGTCTGTCCCATGCAGATAAGCCTCACCCCTGAGTTTCCCCTCTAATACATGAAAGAGACCCACTCTATAAAGTAGGCATTTTAAACATTTTCTAATACTGAAGATTTTCCTTCTGTTCTAACATGCTGCAGACATTCAGGAGAAATTACCTGGGAAATAAAAGGTTTGAGGAACATCAACAACACAGAAAAAAAGCAGAAGATACATATGGTGGGCCCAGAATTTCATGCCTATCACTGCAGCCAGCCACAATTTTCTACTATTTTTTCCTAATTTTTCTAATTTTTCCTATTGTGATGACCTCAAAGACAAGCATCTCTAGACCTTAAGTCACAGGCACCACAGCTGCCTAAGCTGCAGCAGCAGGACCCACAGTCAAAGACATGTGGGTTGTTCTCCATTCAAATACTCCATGACAAGCTTATGTGGACCACACCGCTAATTCATAACACAAACCATACAAGTCCTGTAATGCTGTATTGGTCCCCTGCCACCAAGCTCGTCTTAAGATCAAGTCCAACCAGAAATATGATACTTAACCAGGAGAACACCACAGGGAAATTATTTCAGGGAAGAAGCTTTTGCTTGGGTTAAACAGGCTTACAGTGATGTCCCCAAATTATTTCTCCCCCTGGCACCCCCCACCCTAGTAGGTTGCAATTTGTTGTGAGCAGTTGAGGAATATTGAATACTTAATACTCTGAGCTCAATGTTTTTGTGTTTTCTTCCTTTAAAGGTAAATTAACAACTAAAGCAGAAATAATTTTATAAGTACAATACTCAGTGCTTGTATAATGTCGGCAACTCAAAGAGCTGCGTGTACTTCTTAATGTACTTATGAACCACAATTCTAGAAAACTGGACATGCAACTACTCAGTCTTTCACAACAGACACCAGCTTCTGGGAAAAAAAAAAAAAACAAAAAACCTTCTGCTTTTTCCAGTACCAAAAAGCCATATTTTTTAGGACCATAGAAGGATGAAGAAAAACAGCTTTTGGTCAATTTCATCTAACACAGCCAAAGTCTCACACCCAGCTAATAAAAAAGCATTCTCCTGATGCAGACATCCTGTATTACACTGATATCTGGGTATTATCCTGGTGCTGGAAACACCTGATTCATAAAAACCTGGAATTCTATCCAAAAGCTGATAGGACACAAAAATCTCAAGTGACAGGTACACCACCCAGAGCAGAGAGAACCTCTCAGCTTTGAGTCCACACATTACAAAACATAAACATTTACATTAGGTTCTGGTAGAGTACAGATACTCCAGGGCATCCCCAAGGCCAACTCACTGATCTGGCCACCAGCTTTAAAATTCTACATATAACTGAAATAAACCCAGCTCAAAGCAGCATTGTGAAAACTCAATGCACTCACAAGTTGCTCCATTTACATGTTCCCATGTCCTAAGAAATGGGCATAAACCCTGATAAAAATATTAGGAAGTAGGTTTTAGGAACTGTGATGTCACAAATGAGAACAATTTCAGCTGAAGTCAGTGCAATTATACCCACAGACATGAGATCACAACAATGCACTCAAAAAATACCTTCAATCATAAAACCCCCAGATGCAATGCCTGTGGCCAACGTTTATATTAGCCACACGTGCATTAGGCTGAAAGAAGGTTTTAATTATTTTTATAGTGAGATAATGTTCCCTTGACGATCCTAAAGTCTAGTAGCATGTAGCAATTAAATTTCATTCTTGAGAAGACAATAGCAAACATCTGCTACTTTGAATCTATATAAGAATTAGCAAATTTTCCATTTCTTCACAATAACAGTGACTTTTCCACAATACCATAAAAGCTACTGACAAGCTACATACAGAAATCTGAGGAGAAAGCAGAGGAAAGTCTTCTCTGAGGCCAAGTGCAAACTGGAAGTTTTACACTTTGCCAGTTGCAAGAAAAATGGGAAAGAAAATACTTCATTCTGTAATAAAGTATCAGCTAACACACTTAGCAGAAGGAAATGCACTCTTTACCAGCCAAATCTGACTTTCATCCAGTGAGCTAAAAATATATCTGCAGAGGTTTGTTAATATGGTTGATCTCAAAATTTGGAACTTTCTTCCTTTCAGATGCAAAATAGCTCAAAATGATGCATTTTCAGGTAAGGATCCATAGGCCCCTCTACTGTCTATTCCCCACAGAAGTTAATCACCAAGCATTGGTGAACACAGTCAATGCTAGAGACTGAGGTAACACTGCTATCCCCACTTATGGATTGAAAATTGAGCAGGTAGTCTCCTCTGGGTTTTCTAGGATATACTTTACATAGAATATACTTTTCCCCTACCAGACACAGTTTAGAGTTGCAGTTGTTTGACTTAACAAATTTAAAAGAGTAGCCAGCCTATTAGGACAAATTCCTGTGACAAGCTGATCTTACATGGCCCATGATGTATTTATCTTATATTGTCAGGGACCAAGAGTACCAGCAGGATTCTCCACAGAGACACTAGGGGACACAACTCCTGCAGCTTTCTTTCTGGGGTGACCCTTAACATTCATCCAACATCATGTGTTTACAACACTCCCAAATACCTTAGTGTAATAACCTGGCAGATGGTACTCTGTTCTGTAGTTTTTCCTCCAAATAATTTACAGGTTTGGATTTTTTTTTTTATAACATCAGCATAGCTAGTGAGCAGTTCAATAGCTCCCCCAGTTTTCAGCTCTGTTTGTACAGTCCAGTAAAAGGAACTGCTATAACATGGGCACACATTTTTAAATTAAAAGGAAATTAGTGAGGTCCTACACTTGATTCTCTAAAGAATTGTTCAGCCGTTTTGATGTGTGTGGGGGTCTATATAAAACAATTTGGAAGTAACAGTTTCATCCCATACCAGAAATGACACTTCTTTTATTGGCATGGGGGTGAGGAATAAATGGGAGGGGGAGTTACAAACCATGCAGTCATTAGAAATATGTGATATCTCAAAGACAAAATCTAAATAGATGGACTAAACTTTCCTATAGTCACTGGAAAAGAAAGTGGGTATAATTATGTAGGAACAAAGCATCAATACAGCTATTACTCAGTGCATAAGCCCTGAGCAACTCAGTTTCATTATGCAATGTTTAATTCAGAGGAGTAAGACAGTCCCTCCATTTGAAAAATTTAATCCAAACCAAATTAGAATCCCAAGGAAGTAAATGTAGCAAGCAGTTTAAAACACATTCTAAACAGAAACACAGAAAATTTGATGTTTGTCTTAAAAGAGACAAAGGTGTATAGTTCAATGGAGTTTTTGGTTTTGCTTAATCTTGCATCACCATGCCAGGACTCTTAGGTCATGAAGGCAGGGAAGTGGGTTCAGAGTCAGGTAAGCAAATGTCTCATTTATGTTTCAAAACCTCAAATTATGTGGTATTTCGCAAACTTTTTCCTACTTCAACATCTTAGTTGGTTCATCCAGTTAAAAGGCTCCAGGATGAAACAGTGATATTGTAAAGGAAGTAAAATGCCATCCATCTTGTTAGGGAGGATGCTGAAGACATGGGGGGAACACCCACAAAAGTAGTAAAGGAAGGTGTACCCTCTGTAATTGTACCACTCTGTGTAATCTAGTATAAAACCAGTCTGGTTCTTGCTTTCTCCTTAGCCTCTCACCCTGAATCTGCCAACTTTTCCCATCCTTTAGCTGACCCTGATCATTCACAAGTGTCTCACACCTCAACCCTATTAGCTCAGCTAGCCTACTGGGGGTCTTTACTGTGCCTTTGACTTATACAGAAATTTTTCTGCTAGTGCAAAGAAATCCTAACCAAAGTCTTCAAATAATGCCAATAATATGCTTATGGCTAAATACAATAAATCTGAAAATTAAGCAATACACCAGTTAGATCCATTACATGTTCTTGCAGTGACTAATAATTTCTTTTGTGTTTTAGAAGCAAAGACTTTTAAGAGCCAACTGAAGCATGGGAAAATATTTAATGTGACTTTCCAAAGCACAGTATTTCTGAAGCTCTGCCAGTCATGTAGTCGATTACTTCATAATGCTGTGCTCATTCTCACATGTAACCACAGTGACTCTATGACACAGGTTATTCAAAGCCCTGTGAGATTCACTTACAGTTCTAGGTAAAGCACATTTCTCAAAGTATTTCACTGGCAACTGCCTGAAGCTGTGTTTCAAAAGCTGGAGTGCAAATTTCACAGCTTCTACCCCTGGCAATTCACATCCTATAAAATGCTCAGAATTTTTATCTTTTCCAGAATAGCTGGGACCCCATGCTCTTGCAAGACAGTTTTTAGATTTTGTTCCCTAAATAATAAAAATATCACAAGAGCTGCTAGCAGGTTGGAAGAGGGTCAACAAAACTAGTGTCAGGGGCTTTTTATTTCCTCTCTTTCAAACTCCATGGGGCGTCTGATGATCAAAACTCAGCAAAGTACGTAAGTGTGTTGTGTAACAGGACTGTCAGATCTCTTGCCTTCAAACTAAAAAGACTATAAAACAAAATCCCTATTATGGATATTTCTTGATGTTTGGTGGTCTGTCATGCATTCCCAATACAGATAGTAATTTTCATCCTCTTGCCATTAAGATCTCTGATTAAAAAGCATTGCTGCAATACTTCCATGAAATTACTGTAATTTGGGAATTTTACTTTTGGAAAGAATGTAACAGAATAATTAAAGTGCCTATCAATTCCATTCTCTTAGATAATGCCAAAAGTAGAAGGGATGAATTATTAACCATTTGTTTGCTTTGGCTATCACATTGATAAAATGTCATAGAATCACAGAACCATTTGAGTTGGAAAGGCCTTTATGTTGAATCCACTTCCAGCATTTCCACAATGACAGAAGCTCCATCTACTTCTGCCCACAAAGGCCTGTCCAAATGGACAGCTCAGACTCACAACAAAGCTGCGTCTTCCTAGAAACATCTGAACTTGTACTTCACTGTTGATCCACAAAAAAAGGAAAGCAGGCCAATTTGAAGCACATTTTGTACTTATACTTAAGCAATTCTTGGGTGAAGCTGAATAAACTGAAGTTCTCTGTATCTCTGGGCTCATTATGTTAAGGAATGCCTCATCTTTCTTAGTGTGATGAGATGGCCTGAGACTTGCCCCCAGCATGGACAATCTTTCCCTATTAAATGGACAAACTTCCCCTATTAAATGCTACATCTATTTGGAGTCTTTTTATGTACAGTAATCCACCACTGTGGATTACAACCAGGGACCAGCAAATGGTTTTAAGCTTCACCAGTGTGACTAAGAAAAGAATCCTGCCATAAACACCATAAGCCAAATTTTAGTCACATGGAATTAAATGGCAAACTTCCTACTGATTTTGTAGAATTCAAAACTTCCTTTTTAGTCACAGATATTTACTTACTAAAAAAAAAAGAAGGAATCTGACATTAGACTTCCTCAATATATATACTAAGGTAAAGCTTTTTGCTGCATTTTCACAAGTACCTGATGTTGGAAATTTCCTTCCAAAATTAAAATTTCACATCCTTTAGTATCACTTACAAAGTATTCCACCTTCCCACTTTCTTGGTACTTTACAACCGACCTTAACATCATAAAACAATACACCACATATAAAATTCATCACATATAGCAGACTTCTCTCAAAGAAGGTGAAATCACAGATTCTGTGGTCAGTTGAGCAGCTTTTCCTCTAAACAGCTAAGTCAGTCTTTCCCCCAATAAATATAGAGTAGCATTTTAGATCTTCATGTATAACTGGAACATTATTTCTTAACTCCTCTGAGAAAATAATGATGCTTAACAAGCTT
The DNA here is from genome assembly GCA_013398175.1 of Climacteris rufus. Taxonomy (NCBI): domain Eukaryota; kingdom Metazoa; phylum Chordata; class Aves; order Passeriformes; family Climacteridae; genus Climacteris; species Climacteris rufus. The sequence goes on along the minus strand of VZRZ01003574.1, from coordinate 198,161 downwards.
TATTAAAAAAACAGACCCACCCCCCCAAATCAAAAGGACCAAAACAAGAAACTCAAACAGGAAATTAAGTAAGTTCCTAAATTTATGCACATGACTGTACTTGCCTCAACAGGCCTTATATGCATCTGCAAAATAGAAATGAAAGTTAGAAAATCTTGTAACCAGAACTGCAGATTTTATTGCAGATTTTGAATAGGTACTTGCTTCCAAAAATGTTAATATTTAATTTAGCTGTTTAATTTAGATTATTTCTTCCTGTGGCTTTTCCAGCAGAAAACAGAATCCCTTGATACTGATTATTGGCCCTGAAATCTGGGATAATTTATTTCAAAGTCAGTCAAGCTGTCCCTGTTTTGTGGAGAGACAACTAATCAGACACCAACTATACACTACAAACAAACCAACTGACCACTACTGGGTTTATAATTTCTTATATTGTAACACACTGAAGGCAAAACACTTCAGGTAGAATATGAAAGAAACAAAAGTTAACTTGCCCCAGTCAGATGTACTGCATGGTTTAATTTTGATATTAATCAGTGTTAGCAGAGTCCAGAAGTGTTTCGAGTCAATTCTTAATTATACAGGCAAACTGGGAAAAGATGACCAGAGAAGACTAAAACATAAATTAAACTAAGCATGTATAAAATTAAGCTAAAGCACACACATGCCATATTACCCTTTGAAAAAATCCTACTGGCTAGATTTCTGTGAGAAGCAGTGCAGGTTTAAGGAGCAGGAGACACTGTCATTAGATGAGCCCTTACTCTGCACTTACACCTTTCACATTTGGTGCACCAGAAGGTGTTGGGAGCAGCTCTGGTCTTGCTACTGCAAAATCCATACAGTCATCAGAGTTAAATGAGAGCTGACTAACATAACAAGGAGTTAACCCTTTAAATAAGCTGTTGTAGAGCTCCTCCCCAAGGGATTTCTTAATTGCTATAAAAACAATGTTCTAAATCCAGCTTCCATTGCTAGAATAAAAACAAATGCTGCTTCAGTTACCAAATTTAATAGTTTTAGTATCAATGTAAAAACAGGCTTCAAAATAATACTTTTCCAGAGGTCATGGCTCACAGATTCCAGGCAATCCATCACCAAAACCTTTCAAAAGTAGGAGTCACATTTAACTTCAGCACCTGATAGGATAGTATTAAACAGACAGACCTGCGCTAGAGGATACTTACATTAGGAGCTTACACAAAGCCCTCAAAAACGTGTGTTATCATAAAATAGACTTAGTCATCTCATGTGATCTCAGCAAGAAAGCATGGGTGAATTTGCCTCATCTGGCATTAAAATCAATGCTGCAGATTTACTGCTTCCTTCTCCTAAAGTAATGACAAAAGCCATTCTTCTCCCATATTACCTCCTCCATAGACTTCTTCTGCCAAAGACATAAAACTTTAGCCTTGGCTATTTATTTACACTAAAACACAGAAACTGATCCATCTTCTGCTGCTGCTAGCTTGCTCAAATCTCAATTTAGATTGTATCTGCTTCTTCAGATTTCCCCTTTGGTGGTATCTGAGTAATTAGTTTTATGTTCTCTACACAAGTCTGTTTCTTCTATCGTTTTCCTAATTGAACTGCCACAAGTTTTTCAAATGGAGGAAAAGTCAAGCTAGAAACTTGTTTTGGGGCAAGGGAGCTGCTTTTGATTTTAACTTTTAAAAATGCTTGATATATGGGTCATCTAAATGAGCAAGATTTTAAAATTCAAAGGAAAGTAACTGCAATTAACAGATAGTTTTACAAGAGCAGTGGTGAGTAAAAACCAGCCACTGGGCAAATTCTAACAAGCCAAATTGACTAATGATCAAGGAAAGAGGTGGTGGCACCCAGCTGCAAAATAAGCACCACTTTTTAAAAAGATTCTATTTTAAACCATCTTTGGAATTCAAGGAGAGATTTTATTTGCATTTTTTGTAATGAATTTTATGTCCATCAAGAGATCAAAGTAGTGATGTAGTATCACCAATCCTCTTATCCAAGTATTTTGGACACTGATTACAGTATTATAAGGAACAGTCAAAACTCCAAGGCAGGGGGGAATGAAAAGGCTACTAAAGGCCACCCTTTAATGGAAGAATGAAAAGGCTTAAAGGAAGCACAATTGGATGTCACTGCTTGTCAATGCAGTTTGGTCATATCACTTCCTTCAGTGCCTGTCCGTACCACTAGCTCAAGCTCCTGCTGCTCACCTGGTACTGTACCAAGTCTGAAAACACACATACTTAACCCATTTCTAACAAATTTCAAGTTGCATGTTCATGGTTTATATGATTTTAGGTGGCTCTCATCAGGAGAATTAGTGGAATAGGCCTGACCTGACCATGCTGTCAGAAGACCTGAGGCTGCCACAGCCCCTGCTCCCAGATGCAACCAGAGGCAAGGCTGAAAATGTGTTCTCAGTAGGCAACACACAGTCCCTCCCTGCCTGAACAGGGAGAGGTCTGCTAGTAAGAATATATCTATTTTACATGTATACACGTCCTTACTCTGCAGATGTGTGTATCCTTACACACACACACACACGTCCACACACATGGGCAATACAGACTCCTTCAGCTGCTGGGCTCCTGGATCCCAGCCCACTCCAGCTGCTGGCACCTGGACAAATGAGCCCACTCCAGCTGCTCAGACCATCACACACATATCCAGATATGTCCAAAAAGTTCTGTGGCATTGACCCATCTTGATGAGTTTCAGGTCTGGACCCTGGGGTTGAGGATCTCCTGGAACAGTCCTGGAAAGGACTCAAGACCTGGTGTCCCTTCCTCTGCATCTTTAGTTTTCTGCCTGCCATTGCACCCCTGCACTCCTCTGGGCTTGTGTAGGTGGGACTTCGATGGGCTGATGGCCCCTGTGATGGCCTGGGAGGAGCCCAGAGCAGGGTACCAGTCGGGATCCCCTGTCTGCCTTTGTCTCTGCTCACACAATGCAGCAGATTGTCCCCTGCAAGAGTGACCTGGCAACTAAAATATCCCGCCCCTCCCCCGGCTTTCGTTTCCTTTTCAATTTATTTATTTTTTTTGTAATTGGTGAACATCTGTTCTTCCTACTGAGCATTTGGTATAATTTAGAGGAAGAATGAAAGGCATCTGTATTAGAAGCACAAACAGAGGCACTGAGAGCAGACCAAACAACTCTCACAGAGAGGATGAAAATAAATTCCAGCCAAACACAAAGGTGATTTTTCCAAATGCCAATACCATTCTTTGTAGAAGGAGATGCATTAAGCACTTGTCTGTGATTTTTAAAAACTTTTAGCTGACTATCAGGCAAAGAACTCCACAAATCTCATTTAACATTCACCCTGACCGTGGGTACCTTCAGGCTGGCCCCACCCAGAGCTCCCAAGCTGGCTTTGCCACGCGGGATCCTTTGAGCCAGTCCAGCACAGCACCTTGGCAGAAGAGGAGCGGTGGCCAGCACAGCAGGCAGAGCTGGGCTGGCTGACCAGGAACCTGCCAAGAGGTGTTTTGCTCTCTGAGCAGCAGCCCCGTGCACTTGTGGGGAGTTGCTAAGCATTTCAACCAATTCTTTCCAAGCATGGGGAAAATGACTGCTGCTTATGTAATCAGTCCTCTGCCAAATGGGAATCTGGGAGCTCAGCTGAGCTGACGTTAGTATTTAAGTTAAGGAGCCAAAACATTTTTCACTCTGATGCTCTTTTGGCTTCCACCATTGGCTATAGATTCTGCTAAAAAGTTACACCACAGTCATAAATGCCATCTGCACCATGAGCACCAAGCAAGGTGTTTTGTTGAAGGTACAGTTTGGAAGGGAAGTTTTAGGAATACAGGGACTCTGAGCAGCACAGAACTGTGTGAGCCCCACAGGGCCCAGGTACCGTGTGGCACCAGGTTATCCCATAGGACAGTGGCTGCCCTGCTGACCTGGCTCCTGCAAAGACACAGCCCCAAGTGTCTTCAGACAGCCTGCAAACTTTCCACCTTATTTCTTAAGTTGGAAACTTATTTAACTCCTTAATTGCCAGCACATGAGTGTATTACACTCAGAGCCTGTTTGTAACATAGCCCTTGAAGAAGTTGTGTTCTTGGTTTCTATACCACTTAATAGAAATATGTATTATGGAAAGAAGACATATATGCCAAGAAAAGAAAACAGAGACAATTAAAAAGGATTCCACTCAACAAAAACAGGATACTGATTAATTGAAAGCCTGTTTCATAATCTGTCCTTAAATGGCATTGATGCATATTAATTTCAAAATAATAAGCATAAAATAAATACAGAAAACCAACTGAATGAAGACTGTTATGAAAGTCTTTTTATACCAGTAATAAACCCCAAATACTGGAAAGCTTTAAAATGGTTCAAGACCATTGTACTTTTCTAGTACAAAAACTGACTTACAAGCTGCACATAAATTAAGAACAATTAAAAGCAATGGCAATAGTCTTCAGATTACAACTGGCATGAGAAATGGTTCATCCAAAAAAAGGATGCCAACCCACCTGCCTTCACTGTAACCCGAGTTTGGGTCAATTCTTACTCTCAGTCGAGTTTCTACCAGCTTGGATGATAATTGATCATATTGATGATCAGAAAACCAATGTCCCAAGTTTAGAAACTTAACCCTTGTATACACATATAGGGAAAACCAGTCTCTTCTGTTCATCTCATGATACCTTAAAAGAAAGCAAGGCATGAGGGCATACTGATGCAAATAGGTGTGACAAAACCACGAGCTGCAGATAGCTTTGATTGGCAAAGCATTTCTTTGCCCATATATCTACTAAGGGATGTCTTCAGGTTAGTTAGGTTAAAGGAACAGCTGAAAGCAGCAGTTCCATTTTTAATGATTTTTAATTCAGAAGCCTCTAAACACTGTCCAGCCAGAAACAAATTTACACTAAATAGACAGGCGAGTGTTTTGTGTTCCCCTCTTCCCTGATTAAATTTCAGATACCCTGTGGAAAGGATACACAAGAGGTGCCATCCCCAGTCCAGCCTCTGGCTGTGTCACTGCTGTAACAAAGGGTTGAATTTTTGTTATTCTCAAAACCAGCATTCTGGGACAGCAGAAAATGCTTTTGCATGTTTCTTACATCCACTGCTAATGAACTTGATTATCTGGTCTACCACTCTCTGATGACTCAGCATCAGATAAGTTTGTTTTGGTAGCTGTGGGCTTCTTCCCTTTCACTATTTCCTACGAAGATGATCCATATTTTCAGCTACTTTAAAAAACAAAACCTAACAAAACCTCCACAAGCAAATAAATAAAACAGACAAAGAAGGCAAGACCAAAGAGATGCAAGGACAAAACAGGTTTGCCTTACTTGGTCTGGCTAACCATAACACAGCAACATCAAAATTCTTGCTTTCTTCAATACCATATTCCACCTGAATGCCACATGTAGAGGTAACAGTAAGACAGCCTTATGACACCTCCAGACACCTCAGTCCAGTTTCCTGTGTGATAAGCAGCCTCCTGTCAGTCAGAAAGGCTGGTTCTCAATGCACCAACAACAGGTGTCATCAAAGTAACAGGAACCTGCAGCAGGGAAAAACTGGGGCTCAACAACAGCATCCGTGTGTTTGGGCTTCACTCCTACTTATGCCAAACTCCAAACTGTGAAATTTACTTTGAAAAGCTTTCAGACTTCCCTAAAATTATTTCTGTTGTAGCAAAAAGTAAAATCTGGAGTACTGAGAGATTTGATGCCAATCAGCGCAATGAAAATCTCATTAAAGAAAGAGAAAACTTGAGGAAAACAAAGGACAGTTGGTAGATTTTGGCTATGGATGCTGCTGCTGTTGTTTTGCTGCAGTTTATTCTAAGTAAAGCTACATTTTCAAACACTGGCAGAGCTCAGTAAGACTTACTAGCTATAACTGACAGTTAATCTTTGTTAGATTCTCCATCACCTGAAGTCTTTAAATCAATACTGGGCACCTCTTCAGAAGATAAACTGTAGCTCAGGCAAGTTTATTGAGCTGTATAAAAACCTACTAGATTAGGCTCTCTGGTTTGTGTTTTTGTAAGATTGCAACCATGACATAATGTCTCTAACCTTAAGTATCCACTAGGCTATAGAATACCCAAAATTCAAAGGCTGTATGTAGGAACTCGTGACTCTAGTGCACACAAAGGTGGGCAGGTAAAACAGACTTTATGACAAACAAGAATAAATAGAGTGCAGTAATTCCAACAGGGGCAACTTTGGTGAGGTATGGAAAATTACTGCACATGCTATTATGCTGCAAATACAGTGCTGAAAATAAAATTCACATACTATAACAGGACAAACAACTACAGAACATATCTATCTTACCAGTGCCATGGCAACTGTAAAAGAAAACACACACACTGACCTGAAATAGTAGCAACTTCTTCCCGTTAAGAATATTGCTTATAAGGCAACGAGCAAGAGCCGGCTGACCACATATCCATAAAAGCTGGGAATGTTTTCTGTTTCCAGAAAGTCTTTCAATGCCTTTACTATTTTTACAAAAAACACCACAACACAAAACAAACAAACAAAAATCCCCCCACAAAACAAAACAAACAAACAACAACAACAACAAACAAACACCAAACCAAAACAAATAAACAAAAAAGAAAAACCAGAAAAGGTGGGTTTGTCCCTGATTTTACAGTCCCCAAGTGCACAAAGTTAACAACCTGAACAGATGCACACTTCAGGGACTTCTCCTAATCCAAACCATCCAGTTTGGATGAGAACTGCTGATAAAACGTGCCTCAGAACGTGCTGATAAAAACAAACTCCCTTAACCAGACCCTGATCCCACAGGCTGATCTAACCCTCACTGAAGCATCCCACTCCTTTGTCTCACCAAAGAGGCAATGACCCGCTCATACAAGTAGGCTGACAAATTCAAAAAAGGAACAGCTGCATCTGCCCAGCCAGGGATTAACTGGCATTTCAGCTCTGTCTGTCCACTCAACAGCTTTCACATTACTAAGATTCACCATGTTAATGCCATTAACTGCAGTCAAGTTTTAAGAAATGCTATGCACAATGGGATAGACCTGCAAGAAGGGTTGTACAAGGTTGATTGGAAACTCCATCCTAAAGAAAATCTTGCATGGGATGTTCTACAATAGTCTATCAGATATTGTCCTTATCACTGCAGGCAGATTTCAAAAGATAGAGAAATCCTGAAAATAGAAAACTCCTACAAATACGGTGGGAAATCAGTGCAAAGAAAGGAGATTGTAATCAGAATGTGGGGGGAGAAAAAGTCCAAACATGAACTCTGCCACTATGAGTCTTATTTGGTGGTACAGCACCAACACAGCTTCTGAGTGAGTTCAGCAGACGAAGGCTATTGCCCAGTGTAGTATTCAACAGGGAGAACAGTGTGGACTTGGACATATCCAAGGAGAAAAGGACACACATCTAGTCATTATCCTATTTTCAAGCCACAAAGAGTTTGGATTTGCTTGTTTAACCATTATATATTTTTCTATTAGCAAATGACAATGTATGTATGTTCACAAGTTCTCCACATCTGAGAAAAAACCCAAACCAGAAAATCCTGCCTAGAATCAAGTATCATTTACCATCTCCTACAATAAATATAACTGTAACAGAAGAAAGCTTACTCACATACTGCACTGGACATTTAAATATTGCCTACCAAGCAAAAATAGGAAGTAATACATGTACTCTTATACTCCTCATGTCTTTACTGTGACTAAACCAACAGCCTGATTGACAAGTGCTTCACAAATCTGTGAAAACAAGATTAACATGGATGCTGTTCTGCAGCTCAGTGACCTGTTGGAATCAACTCAACACAACTGCTGTGCACACAGTCCTTCCCAGTAACACAGGCCTGTGAGCCACCAAATGGGGAGGGAAAATGGCAAAACAACAGGCATGTTTTTGCATTTAATAACCAGCAATAGTTTGGACTGCTATTCTCTACCCCATTCACCGACTTTCTAAAAGCTCCCATTTAAACATCTACAATAACTTACTTCTCATGACCACTTAATCCAGTTCTCTAACCTGAAAGTCCTAACAGCTGCTGCTGTTTGAAGCATCCAGAACATTACTTGCATATACTTTATAAAAATGGCATTTGCTAGTAAAAGCAAAGCTCTTAAAGCTTAGGGGAAATAGCCTTGGGGTTTTCCCCTTCTGAGAGCTTAAAGTTTTATGAGTGAACCTAAAGGACTGCCAGACTTCTAAAGTGACAACACATTACGAAAAAATTTCCTATGTGTTTTGCAAATTTGAAGTCAGCCACATTTCACAACTGACATCAGGGTTTTTAATATCAGCTCTAATGAAATATAATTCTCCAATGACATAACTGTGAAGTACAGCATTTTCATTTCACTAGTTGGCAGAGAGGTTTTGGCCTTATTATTATTATTTCTTATGTAGAGCCAAAAGTGTTCTAGGCCCTGCACAGACATGTCTGAAGACAAAACCTTTTCCTTGTATCTGCTGTAAACACACAGACCACAGGGTATTCAGCTTAACAGAACAGGTCACGCATTTTCACACGACTGCTATGGCCAAGTCGTATGTTGGGACACAGGAATAAGACAACATCTCAACAGTTTCACTTTCACTGAATCCCTTTGGGTAGGATTGGACAGTTTCTGGTTTGGGAGAATTTCACTGTTTATTGAAAAAAGATTCTACAATCAATGAAGAAATTCCAGCCATCATCACAAAACCGTGAGGGGAGCGGGGCACAAGCTGAGGACTAAAATGATAGTCTTGGTTTTAAATCTGGTTCTTCCTGAGGTCACAATTCCTCTGCTGGGTAAGAGAAGCATTTATTTTAGAACAGGTACATGCACAGCCCACGACAGTTTAACCACACACCAATAAAAACAAAAAAGCTCCCATTTGCAAATAACTAAATTAAGGATGTAACTGAGAAGAGCTTGCCCTTCCCTAAACCTTGACAATCCAAGAAACAGGGACGAGAGAAGACGCTAAACTTCTCCTTCCTTGAGGCCTACACCCCCTGATGGCTGAGGTGAAATTCAAACATGGAAGACAGCAGTCAGAAGGGGAGACTTGGCTACTCAGAAGCCCTGAGCAGTTGGTAGGAGATCTGACACGGGTGCTTTGTTCTGAATTTGGCATGGGAACAAACAATGGCAATGCTGTACTCACCCCTTCACCAACACATCCTGCTCAATGCATATGTTTCTTCAGATCTCCAGTAGTGTTACTTGGGAAAGACACGTGCCTCTGTTTGGCTGTTGACTGCACATTGTGCTTTGGGACTGAGGAACAATCCTGTTATCACCAAGCACTCAGGGATACTGACACACCAGGGACATCTCCACACATAGATCCAGCTCCAGTTTAAGAGGGAATTTGTAAGGGGTATCTCATGGCACAGTTCACAGTAGCAAGTCTAGGCCTGACTTACTAAAACATACATAGAAAAGGATAAGCCATACTGACAAGTTCAAAGGGGAGGCCTCTGTTGTGGCAACACTTCCTAGTGGTTGTCACGAGTGGAAGGTAGCAGCACACAGTCTCTTTCCCACAGGGTTGATGCACGCTCAGCTTGGATGGGAAAAAGAATAAGAACCAGGATTCCAAACTGAAAGATTGAAGAAAAGCCTCCAAAAAACATAAAGGACAGATGTCTGGTGAGAGTTAACAACAAGGTTCATTTGTGGGGTGTTGGCTTCTTGTACAGCTCTTGAGATTGTACCTTGTCGGATTCATAAAACGTAAAAGCAGTAGGTCAGCAGCAATTTCCCCTTTGGACTGGACTCTGATCAAGGTATCTTGGTACCCAAGCACTCCTTTTCCACCTTTCTGAAACCCTCAAGCATGGTTTTAGTGGGGGTTTGCAGACCCTGAACTGCAGCCCAAACTCAGTTTGAACTCCTAGTGAATGACAGCTGCACATAGCTCTGTTTGAGGCTACATCAGGAGCTGAAGAGAAACCGTGTTTGATTTTTCTACTGTGGGGGGCAGGTGAGGAGAAGAGATCACATAATACATTATGGTGCAGCCTGCAGTGGTAGTGGCTGTCTCTTTCAGTGCCACAGCTCATTTCTGCAAAGATAGCTAAGCAGGATGAAGTAAGTGTTATCCTTCAGTTTCCCTAGACTGCTGACAAACATTAGACTGGTCTCCAACACTGATGGAATACAGAAGAGAAAACACAGAGCACGACTTCCCAAAAACGGGCAAAAACTTTGGTTCTCTCTCTGGAGGATGCTCTGAGAAGAGGCAGAGGATAAATGGGGTCAGAATGGTCTTTCCCAGGTCCATGCAGCCAAGCATAAATTAACAGTAATAGAGATGTCCCTACCTCTGAGGGGCTGTGTGAAGCTTGCAACAGACAACAGCACAGTAGGGGAAATTTGCCATGCATGTCTGCTCTGCACAGCCAAGAGATCATAGTCAGCACTAACACACTTACTGCAGGCTTTGCCTCAGAAAGGAGAGAATCAAAACCATGGAAGGATGGCAGGATTGGCCACTGTAAATTCTGGAATTTATAGTGGAGGACAGTGTCACTGGATGCCTGCTGCAGACACTCACGGTTTGCTTTTCACAAGGTCATATAAAGATGCTTTGTACTGAGAGGTCATACAGTAGTAGTTCCTTAATTTAAGCAATTGCATTTTCTGCTTGTGGGAAATGGCTTGCTTTGACCATATAAAATAAACTACTCTCCCACCAACCATACTGCCACCATCAGTTAACATCATTTGTTTCAAGGCACTGCCATTTCTTAAGACCTCTTACCTTTTTATTAAAGGGCATTGTAAGCCTGAAACCAACAGAATACTTTTCCCCAAAGGCAGCATCCTTTTCATCAGGCACTGAAGAAATAAATGGTGTAGAAAGGGAGAAAACCAGTTAAACAGTTACAAAAACTATCTAGAGCCTCTGTCTATGAACTCAAAAAATACTATTTCTCACACAGTTCTAGAGACCTAATATGTAAAGTTGTATCGAAGCAGTATTAAAACTTTTACATCTTCCACCCACACAAATGAAGCAGTCCTCTCATACCCCTCCACAGCTTCCAGCCTCAAATATCCTGGCATAAAATGATCAGACAAAATAGGTGGCTTATGTTTTTATTGGTTCCTCCAGACTATGACGACATTTCCTAAAACACTGAGCCAGGAAACTATTAATGTCTCTGAAAAAGTGGAAAGGGTCAGGCTGTTTCAAAGGACATGTTTGCTAAGAAGCCTTTGTTATAGATGCATAGGCCACTTAAGATTCCTTTAATAATAACAAAAGTATTTAGCATTCACATACTATTTCTAGCTCTAAGGTATATTGTGAACATATCTGTATGTGACTTAAAAGTATGTTCTTGTATTTCTTGTGTTAAGAAACCCATAGCCCTTTACACCTTTTTGAGAATTAAAATAAGAAGGTTAATAAGCTTGCCTAAGATTTTGTAAAGTAGTATATCCACTCCAACAACAGAATTACCCACAGATCTGTATGTGCTCCTAATTTCAGGTTGGTATTGGAGACAGAAATGAAAAATGGTCTCGGCTTATCACCATTATAAAAAATGGAAGACCTGGAAGATTTTCTAGGTTTATCTCAGGTGTGTTGCCTGCATTTGGCAGCACAAGTCAGGTCAGGCACTTGCAGGGGGGGTCAGAGATCCCTTAAAAAAGCTCTGTGTCTTTTTATGTACAAGCAATAAACCAGAGCAAGCAGTACTCTAAAGGGAGCATAGCACACTGCATGCAGGACAGAGAGATCCCACAGAGACTCTGCAAAACTTTCTAATCATGTAAATAAATACCTCTTTGGTATAGCTGCTTTGTCAGTAGGTCTGGGAAACACCAAGGGGGACACAAAGGACTTGCACATCATCCCTTCATCTGTGGCCAGAACAATTTTCCCCACAAACCCAGTTCTGATTCTGACTGCACAAGAACATGTACAAAGATCAGCTGCCTAAGGCAGGAGTGCAAAGCAGGTTTAAACCCAGGCTGTCTGCAGCACCTACAGTACGATGCATTTCACACAGGAGAGAGAGCTGAGCATCCTAAAAGAACTACAAGTCACTCTCTGAACTCAAGAACTTCACACATCTGTCGTGTCTCAAACAATCACAACCAGGTCACACAAGGAACGCTGCAGGTAAAAGTCCCACTATTGCACAGTGCCATCTCCTGGGCAAGCCAGACTGGAGAATCACCCTCACGCCTCCTTCTCTCCCGCAGCATCCAACGTTTTCGTGTCGCCTCCCGAGCTCTGGAAGGCAGGCATTGCCTCTGTTCTCAGAAGGCAGGCCATGAATTCATGGAAAGAAGAGCAGATTGTTTACAGCTCTCCCCCTGAAATGTGAGCTGCAGCAGCCCCACTCTTGAGAGAGGCCGTATCTGCAGCGGCAAGCACCACGCAAACCCACACGATTAAGTTCACTCTGGGTTGCTGGCTAATCACAAATTAGCAATCAGGGCTTCCTTTCAACATCCAAACAGGAAATGGGAGTGGAGGAAGTGAAAGCTTAATAATTTCTTGCATGTTAACAAGTTACATGAGCCACTCCAATAAAAAGCTTTGCTAAGTGAACTTAAACCTAGCACACTGCCTGTCCCAAAATGGCAAGCATTTATCTTTAAAACCAAACTGTGCGTCTTGGAAAGAAAACGGATGCAAACATTTAAATCAGCATAACTTAATTTCCAGGGTAAGATTTCCTGGATAAGCTGTGACCTGAAGTTAAGGATCCTACTTTATTGTAATCACAAGTGTTGCTATTATAACCTCCAAACTAAACCCAAGGTGGTGATTCTGGCATTTCTCTTGAAACACTCAGTGAAAAAACAGAATTAGAGGGGCAACATGTTAGTTATCATAAACTGTTAAATCCATAATGGCCTCTGACAAAGGAGCAAGAAACTCAGGCATAACGTGTTAGCTCCATTTCTTTCCACTGTCTTTTGAGTCTACTGTACTCATCAGCTGTGCACAGCCCATAATATTGACCTGGCCACACACAGTTAAGTGACAGGAAAGCTGGGAAATAAAGTCCCTGTAAGACACTGAGATCCCTAAAATGCCTAAAGGAGCAAAGGACTCTCAGGCCTCCATGCCAAACACAGCAAGGAACATCTCTCCACTTCCAGGCCACGAGATCACAGCCCCTGGCAAATGGGAAAAGCCTGGCCCATTATACACTCCTAATTTGGTACTGTCTTCACTGAAGGAGGTGGAAAAACAGTTTTGTGGAACTGTTGAGCAATTCTCAAGAGTTCAAGACAGATGAAAGGCCAGTTTCTTGGTTGTCTGGAGATATTAAGGACAAAAGTAAGATGATGTAAAAGGGTGGATGCAGACTGATGTTTGAGGGAACAAAACTACAAGGTAGAACTCCTTGTTTTGTACAGATGTACTCAGCAAAAAAGAAAAATCTCTTGGAAGATCTTTAACACTCCACAGTACAGAAAGAGATTATTTCAGTGGGCTGTATGAAGAAGAGAACAGAAGCAAAGGAATTTGGAAAAAAACCCATGCTGTCAATATAACCACTACACAATCTCATTATCTCCCCAGGATGCAAGCAAGAACAGACATATAACAGAGATAGTTACCATGGCCCACAATAAACTGGCTGCAGTAAATAAGGAGCTAAAACTGCGTGGGTGCATACTGTGCATTATGGAGTGTGAAAGTAAGCTTTTTCCCTAGTTTCAGCAGTACAGACATGGGCACTCCTACTTCCAGTGCAGCATTTACCATGAAGTGTTGCCTGCCATAAGCCACCCCAATGTACTTGTTACACTATGGACATAGCTGGAAATGCAGACCTTGCTGTGGACTCCTGTGTTACTGTTCTGAGCAACAAAAAAGGGGTGAAAGTCTGTTTTATGTATGAACTTCCATCCTGGATCCTCCAGGGCCAGATGGTTTTCGCAGTAGGCATTCCCTGTTTCTGAGGTGACAGGAGGTAGAGCAGATATTTAATCAGCATGGGGTTTAGACCATCCATTAGCAGAAACTCTCCAGAAGAGTTTTAAAGCTGAATAGCAATGACTCTGTAAGACTGCTGGGTTTGGTGTCTTGGTGTTGTTTTTGTTTTCTCTTTTGTAAGACATAATCACTGGTAGGTATTACATCTGTCACTGCGAACACCAATACTCCTTCCAAAGTATTCGTACCGTGACCTTGCACTCCAAAACTCGCGGTATCAACTGTGTCCAAGACTTTATTTCTGTGGAGTCACTGACAAATCACTTCTTTTTTAGGATGTTTGCACCCAGGGCAGCAATGCCACTTCCTACTACGTGATAAAGACCATGAGGACTTTGCAGGACTGCCACCTGCTCTGCTGCCAAAATGATGGCCTCTGCCAGAACATTCAGGTTTCCAGCCTGTGATGCTCCAGCAGGTTAGCTGATCTTCACTTAACTTCTTGATACTAGAATACCAAATGATTTCCCTGAAGCCAGAGATTTCCAATTTTCCTTCCCTCTGCTTCCAGTGAGCAAGGTGAGAATTTCCAGACCAGGTTACTTTGCTAAGGAGTGCTGATGAGCTCGTACCTATTTAGCAGCTATTACTCTATCAACAATCCACTGTCAAAAAAATGGAGGAGAAACATGCTTGACAACGTGAGAGATAAATTACGATCCGTGCCCTTTTTGCCCTGCATTCACATATCCAAGCCTCACATGTGCCATTCACTTAAGTACCTTAAGGAAGGCGTAGTTGTGACGGTTTCTCTGGATCAGACTCCAGGTAGCTGTTAAATAATACTAAGAATGATTTCAGCATGAGATGCTTGTACTGGATCTCACTCAAAACCTTTTTATATATTGCACATATTACTGTTTTGCTGCAAATGCCTCTCAAAGCAAAGCAAGAACTTTGACGAATATATGCATGAGATCATCCAGACTAGGAGACTGTATGTTTACAGAGGTGTGGAAACACTTGACAAAATAGATTATCTCTTTCAGCCTGTCTTCCAAAAAAAAGGTTTTCTTGGATGTTCAACTTGAGAGTTCCCAGAGTTTTGTTCGTGGAGGGCAATTTAATAGGTGGGATACCAGGCTAGGGGCTGCATGACACACACCAAAAAGAAAAAATCAATCTGCATGACAGCACACAACAGCCACAATTTGAAAATTCATCTGAGGGTCACACTTAGCAGTTTTCCAGCTCAGTCTCTGGGAACCCCTGACTCACATGCTGAATTCCTGTAAGGAACATAATTGATCCTTGTGAGGGATTTTCCTCCTCCAAGACATATTTCTGAAGATTTTCTTTTTTGTGATGACTGCTGGGCTCTGTGTTACACAAGCAGAAGAATGACAAGGCAAGAGCAGACATGCTAACCTTCCAATTTATATGGTAGCTGTAAATGCTTGTATAAGCTCAAAACAAGGCAGTCTTACGGAGAAGGCCTCCAGCTCTAGAAGCAGCTCATATTATATTTGGGGGTGGTGGAAGGGAAGGGGCACTTCATGCTTAAATCTTCAGTAGACTTTTAAAGTTTATTTTCATAGTCTAAAGGCTTGGGAAGGTAATAATAACTTCTAGTATTCTCTAGAATGCCAATGACATTGTGGCCTTGTTGACTTATTTGCATTATTTGGTTCCTCTGTACCACAAACATACACAAAGAGGAAATATTCTGCCTTGCATCACCTCTGCAAGCAAGAGATTGCCTGCAGAGGGAAGAGTAACAGCTGTGGAGATACACTGCCTTGAAGGATATCAGCCTCTATTTACACCCCTTCAAGTGCAAGTGACAACTGTAAACTGTGCCTAAGATTTGAGCACACAACTGTGCCAGTTAATAATTCACTCACGGAAAAGTTAAGATAAAGGAGATTTTTGGTTTACAGGTGCTCTCCTGCACTTAGACTTCCTGTGCATATTTTCAACGGCCTCTCATTCCCAGCTGCACACAGGTTTACAAATAAGAGATGTTAGCAGCTTGTTCTCCAGTCTGCAGGGTTGGCAGCAAGGCTCACACAGCCGGTGTCGCCGTGCCTGCTATTAGCAAGGCTGCAGCTTAACTTCAGGCAAATTAATGGAGAACATCTACCTTACTCCTTTGGTACAAGTGGGTGTAATGGAGAATTCCCTTCTGCCAACAGAAACTACCTCAGGAACAAACTATAAGTCTTTCTCAGCAAACTTTCTGATTTTTAATTCAGATGTTATGAGGGGAAAAGCCACCAGTGAAATGGAGAAGCAAACACATAAAAATCTCTGGAATGTCCTCTCTGCTCAAAGCTCAGGAAAACTCAGCTATGCAGGGAGATCTGGTGTGAGCCCCACACTCCCTCAAGATGCAAGGGACTCCATGAGGGTGTGAGCTGCAGTCCCAAGCAAAAAATTTCTTTTGTTTCTATTAGTCTGGCAGACCTGACAATGAACTTCTGGGCAGGAAAGCACGTGTTGGGCCACGCACTCCTGTCATGCTGGATCACAGGGTACTGCCTGTGGTTGGAGGAGCGTGATAACAAGAAAAGTGTTCTGGCATGGTTGAAGCACCCTTGTTAAAAGGTCTCCTGTCAGTAGCAGGCATGATTGACTGGCAGAGATCCGGCTTAATGGAAGCAAACTGCATTTTGCTCCTCATCCCACAAGGCAGGTGTGGCTGGTTGAGAAATCAAGGCTCACGCTTCCCCAAGGCCCTGCCCTGACTCCTTACAGGGAGAAGAAAACCCAGCTGCCTCTGTTGCAAACTGGGCACGGTGCAGGTTAAGCTGTGGGGTAACGTGAGGTCAAAGTCTCGTGTGATGCTCTGATGTTCACTGTGCCAGGAAGGATCAGTGAGTCGGGCAGCTCGCAGGAAAGCGCCGAGTCCCTGAGAAATAGAGAGGCCCGAGGAATACCACTGCTTTTCAGTGAAGATCAGACAGTGAGGACACATGGCCAAGTCACAGAGCTGCTGTAGAGAAAGGGGCATGCCAAGCAGCAGGTTTCCTACGATACAACCAGCTCAGGAGGCTGCATCTGACCTGGGGTCTGTTTAAGAAATACTGCCTCGGTGTTCGTGTTTTATCTCATTGTGATCATGGGCTGAGAGAGGCACTCAGCCTATTGTTCTTGCCACATGATAAGGAACTAGCTACACGTAAACAAAGCAATTAAGCTCCATAAGGAACTGTTTGCCATTCAAAGCTGAACTAAACATTGCATTTTGTTTTGGGAATCCAAATATGGTAAATTACTGACAATTAACTATGACCATGGGATTGTTCCCTGCACAGAAAGGGCACATGGAACGTGCAGCACAAACTGGAAAATCACCTTTCCTCCTCTTTACCTTGATACTAACCATTAAAGACCCTGCTGGGCTCACTGCTAGCTGCCTTTTGCTCAGTATCACCTTAGCATAACTAATTAATGATAATGGACAGAATAGAGAGATAAACTTCTTATGCTGGCACAGCTGGTTCTAAACCTCTACTCTTCAGCTGCAAAACCACCAGGCTCCATCAGCACCCCTCCAAGAGAAGTCCTCTCAGTTGTTAACTCTTTAATGTACTTGGTAGTCAGACAATCCAGTAGGGGGTGGCACGACACACATATACACACCAACTCACTATTTTCTTATTAGCTGTACTCCTGTTGCATCTAAAAACCCCAATCATTATCAGTGTCAACTTGCTGAACAGAATATTCACAGAGTAAGAAAGAATCCCATTCCAAATGTCTACAAGACCAGAAGACTGGATACTTTCAACCCAGCACACACATCCAGCTCAAAAACACCCAACTTTCCCAATGTTAGTAGGTGTACATGTTCAGCTTCAAAGGCTGAATTTATACATCCATAGAAGGTAGTAATCTTGAGTAGACAAGGTAAAAAAAGAAGCACTAAAATAAAAACATAAAGGAAACATTACTAAATCCATTGGGGGAGTTAATAAATGCAAGAGTAAAAACGCAACTGCCATAGCAGTCATTGTAATGTTCACTTTTACATTTTTAATGTGCATAGTTTGTTCCTTTGCAAAGATTTAACAGATATCCCCAGTCACAGACCTGCACTGCAGCTCTCTGCTGTGTCTGCCACTGTGGGACAGAAGCACCTGAGCTGAAGCAGGCACACAGCTGAGGGAGGAAAACCAGGAGCTGCCTGGAAGAGGACATAGTGGGGTGTGTGCTGAGCCCTGAGTCAGAGAGGTCCCAGCACACCAAGGGGAAGGACACAGCCTGGAAGGTGATGGCAGCTTTCAGGATAAGTTCACAAACAAGCTGCAAGTTAAAACCACAGTCATGGTGGATCTTCTCACTCCCATTAGTCACGCCCTCCCAACCAACTCAGCTATGTGGTTTCTCTGCTTATGTTGCCTTAGAAACATCCCAGCCTCCTGATGAAGTTACTAGATAAATTTTAAGTTTTGAAATACAGCTAGACAAAGGTTAAGAAAACAAATTATGGTCTTATTATTATTTACTGTAGTGCTGCAGCACGCACATCTGCACCTTTGATGAAGGGTGAAAAACACCATATTGTGCAACAGACTGACAAGGGCAACTGCTGTGAGGCTGAAATGGCCTGGTATGGTGGTGTTATCCAAATGACAGATAGCTGGGGAGAGCAGGACATGGGCTGTGCAGATGCCCTTTCCAGTATATTAACAGAAGCAGCATAACTTATACACTCACACATTCAAGAAAAAGGATGATGAAACACTCTGATTTGGTTCATTTGATAAATTCTGGGTGCCCAAATGGGCAGGGGGACTAGGACAAAAAATATTAAAATAGCCTGAAATTTCTTCCTGAGAGTCACCCACCATCAGCAATATTACTGACCATCAGATTTTTACAACTTACCTTCTCTACTCCTTGCAAATACTTACAGGCACACCTTCAAAGCTGCCCATGTGCAATGGAGGATCACTGAGCATCCTATGTAAGAGGCCAGGAACATACAAAAAACCAGTCAACTGTTTCTGAATCAAAAGTCCACATCAAGCAGCATCAAGTGCTGCTTTTCTGTCCCTCAGGTTTCTCATTCTTTTGACTACTGAAGGGAATCCTTCAGCAGAGACAAAAAGGTCTAAAGCCCCTTCTTGGGTCATATCTTAGGGTGGGCTAAGTTGGGAGGGGATGTAGGCCTAGACTAGGACTTGTTTGGAGACACATAGGGACATGAAGAGTTTGGGATTCATCCTTTGGGAAGATCAAGTTAGCCCAGGAGAGACAGAAAGCTGTGAAAGGCTGGATTCCAAAGCCAGGGATGAGGGGGGCTAGACATGGGACAGAGTGTAGGACAGTAGCTGGATCCTAGTCTCAGTGAAACTGGTGTCTACAGAAAGGTCCAAGTCCTCTTGCAGCCAACACAGGAACAACAGGTGAGGTCTGCAGCTTTCTTACAACAGTGTGATTGCAGAATAGGAATTCTGATTGCGAAGCATTTGAGACTGGGAAGGAGGAAAGCTGATTCTAGAGCCATGCAGTGACTAGATATGCCAAAGCTCAAGCTTTCATCAAATGGGCACAACTACTCTCAGCAGGTTCTGTTTGTCCTTTGGACAGTTCAGCATCCATCCTTGCCAACACAACATTTCAGAGGAAGCTACTGTAGGAGTGCAGGTACATTACATTCCAAATGGACTCTTCAAAAGGTGCATTGTAGTACAAGCATTGGGTTTCACCTTATTCCTTCCCTAAACATTGTATTTCTCTGCCTTCTCTAAACTCTGCACCCTCTTTCATTATTTTATTCTTGGCTCCATTAACCATATGCTTTGCTCTTTTCTGCTCTGCCTTCATTCTCTCTGGTTTTCCTCTTCTTCACTGAAACAGCCTTTCCTTTTTGCATGCTGTTTCCCCACTAACACAACAAAAATCATAACACTAATCTGATTTCATGTATAGCACAGTTGCTTTTACTTTTGCTTCCCCACATTTTTCCTTCCATTGACACTGTCCACAAGCCCTTTGGGACAAGGCCCGTTCAAATTTGAACTGTGCTTAGCAAAGCAGCACCCAGAAGATCTCCCCTAGCCCCTCAGTATGCCCTGAACAAAGGCACTTAACAACTCTAGCTGGTTAATTTGCTTCTTACACAGCCACCACCCTACACCACATTAGCATTTGAAGTTTTAGGTCAACACATTAATACTGTGTCATCACCCAGTACAGTACTTGATGCAATTTTCTTTAAGACCACTTTGCCAACAACTTTTAAGGTGGTTGAAGAACTCTGCCTCAGAACCCAGGCAACAGGGAAAACTTCCAAGGTACAGAGCAAAAGGCTTTAAAATTCCCTCCTTAAGAAACATGAGGCAGAGTGCCTACCCAGCCCCTGCCTCTGCACTCAGAGGGCTTGGGAAGCACTCACATACCGTGGTGTTGAGCACGGCAGTAAAACCTAGAAAGGCCATTTAAACGAGGTAGGACCTGGGCATCCCGTTTCTCATGGCACCATCCTCATAATATATGACTGCTACCAAACATTACAGTATAAATTTCCCACTGAACCCAAAATTCAGTTGACAAATATCAAAAAACCAAAAGAACAAAAATATTTATATCCCAAAACAAGATTGTAGCTGGGTTTATGTTATGTCCTGCTTAGCAATGTGCAGGTTGAAGCAGACATAAATGTTTACAGCAGTCACTGCTGTGATGCACACACGGCCCATGGGCTGCCCATCCCATTGCTTTGCCTGGCAAGAGCAGAGCAAGCCCTGAACAGGAGGATGGCTGCTGCTTATGCTTAGAAGAAGGTGACTCATGAGCACTCTGCAGATGCTGAGCTTCTCAGCCAGCTGAAACAAATAATTCCCACACTGTATGCAAACACCATGCACAGCTACAGGTATAACTTTCAGCTGCTGTTCAGGTCCTGACTGCCACATGGACCCTGTTTGTTGGTACAGAATCATCCATATTTTCTGGAGCCAATTTACTGTCTCAGATAATTATCTAAAATTTAAATGAAAAAATAAAAAATTACCAAAAATGGTCAGTTAGTGGCAAGACTTGTTGCTTTTAAGTAGTCAGACTCAATTCTACTCCTCTCCAGCTCTCACTGCAAGCATTTCAAAATCCATCTGTTCATTCTACTACCATCAGTCTCCTTCCATTTTACAATGCCTGTGTGCTAGAATTCACCGTGTTGCTAATATGAAAAATCTAATCATCCATTACATTAATAGTCTATGTTGCATTTGGCCAAAACTATCACTCATACTGAAAGACATGTGCCTTTTATAACTCAACATCTTCAGAGTATATTATTTTTTCAGCGTACTTTTTATACTGAAGCTATCTGGCAAAAGTTCTGTAAACCTACCTAGATCCTACCTACCTGTATCTGTAATGATAATCTTCAAAACTCTTCAAAATGGCAACTGAAAATCTGTAACCTATAGAGAGCTTGCAACATTTCAATCCCATGCAGAAAGTAACTTCTATGCATTAATTTTGGTAAGCCAATGCAAGAAATAACTGTCCAAATAAAGACATCTGATAAGGGACTCTTTTTTTCAGTTAGCACCTTAAAGAGTACAATGTTCTAACTTCAGCAGAATTCAAACAGTTAAGAATAATTTTATGACAGTAGTAGTTGAGTACAAGAGCTCTGTTTCAGTTAAGCACCCGAATTCTTGACTTATCCTAGACTGAAGGCAGACACATCCAGACAGCAGATCTGATTTCCAATGCCATCTTTGTATTTCCAGCCCAACTATATACTGATGCATCACTCTACAGTAAAGAGAAGAGCCTTTTCAAAGCCTCTAACATCTGAAATCCTTCTGAAATAAGTATTTGCCATTCTACTTGAAGCACCTCAGATGCACTTGTTCTGCAAATTCCTTCTTATAAACCCCACCATTAATAGGAGACAACTTGTAATCTATTGAACAGTTACTAGGAGAACCAACAGTAAAAATCAATGAAGTGCTAATATCTACCCAGTTGTTCTAGTCTTGTGGTTTTATCATTCACTGTGTTTTCTCCCTTTCCTCAGTGTCCGAGACACCAACACTCAGAGTGTCTGCCTATTTAGCCATGCAAACACAGAAATGGCAGAGGATATGCTTGAAAATTGTCTGAACTATTAAAGAGAGAAAAAATGGACTCACTTTCCCTTGAGTAGTCACAGCCATTACTTGTAACAGGGATATGCAAAATACATTAAAGCAGATGCATGAACTTTTAGTTGATGATATGCCGTAGTCCATTACATCTGAGGAAGTGTTGTTACAGGAATACTAGGGAGAGCATTTTGATATGGGCCACAGGACTGGCTGACACCAGTTCCATTGCTCAATGCAGCATATTTTGCCTATGATGTAATGCTTATTGGAGGTATTATAATGATATGTAGCTGAAAGCCATCAATAAAGGGTTTCACAAGGGACCATGCAAAGAAAACTGATACAATGATAAAGAGACAGCACTTGATTGTTTTTCCTTATATTCTTTTGTACCTTCTGGTGGCTGTTAAATCCTTATGTCCTGATCAGATCTCTTAACCTCACCTGCCACCTTTATGATACCATTTGTCAGACCAAATTTAGAAAACAGCTGCTGGGAGAAGGGCTGCTGTCTCACCACTTGTGGAAGGTCCCTAAACAAGGAGGTGGCGGGGGGAAGGTCTCTGTCAGGTCCCATCACATCATTACATGCTGTACAAGCTCCAGCTTTCCCAGGACAATTTCTTTCAGCACATGCAGATTCCAAAATGGTTAGAAAACAGACTAACTAGCTGGGGGAATAACAGGGAAACCTCTCAAAATATGAAACCGTATTAGGTGGCCTTTTATTGACTATGTCTGATTTAAAGTTTATATGTCATCAGGGCAGACTTGCAGAAATCCTCATGAATGCAGTGTAATCAAGCTTTTATTAAAACTAGTCAGACATTTTCACCACCAAAGCCAGGATTTCATTAGGAACCTTTCTCTGGTTACTCTGTTGAACTTTCTACATTTACAGAACCCTGTCAAAATTACCTCTTAAAGATTTAAGACTGAATTAACTGATACCTTCCAGGGCGCTATTTATCACCCAGAAAAAGTACACTAATTTGGATAGTTTAGGGTATTCAGATCTTATGTCTTTCTTTTTGAGAAACTTCAACTGTGCTGATGAGAAGCAGATGAAAAAGAACTGCTTCCAGTTTCAACCTCAGATATTATAACTGTATTAAATAATCATTTAATTATTAAAAGGAGAAAAGTGCAAAGCAAATGAAAGTTCAGAAAGTAACAGTTTCATGTCTCAAAATCCTTCTGTCACTGGCAGACCACAGAGGTCTAAGAATCCACACCAAGTGGAATTTAATACAATAAACAGGGTGGATTTATTATTAAAAATTTATGTGAAATTAAATGACTGAGCACTACTTCAAAGCAGCTGGCTATACAGTTACTCCACCAGTTTATTCATAAACCCATTTCCTGACCAAATATTCTAAATTCAATACAATATAATTATGAAATGCTGAATTGCATGTAGAAGTCTGCCTATCAGTTCTTTAAAATACCACAGTGAAGAGAGATGCTTATTGTACCCTCACTGTGTAAAATATAATTTTGGAACCTCCCTATAATTCCAGGATGAAATCACCACAATTGGTCTAAAAATGCGGTATTTTAAAATCTAATACCTCATATTTTGGGGAGAAAAATATTTGCATCATGCAAAGGAAGAGTGAAAGGCAGCTCAAGTCTGTCCTTAAGAACAAGTTGGTAACATAATGGGGAAAAAAAAAATCCACCAGCTGCTTAAACCAAAGAAAACACTCAATTACAAGTCCCAGACCATTTTGGTTCACTCTTAACAGTGCAGATGCAGATAAAGTGTGCAAGGTGTTGGATGAAAACATAAAAAGTTCCACACTGTCCCATACAACGCAAAAGGGATAAGACCTAGAAGCAAAAGTATTTGCTGATAACAAGCCCATGAATTCAGTAGTTCCAGATGATTCCTTCCCTTCATTTGCTTCTTCAGTGCCTTCTGTGCCACTAGAAAGGCAAGTTCCTTCAAGCAGAGATCTCAGTAAGGCCATGCCAAACATCAAAGGCAGCAGCAAAGATGACACACAAACAAATATGAGAAGGACATAAAAGAAGGCGAGTCTGGAACAGCTGTCAGAATAAAGGAAGCAAGACTGAGGCTGGGCAGACAATAAGAGATCAGAGAAAGAAATGCTGGCAGATTAGCATCAAGCTGAGCAGTGAAAGCAAAAAGGAAAATTGGTTATTGCTCTCCCCTGGAACAGAAAAGCAGTCAAGCTAAGAGGAAGAACTTGGTGAAAGAATGCAACTGTCACTACAATATGAGCCTTGCCCAACTTTAAAGTCCTTTAAAACAGACAAAATCAGTGTCTAGGACAAGAAATGAACAGGAAGCACACACTATTTATCTGGCAGCCAATACTGAGAAGGCATGCAGGATGAAATGACAGAATTTTGTCCTCATATGAATGCAATCAGAGAAGTTGAAAAGGAGGAAAAGGTTGAAGATGTTGCAAGCATAAGGGAGGAGAATGCAGAGCTTCTGTTGCATGTAGGCAACTAAGGCAGATCCAAAGACATGTCTAAACACACTGCACTAGCTTGTGAGGTGTGGGAGCAGCTCAGATGTGACTACATGAACATAGAGCAGTTTATGAGCTCCTACACCAACCTTGTTGGTAATCCATCTGTAAGAGTGACTCTCTCACAGTAGCAAAAATACAGTGTAAGAGTACCAGGAACTTAAGGCTGTGGGGGATAAATGAGACCCTCCATTCCTATGTGAGGTTTTCTGAAAGGCAAAATAGCTTCCACTTGGCAAGAATCTGAAAACTACATTTCTTGTATTCACTCCTTGAAGTTTGACAACAGCAGTTTTGGCTGCAAAGGATTCTGGAGTTGCTGCAAACAAGGAATACAGCAACTCTGAGCTACAAGATCATCCACTGATTTTCTCATTTGTCAGTCGGAAACAAATTAGAACTCAGGCCTCCAGCCTAAAATCCTTGTCATAGTTACTGCAACCCCTATTTTTTCTAGGGTAAAATTTATAACCACTCGGACAATAAAACTGGATTGTGATTTGAAATCAGATTAGTACCATAACAAATTCTGGATCAAAGTATTTAAGTCCTAAAGTCATCTCTTCTTTCTGTTCACTCAGTCCTCCAAGCAACTACACGATGCCTAACACTGTGGGTTTGGGAGCATGGAAAGCCACTCATTGGAGCTTGTCCCAAAACAACCACCTTCAGCTCAAGTACAAGATCAAATCTTTACGTAACAGTAATTACTTCAACAAATTCAGGATGGATATTAACTCCAACAAGGCCATGAAATTGCCATATTTATATGAAGTCCCTGATTAATGTCTTACCATGTCCAAGTGTTTTAATAATGTCAAGACTTGAGTATGTGGAACTTCACATCTGGGTAAATGATGCCTGTGTATAAAATGGAGTTTGCATCCCATCTGCTCTACAAACTAAAACAATGTGTTCAGCCAGTACTGGCTGGTTTTTGCTGTACTTGTAGTTTAGGTAAATCCAATCTACCTCAAGGCTCAGAAGAGATCAAATCCAGTTGAGGATTTAAAGAGAAAAGAGTATTAGATATAGACATGAGAACCCCACATGACACAGATATGATTTGTGCCATGGAAGCCCAGAGAGAATTGATCAGTCAGGCTGCCTGTGGCTTTTGGGCATGAACAACATTTTAATGAACCCTGCACCCATGCTCTCAGCTATTACACAGACACTCTCAGAGCTATTGGAAGACAAAACTGACGGAAGGATGAATCATGGCTCTGCATGGGCAGTGTCACAGAGCTGAACCATGACCTCAATTTCACCCCCAGCTGGACATGTAATACAACTCCCATCCAACCTATGCACCTTAACAAAAAGGCAAAAATCTATATTAAAAGTAAAGCAATACTTCAATAGATGCTCAGACCATGGTCTGAGATACATGTGTTCTGTGAGGGAGAAAGGGAGGGAATGAAATAATCAGCCTGAGGGCACACTCCAATATTTCTTCAGTGACTTCTGTGCATGAAGTCTTGAAACTTTCCATTGTCTCAGGACTCCAGCCAGTTTCCATCATCTAAAAAGGACAAATCAGCAGTATATGAAGATAGTTATTTGGACCTGTAGGTATTTGTGTTTTAACATATAATTAAAATGTTGAACAGAAGTGAATTTAAAGAAATGTGCTCTAAATACTGTGGTGCATAGGCACATGAAATATAGGCACCATATGCCTATGGCACCATACGAAATATATCAGTGAGTCTTCTTTCCCAATGTCTGCATAGGAATTCAGTCTCCAAACCTGAATACTTCAGAGTTCAATTATGTAAGTCAGACATCCTATTCTTTTCCGTTATGGGGTCTGAAAACTTCTGTGCTGTTCTACCTTGTGACAACTATTCATTGTAGTCAGGTTAGAAATGTGGCAACCAAAGTCAGCAGTCCTTGTAGTTTAACTCTGTAATGATTTAGACTGAAGGAATATTTATTTTCAGCTCCTACAGGGGCATTCATAGTAGTTTTTAAAGGGATCAGAATGTCCCAATAGCATTCCCCTGAGCTGCTATGACACAACTCAAGCATAAAGTCATTAAAATTTGGTGTCAAGAAGTAGACCTTTTATAATTTTAATTGTTTCTTAATTACTGAAGAGATTATAGGACATGTGTGGTTTATAATATTACATAACAAAAATAGCATTCATCTTAACAATTGTCTAAATGCAGATTTAAACAAATAGCCAAAATACTGCCTCGAATGTTATCGTGTCCAATTAAAAAAAAAATTTTTTTAAAGCACTCAAATGCAGTTATAGCAGGAAAGCCATAAAATCCTCTTTTAGTGATGGAACAAGTCTAATCTAAAACAAGTGGATGAAACATAAATCCTAGAATGTCTTTATTCTGTGGGTTTATATAAACAAGAGATGAGACCAAATCCGCACCTAAATTCAACAAAATAATTTTTTTAGAGAAATACAAGGGCTGAATTCATGGAAGATGATGTGGACAGGTCAACTGATTTTGTCTCAGTATATTGCTCAAATCATCAAATTCAGCTTTTCAGAACCCTGTCCACCAAATACACTGTTCTCTTTGACCCTCCCAGATTTTGCCAAACACTGAAGTGTGAGGGCAGGACAGGGTGAGATAAAGATCCTAGAGAAGGGAGGTTCCAACCACAAACCATTCTGCTTTCTACTACTGCATAGTAGAGTTCAATTTCTTAAAACTTTTTTTTAATGTACCACATATTACTTGATATATATAGATATCATATGACTTATTAATAAGCATTGTATCCTCACATAAATTTCCCCTGCTTGCCTCAAAATCTCTCAATATACATATCCTCACGCTTTCTGTGCTTCTGTGCCCAATTCCACTGAGCTGGAGCTGTGTATTGTAAGAGAGAAATTTTCTTTCTCTCATGCTCAAGGACTCCTGTGTTTCTCTCTGTGCTCCTGCATCTTTACCAATTCTTCCTTACCAATAAAATAATTACAATAGACTTTTCTTCTCGTTTTCTACCCACATGGTTAAGAGGTTCCTTCACCCATTATGTGCCAGAACAAATGGCACTAAATTGAAAGACTAGATAGTCTGCTTCAGGCATAAATGACAACCCAACTCTTGTGACCTTTGCTTGTTCTCTAGAAGGAAGTTGTAAAGACCTTAGTTGGTTTTTTGTTTTAGGTTTTGTTTTGCTTTTTCAGAGTGAGATAGAGAAAAATCTATAGTTCTGTAGTTCACCAGCAGTATCAGGGTAGGCAGCTTGCTCCTAGCTGACTCATGTAGGGGCTGAGAAGAACCACAGGACAAGCAACAGCTACCAGTGATAACACCACCAAGCAGTGAAAGTACAAATAAGAGTAAGCACTGGCAAAGTTTAGAGTTTGGAGGAGTAAGAAAAGCAAAGCAGGAAACATAAATCTGGGACAGAGGACCCCAGCTGAAGGGAGACAGACACAAATGATAATATGAAGCTGTACAGCCCATGGGAGATCACAAATTCTGGGATTAAATCCCACAAAAGCTTCCAAAACTTCAGGTTTGTTCTGAAAACTTCATGGGTATATGGGAATTACGAATATATATCTTATTGAAGCAAAAGATCAGGAAATATAGGAATCAAATGCCTGTAAACAAAAATGTCAGACTTCTCTAGCAGCAAGACCATTGCAACTTTAAAAAAGCCCACCTCGTGTTGAAGTGCCTGATTTTGTTCTACATTTCTGAAGAGGGAAAAAAAAAGAGGAAAAAAAAGGAGGACAGGGCTGTTGCAGCAGTTGGGGTTGGAAAGCAAAGCAGAGCAGTGACAGTTCTGTTCTAGTTTTAGATGTGCAGTACACAATATTGACTGAAAATACCCAGGCAATGATGCCTGTTGCATTCTGGAGATTAGGATCAGGCAAAGGCTTTATGCTGGCTGCCAGCATTTGAATAGTTTTGAGACATTTCAGAAGACTGTGATTCCAGAAGACCTTTTTTGTTTTTAAACTAGTGAGTGCTTTTAATAGATGTCGAGTACAGTCAGGCTTTGTTCGAGAAAGCACTGCTTATCTCAAAATAAGCAGGATCCAGACAAAATGCTTCAGTGGGTCACTGCCTCCTGACGAGATCTTGACTTAGGAGCTCTACCCATTGTTTTGAATAAATGCAACTTGAAAACGAAGGCAGAACAACCTAGCTGGTAGCAAAGGTGTTAGCTAAATAGTCAGGGCATGGGCAGTGTTAGATGGACAGTCCCTCCAGGACTAAAGCAGTGCCTGAAAAGCTTGTTCCTGGATTCCAAGCTGTGAACATTATCTGCCCTCAGTATGCCTGCAGCTTCCAGCAAAAGTGATAAGGGAATTACTGTTTGCTCTCACTCACCTAAGCATGCTCCTCACCACGTACAAAACAGTCACAAGCCCTAAGGGAAGTGTGCTCAGGTTTTGGCCAACAAGACACGACTTTAACAAAGGATGATAATTGGTGTGATTAAAAAAAACCTGCACAACTCCTGCATTCCCTCTGTGGGCAGTGACAACTGGATGGCTACTAGATCCCAACCTGAATCGAACCAAAGCATCTGAAAAACTGATCTAACACACAACACTTACTCCACTTTTGACACACAGTAGTCACCAGCTATAGAAATCCTTCATTTTTTCCTTTTGTTTTGGTCAAAAATTGGAAATAGTGACTCACTAGCTCTGCATCCTACAAATCCTACCCCCTGCAAGGAAATTTAATCATTCACAGCCACTCCCATCACATTGCAGTCAGTTGAAAAGCTTTAGTTTTTAAAGGAAACTTGTGATTTTCAGAGCATTTTCTCCTCGTACTGAAGGAAGCTGTTTAAATCTCTCTGCTTTATTACGCACTCCAGTACACCAAGCAGACTGAAGACAGGGAAATGGATTAGATAAATAGAAATATTTTTGTTATGACCTAATTTAAGGATCTTAAAAATAATACGATAACTTCAAAAACTGCAAGGCATCAAAAGGCTTAAAAATATTGCAGAGACATGAGAGTGCAAGATATCTGGCAAGTATTGATAGAGTAACATTTAACTTGAATGAGAAACAGGAGGCATTCAGAGACACATGGTTACCATTCACACAAATTTATTACCAGGGCATTTCTGTTACTGTAATACTCTTTATACCAGGAGCCATATGCAATGGCTCAGCCTTTTATGTGCAATGTCCGTTTATGTCATATTGGTGAAAATTAAAGAAAGGTTTGAATTTGGAATTTGCTGGCCGCCAGTACAATGTAAAAGATCAAGGTAGGACAGCTTCTGCTCTTTGTAAAAGAAATCAACAGCCCGAGGAGAAGCAATCTTGCAGCTTTTAAAAACTTCAGAGTAGGCAAGAGAGGAGATGGTTGTGACACAAAATTATACTTGCCCCATAATGCATGCAATTAACATCAGTTCAGTACACTTCAAATTACACCTTTAATAAAACTGCCTAATGTTTCTGTCAAACTAATGAATGCACTGTTTCCTTGATTACCTTAAAAATTCATTTGTTCATTTGTACTAGCACTGAAACTTCATTAGCATTATTGCTTGTTCTAGAGGATACCTTTAGTAAATCACTTTCTACCACACCATCAACGGTTTTCTGGTTCCTTGAATAGAAATTTAAAGTGAACAAAATACAGCCTGCAAAGCAGATGCACGTTGCCATCTCTATTGCAACTCCCTCATTAATTAATTTTACAGTTTATATTATCTTCCATATTACATTCCTCCTTACAGAAGCACTTAAGGCATCACAGCAGCCTGCGTAATAAAACTCCAAATTATAAATAGTAACAACTTCTTCTTATCAGGCAATAAGTGTCTAGGATCCAAATACGGTGAAGCAATTTGTAAACTGGAGAAATACTGAGTTGTAAGAAAAACTATTCCAAATCTTATCACAAACTGTTTTTCCAGTGGGTGTCTGCCTCCACCTGTACACCAAATTCACATTGTTAAGCTATGGTGGGAAGAGCTCCTCAGCCATGCACTGGTCACTGCTCAGTTCTTTGATTCTCACATACAATGCCCAACCTCCTCAAATGATTCCTTGCTTTGTTGGGGTTTATGGCTCCTCTTAAAGTAGTTTACTTTAAGAGAAGAAAAATAGTATGCCTGAATCCACAGGAAATACCACTGCCCCAATCCTAACCCACATTTGTTTTACCTCTTCCTGCTCCTTTAAGTTCCACTGTCATGTCTTGTAGTCTTTGTCATCTCTCTGAGGTTATTTGCACAGCCCAATACTGTGCTGTAAATTCACAAACTTACACATCTTTGGCTGCTGAGAGAAACGTGTTCCCTTTTTCTATGATAAAACAACACGCCAATGTGGTTCTTTACAACAAAGCAGGGACAGAGGAGTCACAATAAAACCGAGCTCCACAGGATGCCTGGCACAATGGACAGTGCCCAGACCAACACCTATGAGAACTCCAACCTGACAGAGTGACAAGAAGACTACATGTTATAATGGCTCATTCCCACTTTTTTTTTTTTATCACAATGCAGCCAGAGACAAAAGCAGCAAAGCTACACCTGAGGTTAAATCTGGACAAAACTCTACTCATAGGTAAAGGGAGATGGGCTTATAAAGTCAGAAACATTTTATCCTGTGAGTTCATGAAACCTCAAAAGCACAAGAGCATCTTTGCTCCAAAGAAAATCAACGTATCTTCATGCAATACACTTCCTTCCCTAGCTTCCCTGACAACTGCTTCATCAAGACTGTCCCTTTTCCATCATCTTTCCGTTCAAACGTTTTCTTTGGAAAATAACAGTGCATTTTACAAATGGAACAGTTTGTTTTGCTTCTTTGTTTGTTTGCTAAAAACAAAAACCCAAACCCAACAACAAACCCAAAAAACACCCAAAGCAAAAAAGGAAAGACTTTTACTCAGAAGAAGCATTCCTGACATTGAAAAAAAAAAAAAAAAAAGTACCTCACGAACACAGCAGAAAGATTGTTAGTTGTCTCACTCTGCTGGAATGCTTTACAAAATCCCTTATATCCCCATATGGAATAAAATGTCACAGCAGTTCTTGACACTTCACCTATATTTCACAGATACCTCAATTGAGAGGTCATGTAAATCTTCTCTCCATTCTTCAGTGTGCTTAGGTCTCTTTATAATATTTTTAAGGTAATTTTCAGATCATGGATTCCATTAAAGGGACATATCATAGTGGAAAGTAAAGAGGAAAGGAGTAAAATATGGTTATCATGGATAACATTTTCAGAATTTCTCTCATGACTTACACATTTAATTCCATGAAATTTCAATGGGATTTATAGTAAGACCAATACTGTCCACCTAATAAACACACACCCCTCTGCCCCACCCAAACAGGGACAGGTGTCCAACCAGGGCTGTACCTTATTGAAACAGAATATTGGCCACAGACAATGCCTCTCACAGTGTGTGTAAAGTGTAAGGGGACACAGCATTATCTAAGTCACTGGGTGTTACAGACATCACAAATGCACGTAATGGTTTGTCTTAGCTGTTTATTCAGGGGTTTTCACAGCCACAGTCCAATTTCTGCTCAAGGCCACAAAATGGGAAACAAACTTTTTTGCAAATCAAGGCAGTTGGAGATTTTTAAGGGCCTATTATTTCAATAAATACAATAATCTGAAATTAAGGAGTGAAATATTAAAAGGAAATGTTCTGTCCAGCTTTCAACATTCAACATTCATACTTTTTTCCCCATCAGCATCTGAGCAGCTGGTATGTGAGAACTTGAGGAAGCCTGCAATGTTGCCACAAAGACATTATCACCCCTAACCTTTAACAGCAGCTCAAGCACAGTGTAAACTGACTGCAGTACACCAAACCTGGACAAGAGAGTCAGGATGCATCATTTGAGTAGCGCAGTATAATAATTTTCCACAACTTGTAACCAATCTCTTGTTGCTCACGTTAGGCAATTAATGCTATTCACACATTAACAAAGGAAAAAAGCAAAATCCTCAAGGCTTCACTGCTTTTCCTAAATGTGAGTACCGTGTTGCTCTGTTATTATAAAGACATTTCTATTGGTATGGATGACAGATGGAGGGTTTATAAATTACTAATTCCCAAAAGCTGCTTTAAGGCTTACATTTCACAGATTTTTTAACTCAAGTTCCATATTAGAAGAGGGGATTAGTGTCACTGTTACAGAGATTACTGCACATTAGTATAAAGACTTACAGAATTTTGAGTCAGTGCCATCAAAGCAGAGCGCTGTGCTGTATGGGAAACTGTTACTGCAATTATAATAGCTCATAATACGTTCAGAAATGCAACACACCTGAAAAAAAACCTGGACTCTAATTCATTATGTTCATATATTTAAACTAATGCATGCAGTGCTTTACAATTATTTGCTCTTCCATAAACACGGTGTAATTTTGACATTAAAGCAAAAAGACTGCTCTGATTTATTTGCAGATTAAGTTGTATTTTTGTGCTAAGTGCTCAGCTGCTCTGCCCAACAGACCAAATCATGACATTTGTTCATATATGGTTATTCTCAGATGCATGGAAACAAAAAAAAAAAATAAAATAAAAAAGCCCAAGAAGTTACTCATTTAAAAGCTCTCTCCATCTGCCTGGAGGTTTATTAATAACTCATCACCATGGTATCACAGCATCTTAAGGAAAATAAAACACAGAGATAGTTGCTAGGCTCTCCAGCCTCTAGGGATAAAAGGCAATACTTCTTGAGGACGACTGGGAGAAGCTGTTTTGGTCCATTTCCTTATTACCCTGGAGGGTGAGGCTAAGCCAAGAGATGGGCCTCGTCCTGTGTTCTGAAAGCTGCAAGTGCTGTGGCCATCACTCAGAGATGTCACCCATGATCCAATGCTCTGCACTAACACACTAAAAAAAGGTCCAGAAACCCAAACTGTGAAGGAAGCCAAAGGAAAAAAGGATTGGGGTGCAGGAATGCATTGATTTCTGCAATACTCCCATTTAACACTCAAAAGGCCTCTTCAAGCACATCACTGTTGCCTCCAGCCACATGAACCCAATGAGCTCTTTGCTCCCATGCACTGACCTCTATCCTGTAGAAGGGGCTCCACCATCAGCACAGGGCACAGACCTGTCCCCCCAGAACCCCCCAGTGCCAGGCTGTGCCTGCACCTGCCATCGGGGGGGAACCAGGGAGCAGGTCAGTGCCACATCCTCTGCCCAGAAGCTGTTTCTCACAAGTATTTTCAAATGTACTGAATCTGAGGAGTGCAACCCTTTACCTGTAACACTCTACCCACCAATAGAGAGAGAGGATGTCCCCATGGTTCTGACAGGTTTAAGCTCCAGAAGAAACAGGCAGGCTGCACACTTGTAAACATTATCTGCTTCAATAAGTGAAGTCAGCTCTAAATATGCCAACATTTTCAGAACTCTAATACAGAGAAGCATCAAACTTAAATGTAGTAAAATACATATAGCAGACAGGGTTTGTTTGCTGATCACATCCCTTTTCAATAAACATGGACTGTCAAGGTTGCCACACTATTATTCCAGGAAAGAACGTGACTGCAAAGGAAAATCTGTGGAAACAACATATATACGGTGTGTACAAAAGGGTGCTTCCTACTTACAAATAATTACAGTTTTGACTAAATTCATTCTAAGGCCAAAAAGCAATGAAGTCACAAGTCACACCTTTAGTTGGTACACTACTCTGATGAAGTGTCTCCTGAGCAGGAAAGCTTTACAGAACCATTACTCTACTGTCAGGGAGAAACATCCAGCCGTGCAAACTATCCAGAGGGACAGTGAGTGGTTACACCATTTCCTTCCCTCGTCCCTGTTCCAATGAGAAAGCAAACAGGGTCACAAAAAAGAACCACGGGATGTGGCAGATTCAAGTCCTGTGTCATCCCCTTCAAGTCACAGTAGTCATTACTTTCTTCACATGTAAAGTTAACACAGCAAAAAATGAAGTGGCTCAAGGGAGAGAGAAGAGCAGAAGCACCAGAGCCTTTTCCTCTGAAGGGCTGGCGTGGCACAAAAGTCACGAGCAGCAGAGCTGCCGCACTGCCCCAGAGGCGCTGCCATAGCTCAACACATTTCCCTCTCAGAAGGCTCTTCAATCCTGCTGCTATTTATTCAGTATTTTAGAAGAGAGCAAACTGTTTTTTATCCCATCTGTTTCACACTCACATTACTGCATACTAAAGCAGAAGTCTGTCACCTCCATTAACTATAGAAGGCTGTGCTTTGTCTCTCAGGTGGCCTCATGTTAAGCTACAAGAGAAGTTAAGCGCAGGAGGAAACTATTCCCCTTGTCCTTCAGCTGCTTAGCTAACTAGTGCAAGCAACAGGAAGCCAGAAAATCTTTTTCTTTTTGCTAGATGTTGTTCTGAGAGGCAATGGTTCCTGCAATATGAAGCTGTTTGTTACTTAGGGTCCTCCTTTACGAAAAAAAGAGAGGCATAGGTCGAGGTGAAATGTCCAGAAACAAACAAACAAATCACCCTGATCTAACCCTGCCTGTCAGGGTGCATTTTGTCCACCTCTGTACCCAAAACATATAGAACTAATTCTATTTTCTAGAACAGCAATTGTTGATTGATGAGTCATCTTTCCTGTAAATTTATTTTTTTAAGTGATTTTGGCATTGTTCCTTGAAATTCCTCTCTGGCTATGTAATGGAAAATCTGACCTCACACTCTGGTTTCTTTAACATCACAGATACAGAGATTGTGACTTTAGGAAGACCAAACAGTTGAATAAAGGATGCAATGAAGAAATCTGTAGCTCCAAAAGAAAGCAAGCTGTACTAAATAAACTCTCAAGTAAATATTTAGCTGTATGGCCATTAGGTTACATCCCTAATAATGCAGCAACTCATTTATTGCAATTAAGAATTCAAGGGGGAGGGGGTTGCTTCCCTCTTTCCCAAAATTGGTTATGTGGTTAAAGTTGCTGGCAAGTGAAACTTGCCAAACTATATCAAAGTTCAGCTTTTTCCTTTTAATTAGTAACTCCCCATATTACAGTGTCTAAAACATACTGCAATTAATCAGAAAACACAAAGCAGAAAAATGTAAACCAGAAGAGAGTAGAAAGAAAACAAAAGCACCAAAGAATACATCCATGAGACGTAATTATTGCAGAGGGTAGCATAAAACTTTTCAGATAGCATAAAACTTTTCAGATAGCAACCACCAAGAGTAAGGGCTTTTTTTCCCTATTATCCCTCCATTTGGAGGTGATGGAGAAAGTACATGGTAGCCCAAATTTCTCAGCTATGCTGAGTTTAAAACACATGACAAAGAATTTGGAATTTTGAACTGCCTTAGTCCTACAAGAAGAATTAGATGGATCTTTATAATAAGAATAAAAATTAACACATTTGAGAACTGTTCTGATTTATCTAAAATATCATTTAATAAATAGAAAAGACTCTCCTCCTTCCACTCAGGCTGCATTGAGCTGGCAGGAAAACACCACAGGGCTCAGAAACAGACAGTGCTGTAAGCACCTGCTGGAGCCTGCAGCCAGTTCTTACAATCAGCTAATTACAAATCATCATGGTGAGCTGAGTCTATGAAGTGGCACATTCATGATTCATGAAGGCCAAGCCTATGTAAAATAAATTTACATTCATGCATATCTTCCAGTTGTTAAGTGGGATAGCCAAGGGACATGACAACATGAGCTTCAAATGATGCATTCTTGGAAAAACTCTAAACAAGATTTCTCCAATGACAACACAGTTATGGCCTCTGGCAATTCTTCATGGTCATGCCAGAGGACATCCCACTCCAGCCCACCCATGTTTAGCTTGCACCACCAACCAGCTTGCATTCAGGCCAACCAAAAGAGACAGCATATTTGGCAATCAGCTCTTCTGCTGCTCCAACCACAGGGCAGCCCACAACAGCCTCTTCACAGGTTTCTTTAGACACTGAACAACTTCAGTGGCCAATTTAAGCCACAAAGATCGCAGCAAGTTTGAAACTTTGAAGACAGTCACTGCTCTTGTCCATCAATATGGCACTGTGAATGGAAACTGCACCCAGCAGTGGATTAGCTCTGACTAGGTAGGCTGGGACACTGACTGTGCTGCTGGGACTCCAGACAGCTTTGCAGCCGCTTTGAAACTCAGAGGAACGTCTGTTCTCAGCCCATTCGTTTGAAGAAATGAGTTAATGTGACTTGCACAGGTGTGATGGCTGACTGATGGGTTTCAAAAAACACTTGTGATAAGATGCTACTGGGGAAAAAAAAATCAATGTGTTGTAACATTCCCAGCTCTTATCATAACCTTAATGAGGTTCAGTTCTCAAAAGAACGCAGCTTGTAGGGGGGCAGGCAGTGAGGGTAAGAAGGGAAAGAACACAGTAAAATTATTTGGTTTTTACCTTTCTAGTCTCAGCAATCAATATAACAGCTGGCAAACGCCATTGTTACGTGCAAATAAAAAACCCAAAAGTCTTCAGATTTTCATGTAGAGAACATCTATGAAAAAAAATAGCTCAAACTTTGTGAGAACAGGTAACAGCCAAGTTGAAACTGTTTCTACATACATTAATGACTGGAGATGAGTAAAATAATGCCTGTAACCTACGGTGAAACACAGACAATTTTCATACAAGCTAGTACAGACTCCCTTACATACAGTTATCAGTGGATGCAGGAGAGAAATGGCCAAAAGCTAATTAAAGTGAGGCAGTTTTAAGTAAAGCATTTTCAAATTCTCCATATCATTCTCTTCAGCTTCATATGCAAACTTCCACTGATGCAAATATAAGTTTATACTGGGGGAGAAGGGGAGCTTTCTAGTGACAAGCATACAAATATCATAGGCATAGTTGGGCAGAATATGGGGAAAAAGCATTTGGCATCTGTGTAGTTACTTCAGCTGCTAGGAAAACATCCACCAGATGTTCCTAGATATTACCTCAGCTGCCTTCCAAACCACTATCACATCTGCTCTCTTCCTTACTGAATACCAGTGGCAACTGAACTAATGTTTCACTTAAGTCATCTTCGTAAAATATTCTCAACACCCTTGAGGAATTCCTTTTCAAGGAATTATGCTACCCACAAAAAGCAATGGGAAAAACCCCTGTAATTACATGATTGAATAACCTGAAATTCTCAAGTTATTCCCTATAAATAGGGAATACCATAATCTATACAAAAGTATTACTGGAAGTAGTATCTTTTCATAAACACAAGCATTGGAACAGCAATAGTAATAATGGTCCACAGAAATTACCAGAATTAAAGAGGAAAAAGGGAAGAAAACCCATCATTATTAAATGCACCTCTTTATTAGGGAGACTAAAATTCTTCCACAAAGCTTTCCTTATACATGTAGAACTGAAATTTTTTCTGTGTTCAGTTACTGAAAATCCACTCTGCCTATCATCTTTATTGTACACAAGATTTGCTTTCACTTAGCAGCAGTGGAAGTATTGCACTTTTATCCAGCTGGGGGGAGGGGGGAACACAAAAAAAACCCCCAAACCACCAAAAAAACCCATGCAAAAAAAACCCCAAACCCAACAAAAACAAAAACCCAAAACACAAACCACCAAACACAAAAAGAGAAAGACCACATAGATCAAAATGTCTTATCCTTACATTTTCTATTCTGGAATTCTAAAAATTATCCAAGTTTACACATAAGCAATATATAGTATCTGTGTATGATCTAAAATAATCCAAAAGGAAGTATCTTCATAGGACCGTTAGTGTGGTCTAGTTTATCTATTATTCTCAATGATCATCATTTAAAAAATGTATAAGGAAGTAAAAATTACTTATTCCAGAATCTCTCAAGTTATTCTCCAGACTTTGTACTTTCAGCCCAAAACCTTTTTCTAGTTATTTTCTAGGTAGGTTGCACTACACTATGTAATGTGGAGAAAAATACCATAAAGACATCAGAAAAGCAAAAAATGTACAAATCCCTGTTACCACTGTGCTCCAGCTGATACCCTGGGTGACCCCAAACAAATCACTTAGTCACATTCCCACCAAAAATGGAGAAGGCTCCAGACTCTGAAAAATTACTGTCAGACCAAAAAATGTTTACAGAGCAGCTTGCAATCATCAAACAGAGGGCTCTGCAAATGGAAACTATTACAGCATATGCCATGTTCTAGCCATGCCTTTAAAAAAAAACCCAGAAGAACAGAAAAAAGAACCTCTACAATCATGACTAGGCACATGTTCCAAACAGAAATGAAACTCCTGTTTCTCTGGTATAGCTCTTTGATTTTTTAGTACTTATATAAATACTATACCTATAAACAAGAAAAATAAATCAGAAGCTCATCCTTACAGCATCATATAAAAGCTGTTGAAATACTTTGCAAACTGCAGGCATGACAAGGTTCTTGGAAAGAGACAGTGTCTAGTACCAGATTTAATTCCTATAGCTAAAAGTTGAATTTTCAGGTACCAAGGTCTTTCTGCAGGTTTCAGTCACCTTAATTTATAAATTAAGGGATAAAAGGAAAATAAAAACAGTGTGTGTCAGGTCAGGATGCAACAAAGCACATACTACCCTGTGCTTCAACAGATAAGGTGAGAAGCCCTTGCCTTTGATTTGCACATGAGAAATGAAGATAAGTCAGTGTTTAATGGCAGATGAGAAATCAAGATACGTTTATTTGCAGGAAGAGAGGGTATCACCATCTGAAAGGAACCCAGCAAGTTGTTTTTTTCTTCTCTTCCTCGGTAAAATTTGGATGAAGGAACAAAGAAACCAAATGCCACTGTTTCCCAGTGAAAGCTTGTTCAAGCAAACAAAGAAATATGTTCACTGATTACAAAGGTGGTGCATAAAACCAACTCAACATTGTTTCCAAATGCATAGCATAAGTGAAGCAAAAGCCTACTATTTTCCCATCATTATTTTTGTCTTACAATAAATCAGCTACAGCCTTCATTCAACATGTAAATCTACACAGAGAACACATATAAGCATTTTCTCTCTACATGGGAAATTAATGATTAACCTAAACAATTCAAAGCATCAGGGTGGCTAACACCCCTTGGTTTCTCTGAGTGTTCATCCATATTGCACATCTGACAGTGGTTTCAAAGAAAATCTGGATTGAATAACATGATTCAGAGGTGAAGAGACTGACAATAAACAGCATTTTAGTACTGCTCAGTCATAAACCAGCAAGCTTTAGTACTGCATGTCCACATTAGGAAAAACGAAATGGTTTCTTCCGAGAAAAACATGCTGGGTCTTTGACCCCATGTGCCTGCAAGGAAAACCAGGGGAAATTTGTTTTCCTGATTTCCCTTGTTCCTTACAGTCATACAGACTCAACTATAACTACTAAAAAAAAATAACAACTTTTCTTTTAAAACCTTATAAAAATATTTGCAATTCATTACCCACTTTTGTGATTTTTAATAAAGCCATTTTGTGATGTTGTTGTTCTTAAAGAACAATACTCACACAGAACTACAAACAAAGCCATAAAAGGCTTTACTTAGTGGGTTGGATGGCCTGTGATAATGCAAAAGCCATTCAGTGCAAGCATGTCATGATGCCAAACAAAAATGATAGACCTACTCATGGCAAGGAGGCAACTTGACAGAGCTCTGGGAAGGAAACACAAAACACAGTGACTTCTTCCACATTTTATAAGGGCCTTCCTTATCTCCCTTCAAATCCCTACAAGAAAGGGTCTTTTGGCAGTTTGCATAATCACTAATTCTTCTATAAAATGGAGAAAAGAACAAACACTGTAACTGGACTCACCACATTTCTCGAATCTTCTAGGCTATGGTGGACAGATAAATTTATCCTGCTGTAACAGAAACTTCACAAATGCAAGTGTATATCACAATACACCATTAGCAGATGGTGATTACAAAACGTGTTTGAGGGAGGCTTGGGTGTGCTTAGTCATACAGCTCACCAGAAAAGACAGATTACTATGGGTATGTTACCACAATGATGCACAATTTCCAAAATTGTGTAGATTTGCCCTGTTTCTGTAATCTTTCTCTGAATAAGTGTTAAAGATAGAGATGAGACTCAGGACTAGGTGGCCACTGGTCTGGCAATACATCTGTTTCTCAATGCTCAGTAGATGCCAGATGTAAAGAAGTGATGGCCTTTCTTAGCCATCACTGTTACTGATGGTATGATCTTTTTATTACTTAATTGTTTAACAGCAGTCCTTTTATTGTTAATGGATGTGGTTTATGAAAATCTTATCCACTACAGATACAGATTTATAAATTACTCTGAATTACAGTGCTGTAATTGGACAGTGTTGACATGAAACTCAGGTAGTGTAGGAATTTCCAGAGGCACGATGCCTAGAGCCAGATTTTAATTTCAACTCTGAAGCAGATTCCCTTTACACCTTTAGGTTACTCATCTCCATTTCCTCTTTTCTAAACCTGCCTCCCAGGATGGTGCTGGAAGTTTAATTAATGAATGTGAATCATCTTAGCACTGTCTCCTGAAATGCAGATATAATCAATAATGAGCCAAAGTCTTACTTGGGCAAAAGCTGCATTTGAAGAAAAGCACACCTTCCACTATGCCTGTCAGAAGTGGTCTCAAAACACCAAAACCAGAGCTGTGCTATTTTTTAATCTCTGCCAACAAGTGCAGCAGTCTGCCTGGAAGTGTACAGCCTCTTGGGCTGTTTAGCTTGCCCAGAGCCCACACTCTGACCTGTGGCATCACAGCTTCTGTGCTAAGCCACTGCAGTTAGCCACCCAGCACCCAGCAGTCAGATGGCATCTGGGTGTGCCTGCCTTCACAGCCCCAGCGGCACAGACCAGAGCCTGCATCCTCAGAGGAGTCACCTCTCCTCAGAGGATATGGCTCCCTTGTCCTACACACAGCCAAAGGGCAGGTCAACACTCCTCAAAGTAGCCTAGCTGCCTGCATGATCATTCCCTAATCATTTCCACCCAAGACAGATTAGCACAAATGAGCCCCCCCAGCTTTTCTACTTGAGCCTGTTTGTTCTGACCAAAACAGGCCAGAGAACAATTGCAGCTGAGAAAGCAGGGATGAGAGGGTAGAAGAGATATGTGGTAAGTTCTTGTATGTGACCAGCACACCATTAATCAAAGCCCAAGGACTTGTTCAAATTAAGCAGCTGCCAGATGTGCTCCTCCCTGTGTCTTCATGTCACTCACACGACTTCACATTCATGAGACTCCCTGTGTACCAGACTTGATCACCTCCATCTCTCTGTTCAAGTACTTTTGTATGCTGTGATCCCAGTTGTTTTTGGCATCAGTATCAAGGAGATAATTTCAGGCACGTGTTATTGAAGAGACTGGTTTTTTTATGTGACACTAAACAGCTTTACATTGTAGAGCAAAAGGAAAAGGAAGCTACTGGAAGTATTGTAATTGCAAAGTGTCATTAACTTTCCATCTGGCAACCCCCTGGCAATTCCAGAGGCATCACAGCAGGCATGTTCATGTCCCACCTTCCTGTTCATTTCTCTTGACAGTCATCATCACCCTCTTAATGGCCATTAAGCCTTCAGCATATATTGCAGGCTAAAGATCCTCCCAGAGCAGTTTCAGTCCTTAACTGCAGAGCTGTGAGACAGCTTGTGGGTGAACGTCCAGTTTTAATGACAAGTGATGGAGAAGCTGTTATTACTCTCAGAGGCAAGCTGTTCCTCTAAGTTCCAAGACCAGTTTCAGCAAGTAAGTGTCAGGAAAAGAGCTGCCAGAAAAAAATAATTAAACCTACATCAGTCATTTCATACACAGAAAAGAATTAACGTGCTGTCAGTCATAAGCTCCTCAAGGAACTCTGACTGTTTCTGTACCAAGTATATAGCCAGATCCACTAAAGAAAAGCAATGCACATACATGCATGTGCCCAGACACACACACAGTGGATGACAGTCACCCCACTCAGATCTCTAGGGAAGATCGATTTGAACTGTGCTAATAACCATCCTGGAAAGGAGATTATATTCAGATTTTGTAATTGATACTAAAAAAAACCCCAAACATGTATTAACACAAGACAAAACATGAGCATCTCACAACGGAATTATCTGAAACCTACCACTTATTTCATTTCATCAAAACAAGACAGGTGGTCTGCTCATAAGCAAAAGTTGGCTGTCCTTACTTATGTTACAATCAAGACATTACAGGCCCCTGTTACTGGCTGCAAACCA
The DNA here is from genome assembly GCA_013398175.1 of Climacteris rufus. Classification (NCBI taxonomy): domain Eukaryota; kingdom Metazoa; phylum Chordata; class Aves; order Passeriformes; family Climacteridae; genus Climacteris; species Climacteris rufus. The sequence goes on along the minus strand of VZRZ01003574.1, from coordinate 155,533 downwards.
AAGACCCCAATGTTCAAAGAATTAATGCTTTCACTTTATTCTAAATGATTACACTTCATTTCAGTTGGCAACTTTGCCAGGTCAAAAAAGAGCACATGAATTCAGACACCAAATCTTTCCACTATACAGAAATTCTTAGCCAACTCACAGATACTTTCCATCCATTTACATTCACTGGCATCGAAGTACCAAAAGGGTATGAACTCCTTTCTCCTTTTACCCTGAAGCAACATTGTCTCCAACCCTCATTACCTAAAGTGAATATAATTATAGGACAACTAAGAGCAGTTACACAGCTAAAACCAATATATTAGTCAACAACTGATTATATTAAAAATGTGATACTCATTTGAGAATATCCTTATAAAAAAACCCTAAAAAATCCCATGACTTTTTATGAGTCTTTTAAGCTGTAATCAATTTATAGCATAGAAACTGAGTCAGCTGCTATGTAATCAAGGCTCCTCAGGAGAAGTACAGCTTTGCAATGACTCAATGTGCATTGTTCTCAACCTGCATGAGCCTGAAACACTGCAATCACTACCAAGAGCAGCTCACAGAATCTTCCCACTAAAATCCACAGGAAGACATTTTCACCTTCCCCTCCCAGCCAGCAATTCTCCTATTGCTTTGTTAGAAAATGGAGTCTGCCTTTCTCTGCCACAGCTACTGCCTTCCAAACATACTTCCCACCTTTTGATATCTATGGGTAATTAAGTGCCTCCAGTATAAGTGACACCTCCATGCCTTTATTCTTCTTCCCTCCCCAGTTTGCTGTCAGGCTCCAGGTCCTAGCCTAAAGTAGTCTTGCCACCTCCATAGAAAGACTCCCCCAGCCCTGAAATGCTGGGTGTCTTCTTAACATGCCAGATGAGGTTGGCAGGAGAGATTCTATTCAGATCTAGCTTTCAGTTCTCCCTTCCTCCACATCCTGGTGTGTATTGTCCCTTTGCCCCAAGGTCCAGATCAGGAATGCTGGCAGGAAGGGATGTTCCTCATTGCTGCAGAAGTTCGACCTCCTCTCTATGGAAATGCAGAAACCCTCCTGTGAAAAGCCTTCCTTTTGCATTTGGAACAGACCTTGGTTTAAGGAAAGGCAAATTTTCCTATTCAAATGGGAAACAAGCAGAAAATGCAATACATATGAGGAAAAATGCATGTGAGTGAGAGTTCTCATTCCTAGTAAATTAATTATTACCTGCAGTAACAGCAGTGCAGATCCTGCCCCTCTTCCTTTTTTTTTTTTTCTGTGTGTCTGGGTTTTTTTTTCCCCCCCTGCTTTTCTTCCCCTTTCCCCCATTTTTTTTCTTCAATTACAGCATCAAAAGAAAACTAAGAGCTTTTGGAGACATAATGAAGCATTCCTGCTCTGGAATGGCATCAGCATCTGGACACCTGGCAAAACATATTTCAATACCTATTGTACCTATTTCTCAACCTCCCTGACAGCAAGCATGAAGAGTCTTGCCTTTCTTCTTATTTACCAACAACAATTTAAGCTGAGAGTGTTCGGAAGTCCATTTCAATGGGTTTTGTTCTGGTTACATTACAGCAGATTGCTTTGATCTGGGGGGAGGGAGGAGGAGAGGAGCAGAGAACATCTTAAGTTCACAAAGCTAAAAGCCAAGATGCACAAAACTGAAGCATTCCGAAGTTAAAAATAATCGTCTTTAAACTGCAAGAGCAGAGCTGTAATTTCGAGCAGTACAGCATGACATCATGGTTTATGTGGGGCCAGCTCAATAAATCAAACTGTGCCTAATTACAGATCATACTGAAAATCTACATTATTTGGACGAATAATTAAAACAGGACAGTCCATAACACAAGCCAGATATGTTTACTAAAATATGTTTTTTTCAAACTTCTATGTTCACTACTGCTCACAGAGCTTTCACATTTAGTAAATTACAGACCCCTAAGCTTTTATTTTAGGCTGACTTCACTTTCAAGGAATTCTTCAATTAACTTTACGTTGCTTCAAGCTCTTCATCCAATGAGAAAACAATCTGTGGTTTCTTACTGCTTCCAGTGCCAATGGCTGCCCTCCATGTTTGACTTGTAGACTTACTGTCTTTTTAGAGCCAGGATCTGTTTGTCTCAAATCAGCCTAGTTGTCATAGTATTTTGACAAGTCCTCTATAAAAGGAGAACAAACCTTTGTGGTGGGTTAACTGCTAAGAATAATGGAGGTTGTTCTCACAATCTCAACTGATAATTGCCAAAATTAAGGAACATTCAGCAATACACCCAGAGCTGAAAGCCCTGACTACCTCAGTTGCCCTTCTTTCCTACCTACTCCAATTTTTCATATTTCTACTTTTTCCAGTTGTTTTTCTAAAATGTGTGCTTCTTCTCATATCTGAAAGTTATGACATGCTCAAACATTTACAGCATAAGAAAACCCCCAGTGCTATCAAACATTACCATCTGTAGATGGTCGGGACGCCTCTGGAATTGTTGGAAATGATGTGGAGACTTTGACTATCAATTACTGGATAGATAATGTCAAATCAAGAGCCAAAGAATTTAATAAAAAGCATGAGCTGAACAAAAGGAACAGGATTCATTCCTCAACTGCACATTTCTCCTCCTAGAGCTTGAGAAATTTCTGTGCAATAATTTAATCTCAGATTAAAAAGCAGGGGAGAGTTGGCAGCTCTCCTTTCTTTTCCCTTCTGATATTTGATTTGGTAAATGGACCAACATATAGATGATTAGAAGAACTATGAAGACAATGACTGAGAGGCAAAATGTTTGACACTTTCAACAAAAAAGGACTATACAAAAATGAGAGATATGTCTATTAGTGCAGTATTATGTTGTGCAAATAATTTTTTTCCGTAGAACATTAACCAAGCACAGACATGGAGAAGGTATCATCCACTTCTTAATACACAGATTTTTACATTAAAAAATCCACTGGGTTTTAAGGGAATCAAAGCACATTAAACATTAAATGCACTGCACAGCAGTATTTATAAAGACATGACAAATGAGTCTCCCTCAACCACAGCCTCCATGATCAGCATATCCTTAAGAAGGAATGTACCTTTCAGACCTCCATTTCAATTCTTTGTTACAATAAATATGCATCAAACTTGTACATTATTTTTTTTATTCAAGACTGTCTTTGTGGACAGAAATATTATGACTGACCTCTGCTAACTGCAAGCATTCAGAGCCATAGCCATTCCAATTCCCTTACATCCTCAGTGTGCAGCAACAGATTTCTCAGAAAAAAAAAAAACAACAAAACAAGCCTGTAACTATTTGGACATACTTCTGAAAGCAACAGTGAAAATTAAGAAAGCAGCCTTCCCAAAGAAGAATCTATTTTTGAAATGTGTGCTTTTAAAACACAATGCTTATGGAATGAAGTACTTCAGTTCTCTTGTGTAAACTTGTACAGATAGTTTGCTATTGATCTTTTGAGTCATATTTTGGCAGTAAACTGGTATCCTTTTAGAAAATGTAAGTACTGCAGAACAAGTGATGTAATCTACATCTATACTGAATTCATTTTTTTCTTTTTTTTAGTTAAATTTATATTTCAAAATAAATAATCTGAACTGCATAGTTCAATTTCTTCCCCAGATTATGAGCTCTGTGATACTGAAAACCTTCAGAGGAGATAGCTTGGATGTAGGAATATGGCTCCTTTAAGACAAAGGACAGAACTCAGATAAAAGAAAGTAGTGTTTCTATCTGTACTCAAGATGTAGGTCTATTAACTATTTTCTTAACTGAATGACATAAAGTGACTCTATAAAACCAGTGCAAAACCTGATCTCAAGGAAGTGCAATCTAGTTTTTTTCACAGTGTATTGTTCTTTCCTCCCTGCCCCAAAGCTACTGTCTATTCAGAAGACAAAACACAGAAGAGAAAAAAGAAAACTGCACTGTAGCAAGGCTATCCATATGGCCTAGGCTTGTGCTGTGTGTGCAGTATATAAACATGCACTGGCTGCTGATGTGGCCCAGAGCAGGGGCACAATGTCCAGGTTTCTGGTCCTTTGTGGAGCACATAACACTGCATGGCAGCTTGCACAGAAGTGGAAAGAGCACAGGGAGGTGGGTAGCTGACAGAGTGAAACTAATGCAATACTCTTGACTGGTAGTTAAAGCTTTGCTCAGACTTCAACTCTCAAATATGGTAATTCTTTAACCAGCACAAGAGATTGCCAGGAAAGGACAACAGTGAGTGAAAGTACACAAGCATGAGCATGTGCAGGACATGGAACACCAGTGCCTTCCCCCTTTCCTCCTCTCAGGTTTCTCCCATCAACTGAGAACCACTACCCAAAGGCCTGAATCTCTTCTAAGTCTGGTTACTCTAAAAGTAAGGACATGTAGAGAACAAGTACAGAAATCCCACCTTTTAAACCCTAGATCAATATTTTCTTAACTCTCTCAAGCAGTGATTGATGCTGGCTTTTTTACACCTTTTCCTCACTCTTTATGCCTCTTTGCCCTACTGTCCTTGTCACACTGCTTTCCACCTCTTTCTCATTTCCACCTGGGATCCAGTTCCAGGAGGAGCTGTGAAGATGAGAACAAACACCACACACCCACTTCTGGGCAGCTACAAGCTTTGTCTCTAGAAACATGTCCAACTTCTCCTTGGAGAACATCACTAATGGCCCTCCAGACAGAATGGCAAGGAAGGAGCATATTTAAGACTTGAGAAAAAATTAACACAGCTTGCAGTGACTTTATTAGAGGCTGAAACCCACGTAAAATCTGTTTCAATAATAAGCAAGGGAGTTTTGCCTTACATTACACAAAGGATCACACTAGAGGACTACAGAGGGTCCTTCTGACTAAGCTGTGACAATATATATGCTAGAGAACTTTAAAGATCAGGATTATTTCCCAGTATGAATTTCACTATTTCTTGTTTTAGTTTTGGTCTTCTAAAAGCAGACAAACCCCAAAGGAATATTATGCACACAGCAGCCCACAGCCTGCCTTTAGATACTGTCCAAATGACATACTTCTCTGACCAAGGAGATAGCAATACCTCTGTTTCCATTAATTCTCTACGAAGAATCACAGGATTCAAGTTGTTGATTTCCAGCATTACCTCATGCTGGGCCTCTCACTGATTAATTAAAACTGTATATGTATAGGAAAAAGAACAAAAAAGCAGAACTGCAGTAGTTTGAACCAAGAGTGTCCCTGATAAAAGAAGCTGTTCTCAACTCCTTTCCATAGGTTGATTGTGAATTGTAACCAGACAAGATCTCCTTTTTCAAGCTTCCAGAAACTGGCAAACATGTCTGCTGCACAGGAAGTCATATTTATAGTTGCATTACTTTCCACAATAAACTAATTCTCTTATAATCAGAAGTTGTCTCTAGGCTTGCTAAATGAAAGATCTTTTCCCTTGAGACTGCAGCCTTTTAACAGGAAGCTTCCAAATCTACAGTTAGTAATGGCTGTGGAGGCAAAAACACAGTTCAGTACAGGCCCCACATCATTATTCCACAGTAAAGACATATCAGGCTTTTTTATTTTAAAAAAGAAGAAACAACTCTGAAATCCTGGTATTGCAACTTGTGTTAATTGCCCTGTTGAATTATCATTTAATTTACAATGTGTGTTTAGCTTACCTACTTTTTACTATCCAGCTTTGAATTCTTCTTGGCTATAGATAGAGTAAGAACTTCTACTACATAAGCTACATTATATACCTGGCAGGGCCTTTAAGCTTGCAGGTATTCCACAAGAAATCTGAAGCAGCACACTGCTTCATTAAAGAGAAATATATTTCAAACTTCTCCAAACTACTGCAGGTGACAGATAATAATTTGCTTGTGCATTTTTACTGTCATCCTGCATATAGAAAATTATTAAGAAAAACCCAAACATGTACTCGAAATTTTCAAACTCTCTTCCAGCAACTATATCAGGGTATTTAAAAGGACACAGCTCTAGCTTCAGCCAAGGACTCCCCCTCCTCCCTTAAATACAGAGAAAAAGAACACCATTTTTTAAAAGGAAGATAGATATTAATACTTTACCAAAGCAGAAATTCTTCAAGAGCAAAAAATCACTGCAAAAGTAATTCTTACCTAAAATTAGAAGAAAAGAGAGAGGAGAAGGTAAGAAAGATTAGGAATCATCCCTTGGAGCATTACACCTTCAAAATAGAAAGAATTCCTGAACAAATCAAAAGTAAACAAGTTACACCAGAACAGGAAATTGCAATTTCTTTGAAATAGTAATGAACCTTATGAAGGAAACACTACTAATATAAACAAACAAGTAATAAAGGAAACCATTTTACCAGAGGGAAACCTGTCTTGAAGGAGTGGGACAAGGGAATACAAAAAGAGTTTCCCAGAAGAGATGGGTCTCTAAAGAAAATTGGAGCAATTCTGTAGTAAGGATCATGCAGACACAAACTTCAACTAGGTACTTTTCAAGGTTTCAGAGAGGAGGCTGGACCAAAGAAATTCAGTAATTTTTAAATACAGGACTCAAATTTAAGCTGAATGTATTCTCATACTGTTGCAACACATAATTAGGAGGATTTTGAAGGATATCTAAGGTTAAATTGCTTTTATAATCATAGCTTTCCATGCCCAATCCGTGTTATTTATAAATAGCTACAGCTATAGTAAGCACAAGCATCACAGTGATTATTTTATTATATTAAATAGCAATCAGAAATGAGAAAAGATGAAAGATCAAAAACTTAAACTTTTTTCATCAGAATATGATGATTTCAAAACTTTGCATAGGGAACATGCATACAGAATTGAAAACAGATCTAACACTTAGCATTTAAAATAATAATAATTTAAAATAATAGCATAAAAATCAATTTAAAATAATAGAATAAAAATCAATTCTCAAATCTGAAGTATTTTTTACTGCTTGCATTTCTTAAATACTTGCAAGTGAGCAGTAGTCCTCTTGTATTTACTCCACTGGAAGGAAAGAAGTTCATAGTGGTGTAAGACAGTTGTAACTAAAATAAATACCAAAAACAGAAAAACAATTTTTATTTCAGATGCTAAGTCAAGTATTTGCAAGCAACAGCGTTTCAGACTGTCCTTATTTGTTCTTGTTTATTACACTGGTGCCCTTTGTGGCTTCTTGTATTTTAGCAACTGGAACATACACAGTAAAGCTAGCAAAACAACAGAAGTTTAGCACAAGCAGCCATAATTTGATTTAAAAACACCACCACAGAAAAGAACAAGCAGCTCTACAAACAGTGGAACCAATGTGGTTTGGCTTCCAGTGAGTTTGTGTCCTATGGAGATTTGAAAAAAATTAAGTAGGTCCACAAGCTCACACCAAGATCTCTCTGCTACCTGGGAAGCCATTTGAATAAAATTTGCTGCAACTTACTACCATCAAAACCTGCTTCTCAACTGGTCCATCCCCAACACTGGGAATAACTGTCTGAAAAACAGATAAAAGTCCTTCTTCCCTAGAACAACAGGTCAATGGGAGAAGTATCAGACCTGGTACTTTTACATAGATTCATTCCATTTTTATAAAGTGGCATTTAACCAAGAAAACAAAGTCTCCTGATTTCTGAATCAGCTTCTTAATACTATGGCAGTGTTAAGTTTTGTGACTTCTTGTTATCTTTTATACACATTTAGGAGAATCACTACAAGAGGAAAACCTTTATATGATGTTAAAACAGATCCTCAGTCAGCAAAATCCAGTATTTACTAGAAGGAGGTCTCAGTAAATTCAGAAGTGGAAAATATTTGTTATGGAGATCTAAAAGACAAATACACCACCTATGCCTCATCACCCACACAAAGCGAGTTTTTTTCCTACGTCTCCTAAAGGGATTTGGGAAATGGAAATTTCCAGCGCTAGAAAAATGGCAGAAAATAACATGTACAAATTAAGAATGTCACAGGGTTGCTCTCAGGAAGCTTAAGAGGTTATCTCTGGAAACACCTTCTCAAATGGAAAAATGGTGGCAGCAGCAATCACGGGAGATGAGGGAAAATCAGGGCTATCTAAAGAGAAAACAAATAAACCCACCAAATCCCAGGAGGAAATTTAGAGCAAGAAAGAAGGAAGATCTCTGACAGTAAAGTTATGCTTTCTTCTCATGTTGTTAAACCAAGGAGCAGGAGGGCACAGAGTTACCCTGTAGCCATCCCCCTCCTGCAGCCCCCTCAGCAAGCCGGGCAGGTCGGGCAGACACAACCCAAGGTACAGCCAGGCCACCAACAGACCAGGAGCACAGGCTCTGCTCCTGAGAAACACCTGGCACAGGGAGAGTCACAAAAGAAATGCAAGAAATCCCATCACATCCCAACCTCTCAAAAGCCAGAGGAGCCAAAAGAAAGGCTCCAGGCACAGAGCCCTGCACTGCTGTTCCCCTGCATCACAAGCATGAACCATCTCTCTTCAGCAAGCGATGCCTTCACAGCACAACCCTTAAGCATCATGCCTACCCTGAGATCACTATTTTCTTTCATTCCACTTGTTTTGTTCAGGGTTGGTTTGGTTTTTTTTGTTTTGTTTATTAGGGCTTTTTTCAGGTTTGTTTTGTGCTGCTTTTGTTTGTGCTTTTTAAATTTATTTTATTTTATTTTTTAACCCTGAGATTCCCCATATCCTTCTGGTATCTGGTCATGAGAGACTGTTCAACTGATGAATGGGTACCAAGAACATCCAAAACCTAAAAGCAGATTGGAAAAAGCATTTCTATGCACTCTCCCTGGAAGATAAAGTGCCAATATCCAAGTGAAATTGTTTGCTGCAGGCTTCCTATGGTTGTGACATGACTAATGCACCAGCAAGGCCATAGGAAGAGAGGCACATACAGCAAAAATAAAATGATCAATCTCCACTGTTTTGGAAATTTAATAGGACTTTTCCTGAATATGTAAGACTCTAATATTGTCCTTTTGCATCCTCCTATGCATGGTGATAGATAAAAACTACTGAAACACCAAGATGACCCAAGCAAGCATTTGAGAAAACTACCTGCCTGCACACAGAAATAGCTGCAGTGTTATCAGACAAGCTGTCTGAAGCTTGAAAACACACCACAAATGCCAAACAAAGAAAAGCACATGCAAAAGGTACATTACTCCTTAGGTAAATCTAGCTTTAAGTAGCCCAATAAATAAGACTATGAGCTACAGTTATGGCCATTTAACCCACTTAGTTATTTTGGCTTGGTACACTTGTTATCTGGCTACCTGAGCCAGGACACTGCTGCCAACATCTGTTTCCTGCCTCTTGGGTCCTTCCTCAATCAGAGCTTCCCCTGGATTTGTGGGGCTGCCTGAGCCAAGGAGCCAGACAGAGCTCTCTCTCTCTCTCCACAGGGCTGTTTGCTGCTTTGTGCAGCAAGGGGCAAATACAAGTTGATGAACTGGAGGGTGGTGATGTCCTGCCACATAAACCTGCACAAGTGAAGGTACAAGTTTCACAGAACAGTTTCTTTTTACACTTCTACTTCATGCAGTGCCTTTGAATTTTGGAGAAAAAAAAAAAAGACATTTTTAAGCTTTGTTTGGTTACTTTTCTAGTTGAAATTATGAAAGAAGAGGGGCTTAGACAAAAAGCAAAAAATCAGTTCTACAGCCAAGGCACTGGCTATTTCACCAGAAGAGAACAAAAGCCAGAAATACCATTTCACTGCTCAAACTGAAAGACAGATTCTAGAAACACAGCTTACATAAAGGCACGTGTCAAACAATATGCTTATTTTTTGCCTAAACACTGACTCACTGAATAAAATCCATGTTACTCTTTCATGTAAACAGTTCCTTTAAAAGCAGCAAAATCAAATACAGACAACATTAAGCTGAACACGAACTTTTGCCATCCCCATTCAGGCATCTGTGTAATTATAATCATTAACTCCATTAGCATATACTGCAATGTACATAAAATGTGTTCCACATTGCGTTAGAGAACTTTGAGATATTTTAATGATATGTTTACAATAAGAATTTACTCGGCTGGTGCACCTTTTGAGATTAACAGATCACAGGATGTTTGTTTTCCTTTGAGATATGTTTGCAATATGTAATCAAAGTGCACAAAAAATTTTATCTCAAGCATCAGTATAGCCTTTAGTAGAAGTAGTTGAGCCTTTTAGAACTAAATTGGGTTGGTTGTTTTTTTCTGGCTAATTATGCACTTTGACCATTCTTTTCTCTTAATGCAATGTTATTTCCAAGAAATGTCACTTTTCTACTTATTAAGGTTGTTTACATTCTATACAAATGTTATGCTCTCAAGCTTGCATTTTTGAAAATGTCAAAAAGTAAAGGGGATGATGCTGTGCTTGTAAAAACATTATTTATTAAAAGAACAAGTCTCAAAGCATTTTAGGTTTCCCACAAGACATTTTTCTGTCTATCATTTTAGAACTTTTTCCCACACATCATGTTCCTGATACAGACTTTGGCAGGTTGCAAGATACGAGCTGGCTGGAAAATGATAGTCTGCTTTCAGCATAATCTTGTACAGTTACACATCAAGCACTTTTTGCACAAGATAATTCAGACAGCAGCTCACACAGAGAAAAGGTGACAGTTTCAGCTGAGGACAGCTGAAGTCCTGAAGGATGCCACAGCCTCTGTGGCAGTTTTACAGAGAAAACAAAGGAATCGTGAAAAAATAATCACCATTACTTGAAAATTCTACATTGACTTCACCCTGGTCTCCTAAGAGAGGCTTGAGAACATGTGAGAGTTAAAGGACACACACACACACACACACACACACAAACAGCAGAACAAATACTGTCTGCAGGTACAAGAGGTGCAGTCAGCCAGCCCCCAATAAGGGAAGGACCAAGGCTTCAAAGTGTATCAGGGAACATGTTCATGTTTTCTTGATTTGTAAGATAAATTTCCCAATGCTTCATTAAGGAATCAATAGGTAAACCAAATTTGGTGGGAACTCTTGCACATGCAGCCCAAGGAAGTTTCAAAAGCTGGAGACTGCAGCACAAACTTGCTGCTTGTGTTTTGTAAGCTTTTATCTGCACAAATACGCAAGAAGAAACAGGAGACTTTACTGACAGACAGCAACTGACTCACAGTCCTGTTGCAAAGCTTACAAATGTCATAACACCATCACTGCTAAATCCATGAATGTGAAAAAGACTTCAGTTGATAAAAATCAGAATTCATGTAAGGACAGAGAAAGTTTCTAAAGCTGCCTGGATCACAGCTATCTAATGGCACTTTTCATTTAGCCTTATGGTCAGCTATCTGCAAAAAGTGTATTTAATGTTTCATAAACAGAGTTTAAAACAAAAGTGCTTCTAATCAGATCTGGCAGGAAAGGGAGAAATGCATACATAGAATGAGGTAAGTGTGATCTTGCCCAGCTGAAGAACAGGGAATGGCAGAGCTTCAGGCCATGACTCACACAGACACTAAACAGTAGAGAGCCACAGATAATTCTCAGGTAAACTTTGCATGAGCCGCTACGTCATCCTTCTCTACCCTTCCTGCATTAATCATGTCATTAGTAACCTGACGCAGCCCCAGAAGAATGTCTGATTTACAGGGAGCAGAGCAATGCTAACAGAACAAACACTCTGGCAGGTCAAAAAAGGAAAGACCAACCTAAATTTCATTTTCGTTTGAACCACACCCTAAAAGAACATGGAAACTAGGAAAAAGAAAAACAAAAAAAAGATATCTTCCCACTGCAAGATTACATACTTGGTTAAAAGTTCCCGATGAACCAGTTACTGAAGAGTACAAATACGAAGGATTTGCAAGAGTGCACGGATAAAAAACCAGCCCAAACATGTACCTAAACAAAGCAAAGAGGGGAGCAAAAACCCCAGCTTTCTTTTGAAGTTTTCACCACAGTTACGTAATTTCCATGTTAGTTTAGATGTTTTTAAACATCTTTTACAGCATACAGTTGTGAATCAATTGTACAATGAGTACAAAGTGTACTGTTAGGAAAGATTCATGTCTCAGCCAGGTATCTTGGTTACTCCACTAAATATAAAAAGGATAAGGGAAATCACCAGGGCAAGAGAAAAATGGAAGAGTTCAGAATTTCTTTTAAAAATTACTACTCAGGCTGAATTGATAGCAGTCACTTCAATAAACGTGGCTATAATCTACATTATTGTATATGGCTATTTCACTTTAAACATCCTGAAAAAGTAATGGTCACTTGAAGCAAGGGCAGATCACTTCCATTCACTTTGAAGCAAATAAAAACCCCTGTAGAATACTTTACAAGCAGAATGAAATTATCCTTAGTTTCTTGAAACAAACAAAATTATCACCCAAAACATGCAAGGTGTGCAGGTAGTAGCAGCAGCTGTGTTAAAACTTCAGTCCACAAAAGCCATTTCACAGCAGCAGTTGTCAGAAGGTCATTCACAGAAAATGTGTGCTCATCTCTTTGAGTGTATGGCAAACCCACTACTCATGACGGTGTTTTGTACAGTTTCTCGTGGCTTCATCCGCTTCGAAGTCTTCCTAAGTAGGCTGCCTATTTTCTTGATGCTTCCTTCCCATTGAACACTCCATTTTCCTTCATTTTCCTCTCATTTTATCTAAGCAACAATCCTGTGAACTGTGAAATTTGTTTCTTAGTTTCATTACTTTGAACCACAGGGTTGCAGGTCTACTTTCCTTTTTAAAGCAACGCTCTAGAAATTGAAATCTCTTTTGTCTTTCACCCCCTACAGTAGCTGAAATGTATCACCTCAGTTAAAACCAACCAACCATTTTGTTCCTACTCATTATTAATGAGATCCTTTTTGCAATACTAAAAGTAGTGTACAAAATGTGACCAACTGTATAGCTATAATGTTAGGACAGTGTATCACAATATTAGTGGAATACAAAATAACACAGAAAATGCATTTCTCTTCTGACACCAGTTTCGAAAGCTTCTCCATCATGCCATGACAGTAGGCCTAAATCTCTGCATTAAAATTCAAAACAAGATGTTTTGAAGGTTTTCTAAACTTATGTAAATGGCATGTCCCTTTCCTGGCTTCTTGCTTTAAAGCCAACAGTGACTTGAGAGAAGCAAACAATCTTTTTGTCCCTTGTAGTTGTTCAATGTCATATGCTGGAAAACACTGATAACTCCAAATCTGAAATAGGCAATAATCTGCCTTACAACTATTTGCTTTGTCATCAGTCTTTCTGAAGGTTAGGTAAAGACTATGTGGGCAACAGTGAAATAACTCTCAGAAGACTGTCTACATTGATAAACAGGGTTTGCCAGCAAACTGTAGGTGTTTGTGCTTCATTCAGCGAAAGTGTGAAGGACGGTTTCACAACTTAGGTTTATTTCAGGAGGAGTGGGGGTATCTGTCTTGTCTTTTTTAATTTAAGACCTGAAATCAAATAAAAGATTCAGAGATACAATGCCAACAGCTTAATGAATATTCTATAGTGTATATGAGCACCCTGGGGAAAACCTACACGCACATAAACAACAGATTCCATCTTTCCCTGCCCTGAGGAATATAAACCAGGCTCACAGTTTACACCTAATCTAATGGTGGCTTTCAAAACAAACATATTTCAGACATATCTAGCAAGTATTCTTCTTCCCACTCTGCATCCAAAACTTTCTCTTGGAAACAAAAGGCCTCTTGCTTGACAAAGATTTCAAGGGTATCTTCCAAATCTGCCAATAGCTTGCATTACATAGTATACCTAAAAATTTTAAACTGACCTTTGTCCCCTCTGAGAAAGCTGTCTGTTCCAAATGGCCCACACACACTCAGCAGAAAGCCAAAGCTCACAGAAAGGCTTTCAAGTACATAAGGTATCTGTCCCATGGGGTGAGCCTGTGCGTGCCTCTGTGCACACACAGAAGGCTGAGAAGAGCTTTCCACAGCGTTGAATATCCCACAGCACATATCTGGGTCCTTGGAGGCCTTTCCTACACCTTCCTCTGCGGTGCTGCTTCCTTCCATGTCTGCATCTGGAAGGGGTCTAAAAAATGTCCTCCTGCCTTGGAGGTAACCTGCACATGCACTTTGCCAGCACAGGCTGCACAGAGGCCAGGAGGAGGAACACTCCAGCCCACTGAGGCTGCACACCCTCAGTGAGACAGCGAGCTGCACTTGCCTCAGGGGAACATGCAGTGGAGGCTGCATGGCTGTTATACACCCCATGCAAAAGCACAGAGTTTTCTGGTGGTGGGAAGTGAATCCAATACCTTCTGCCAACCTCAAAATCTATCCCTAGTGAAGAAAAACAAACCCAAAAAAACAAAACAGACAATGGCTACAGAGACTCCAGAGGAATGTAATGACTATAACAAAAGTGTGACAAGGGTTTATTAATGGGTCAAAAAACAAGCTGAAATGACTCAGACACAGAATCAAATCCCAGCAGGATTTCCTTAAATCTCCTTCAGAGACTGCAGGCCTTCATGCAGTTTGTATTCAGGTTCTCTTGGGATCAGTAAAAAGAAGGCTCTATCTGGTCTTTCACCTCTTGATCAGAAGGATGCCTTACCAAAACAGGGCAGCATCACTGCCCCCTTCAGCAGAGCAGAAACAGAAGAATCAAATGGTACTCTCTGAAAGAAGGGCAGTGAGCCAAAGCAGAGCACTAACAACTCCTACCAAACTGCCACTGGTGCACTGCAAAGGGTTTTTTTGGAGAGACTGTAAGAATTCTGTAAGAAAATGCTGGTCAGGAGAGTTGGTACAACTGCTACTCAAAGAGCACATAAACAGGCTGGAAGTGTGGAGAGAGGTGACAATCCTGGAGTGACTTAGGTATTTTATCCCATTCATTCAAGGAAGGCACCCTAAACTACAGCCTTGCTCTTTGGAAACACCACCCACCTTTGCACTATCAGGAAGCAGGACTTTCATGCACCCTATATACTTTAATATTTTCTTTTGGTTATTAATGCATATGTGGGTGCCATTCCAAGTACTCAGGAGACAGCAATGTGTTGTGATTTTGAGCATTTCACATGGAACTACTCACAAAATTGATACCTTTAACCCATCCATACCAGGCCTTATCTCAATTATCTACCTTAAATAGTTCAGCAGCACAGAGGTTAAAACATGAATTGAACAAAAATCTCAATTCCTTGGATTTAAAAAACCCCACCAAATCAGTTCAGAAATCCTAATCTTTTCACTAACAAATCCACAGATTTTCCAACAGAGCTTTCTAAGCAGTAAGACATTCTATTCCTTGATGTTCTATGTGCCCCATGGAAGAGCCTCTGATGGAGACAATCACAACAGCCTGGTTTTAGTTTCAGAATACCAAAACAAGTGCCAAATTCTTTCATATATTTGATGAGGAAATAAATGCTTCAGCTGAATGCCTAAAGGTGACGGAGAAAGATCAGAACATATTGAGATAAAAAAGGGGCAGTCACAGAACTGGCAGGAATTATGAACTGAACAGAAAAACCCACCGGGTTTGGTCGAAACCAACCCAATTTACTTGGAAGAAAAACAAACAAAAAGAACTTGTATAACACATTTTTTACATCATTGCTACAAGAAAACAAATTAATCAAGTTCCTTGTGGTAAATCTCTTTGAAAAACCAAGAAGACAGACTGATGGATCAACATAATTTCTCGTATTTTGCATTGCTAGGTGGTTTTGTAAGGTGAACATTTACACTGCATTTCACAATTTATTTTTTTTTTTGCTTTAACTAACAATTAGCAAAACAAGATTCTGTTTTATCCCCCTCCTGTGTCTGAATCAGTAAATGTTCAGTAATTACAGAAACTTTCTCAAAGGGTTAGTTAGTCCTTTCAGCTTTAGAGACTGAATTCCCTGCTTCACTATCAAAAATTCAGAATTTAAACAAGAAAGCCACTGCAGATCCAAAATTTTGTGCCTGTAACATTTTAAAGCAAAGATAAGAAAAACGTAAGTGACAATGCAGGGCATCTGTAGTTTTAAAAACTCGAACATGCTTCTTTTGTTAGGAAGTTTTTATTGCAGCCTTTCTGGTATTTGTTATCTTATGAAAACAGCCAATAGGAAAGTGATCAAATGGCACATATCATGGGAATACTTGAGACTGCCTGACACTGACACGGAGACAACTCATCACATCCAAAAAGCAGTGGGAAATCAGCATAGCCTAGCAGAACTTTAGAAATCTAGGAGTTCAAGACAGAGTTATCCAGAGCACATGAGCTAACCCAGACTAACTGGTGCCTTCTCCCTCTCCTCTGTCATTATCCATCAGTAATAGATGGTTTAATACTAGAAATATATGATGCGGTTTTTCACTCTTGGCAATAACTTCCAGAAACAGCAGACAAATATAAAATATAATTCAATTTGAAACAACTGTGTGTGTATATTACATGAGTTGCTACCAGCAAATAACAAAAAAAAAAGCCTCCCTGCATCCAAATAATCCCATTTTCCTTCCCTTTTCTGTTACATCCTTGGATCATCTTCTAACAACAGATCATGCTCGTTTCATTCCTCAGCACACAGCAGGACTGAGTTCAGCTTCACTCAGCTCTTGCTTCCAGCAGCCTGCCTCCATCTCCTCGTGCACCTCACCTGAGCTCCTTGGTCACATCTCAGGAAAAACCCCCAACCTTTGCTATTATACCATTCAACATCTCCCCAGTCCCTGCCTGTGGGCTACACTTTTCAAAGGGCACTTCAAGATCAGTGACCCAACTTCACAGGCAGGTGAATTTCCAAAGATGAAATAATCTATGTAAGTTCTAGGAGTTAGAATTTGCTCACTCCCTACCAACATAAATGAGTATTTTTCAAACTATGGAAGAAAACAGGGTAAAAAAGTACAGAAGAAGCAAGTCTTGAAATTAAACAAAGATCAGAGGCTAAATAGCAGTGTTTTATTTTAATATTCCTACAGGCATCTGCTAGACTTCATTACAGTTAATCATATTATTCAAGTACAACATTTTACATGGTAGAATCTTTACTGGATCTAGTCTAACTGTTAAGGAATTATTTAATACAAATTTATCAAGTTAATGCTGCAATAAGGACTTCTGCAATCTAAAAATCTATCTCTCAAGCAATATTTACTTATGCTTGTTAAAAAAAAATAATCATTTACTTTTGAATTTTACTGCAGATTCATACACTAAGAGGCACAATTCTGGACCCAACTAAGACGAAATTTAGGGAAAATATTCCTAACTAACAGCGGAAGAGCTCTGAACTGGTAGGAATTATTTTTATTTGCATGTTTCAAGTGGGTGTTACTGAAAAATATAATTAAAATATAAGCTTATTTCTCATGTCTGAACTTTTCAGTACAATGAAAATAATAGGAACCTACACACAGAGGACACTTTTTGCAGATAACTTGGTAGACTGGCTAGTAAAAAATGTTAAATCTTTCAAAAGCAAATTCTTTTAAATTCTAAGTCAGAGAATGCATTGGGGCTCTAATGAGATTTTTTTCTGCTTGCTAAGGAACTCAATTAAACTAGAGAAAAGCTCATTAGATAGCAAATCAGTCTTTGAGTGTTAAGTAAATGGGAAAATATATTATAATTAGGTTTGTGTTTCTCCTGTACCACTTTTTCAAGTCAGATACCCCTTAATAATAGTAAACAAAACTATCAAAAATTATGTGCAGCCTCCTTATATCTAAAAAGTATGTTCATATAGCCAGCAATGTCATTATATTAAATACATACAGTGGTTAATTCATCTGCTTTTGCCATTTGTACACTAGAGCAACAAGCAATGATTTTTTCTGGACTGAACTGATGTTTCTGTAAACACATTCTGGAATTTCACTGTTTCATTTAAATGAATAAGGATCTTATGGTAAGTGGCCCTGGGAGAAAGCACACTGCTGATGTCTTTGCGTGGAACACATACCTTCCTGAAACACTTCCTGTCTTGCACCCGTTTTTGGATATTATCACTGTTGTCTGACAAGAATGAGGTCAGCTAGGATTTGTAGGATACTTTACAGCAGCTGTCCGGCATTTCTTTGAAACTCCACAAGCCTTTAACTCCTTAACTGCCTCACCAAAAGAGACTTTGCAGTCTTGCAGGAACACTGGAAGAATAATGACTTTTCAGGGTGCTGAACAGTCTCAAAGTGCTTAACAGAGGGAACTAAAGGACTAAACTTTTCAGGTGAGCAAAAATGAGAAAAATCATGAACAGGACATGTGATGTGAAGTTGAGCAATGTTATCATCCTTGTGGCAGCCAGGCCAAAACAGGGATGGAGAGGCAAGACAACATGATATATGCAGAAGAAAGAGACACAGTGTGCTTGAAAAACAGCAGAGAGAGACACTCAGGTTTGAAATAGTCAGGTTTATCAGCATTCTCCCACAGAGATTCTCAGCAATTAAAACTGTCTTTTTGCTCAACAGGACAATAAAGCTGCACTAAAACTGTATAAGCCGCAAAGGCTACTCTGAATTTGCACAGAACTTAGTTCTAAAGTGACACAACAAACTTCCATCCCCAACACCCTCGCAAAACTTCCTGATCTTTTAAAACTAGCTGTCTCAGGTCAGGCAGACTGTCAGAAGCCTTTTAAATTCATTTGGGAAGTGGCATTCACACAATCACTAGCATGAGCTCAGTGCGTGAATGAATCTTTCAGTAGCAAAAGTTTGATCTGTATCAATCATGTCCATATTTCCACTAAACAAGCCAAAATTTGCACCCCTGTTATACTGGCTGTGGGAGGGCAGACAGCGCCACAGTGATGCAGACTAGTGATAGCTGTCATACAAGCTTTACTTGTACAAAAGTTAATGTGTTTAATTTTTTTTTTTTGTTAGAGTAGAAAGTTCCACTCACGGTGTAGATGTACTTCCAATCAGTTTCCTGAAGTGCTTTAGCCCACGTTTCAATTTGAGAGGCTTTGCGATGATACAAACTTACCACATCACCAAACCCAAGTTTCTTTGCTTTGCTGCTTTTCAAGGCATTGTGTACGAGCTGTCAAGGGGACAAGAACAGCTCTGTACCACACCACAATCTCTCCAATTCAGGCACCAGACAAGGCTCTGAGGGTACAGCAACTAGGAGTGCAGAGTACGTTTTAAAAATGCTCAGCTGTGAGACTGGTGAGAGACTGTGATCATGCAGCACAAATATCCTGGTAAGATGTGATATCCACAGCTTCTTACTTTCCTTTTCCACTCTGTGTTCACAGGTGTTGCACACATCCTCCCCCTTTACAGTGATCCTAGTTTGCATCTTCTTTCAAGAATACTGTGATGAGTTTGTGTTTAAACCATAATTTAGTTACAATATTAAGGTTGGCATAGTTTTAAAAGGCCAGCATTCCTCCTTAGGCGGCATACTGCTCACACGTTGCAGGGTTTTGGCAGCAAGCAACTCAGCTCACCCATTATCAGACTGTGTAACACTTCAGAATGCAAAACAGAGCTAAGAAAGCATTTACAAACTCAGCTTGGGAAAAAAAAAAAAAAAAAAAAAGAATTAAACCCAAGTCTTTCACAAAACTGACTCTGTGTTACCAAAGTCTCTGTGCCTTTGGCAGCTTCTGTTCCCACCTGAGGCAGGGCGTACCCACACGTAATGTTTGTTCTACATGTGCGTGCAGGCCTGCAGGACAGCCCTCTGTGCCTCCTCCCAAATGGCAACTTTTCAACAAGCAGCTGCCACTGTGCACCTTATTGTGTACAGTAGCTCAAGCTAAAAGCTGAGAAGCCAGTCAACACGCAAGGAATCAGCTCAGCACACCAAGCAAAACACAAAGAATGCAAAAGTAAGCAATTTCCAATCACTTCCCCTGGCTCATGAATCACATGGACAAATGCTCATGAAGCAAATAACATCCAAATGAATGTTCCCTGTCCTATCACTACAGTTCCTGATGAACTTAGTTATAATGAGTAAATATATACTTACTGTTATTTTACAATATTAAAAAATAAAATAGAGAGAACCAATTAAATTGCAATAGACCAGAAACATTTTAGAGTTTGAAACAATTGCAGCAACTACTCTGTTCCTGGAGACTCATACAACAACTCTATTAGTTTGTCTTAGGCACCAGCTGTCCAAATACAAGCAATATGTTCTTTAGGGACAAATTATCTTTGATGAAATGGGGAAAAACTGCCCAATCTTACAGACAGGTTACATGATTAATTTTAGCTTTTGCTTACTGATGAATCATTGACTTCATCTTAGCCCAGCTATAAGTGCCTGTAATTGGCCTCTTCATAAGCCTATTGTGAGGCTTATGCACAAGTACCTCGGTGTTAAAGGGGAGGGGGTGGAGGAGAGGAGAACAAGGGAAACCGGTTAGGAAAACTTTGTGTGAAAATCCAGTCTGAGACACAAAGGAAAATACAATAAAAGCAACTCTAACAGCTACAGCTGCTTCACCTGAGACATGCAGGTTGATTTTATTAAAATGTTCACAGCAGCCTTCAGCAGAGTATCACCTATCCTCAAACACTTGTCGTTTGAGGCAAGCCAATGTTCACTGGTTCCTTCAGTTCAACAAAAGCAGACAGGAGCAAGAAGGAAGCCTGAATCGTTTTGCCAAAGCTAACAGGAAAGCAACCCCTGACAGCTTTGGTGAGGGTTCTGCTCTGGAAATATAACAACCAGGAAATATAAATTAGGGAAAAAAAAATTCACAAAGTCTTATGAGGACTGCAAAATAATTTCCACAGGAATGCAGAGGAAGTCTCATCCCTTGTGATACCTACAACTAGATGGAACAAAACAGTGGAAAGTAACCCAAGGAAAAAGCTAATACTGGCAAGCAGACAGGCTATATGGAATACATTTTTTTCTTGCATCTCTGACTTCTATTAACATTTTTGTGGCTCTTGAGGCAGCAAGGTAGGAGCTTTGGTTTATTCTCCATAAACACAAGCCAAAAGCCTCCCACAGTTCCATTTGGTAACTTCAGCTTAACATGCTCAAATATACACAGACTTCTGACAATGATTCAAGTTCCCACTCAAACATAAACTATGCCAAAAAACACCCAAGATTATTTCAACTAATAAACACTTGGTTAAAAAAATATGTCAAATCGACTTGGTCTTTACATCAATTTAAAAGCCTCTTACCACAATCATTGCCTAAGCCATAGTGTGCTGCAGGAAGCACCAAAAGATAAAGATGATTAATAACATTCTCACAGTGCTCCTCTGACTGTCATCACTTCTGTGGTTGCACAAAGCTTAGGACTCTGCATTTGGAAAAGTGATTCTCCTGCACGGGGCTTGTGTTGTGAAAATCGTTTTAAGGATGTCAGTGTCCTGGCTCCTGTAGACTAGAATGTGGGACAAATACTGTACCAAAATTTAGTTCTTAAAAGATAGATCCAAGTCTTGAATCCCATCATGGAACACAGTTTCAAAGCCCTCACAAAAAGCTGTCCTTTGATTTAACCTACATAGTGTCATTCTTACAAAAGTCATCTCTTCACAAGAAAGACAGCACTTGAAAATATGCACACTGTTACCTCAACTTTATACACATGCTGTTCAGTAGCATATTTATTCTCTTTGTAAAACTGTGACACTTGAACTCCAGATTTTTCCAAATTCCATCCCAACTCCCCTACTAAGTTTGTATAAAGAGTATTAAAAAGACAGCCAAAGCGAAAAATAAAAAATTCAACACAAGGTCACAATCAAAGCACAAAGTAACTTGTGATATGCTGGATTTATAGATCCTGAAACTGTGTTCTCCAAGCAATTGTTCTTTCCCAATTTTCACAGTTACAGTTGTGCAGAAGGCATATCTGGTATGGTTAGCTCTTGCCCAAGACCCCCTTCCAATTAAGTAACATCTCTAATAGACCACTTTGATGAGCAATTAAAGAAAAGTAAGGCAAATTTCCACCAGACAGATGAAAGGAATACAGCAGAAATGCATGTCATGTAAAACATTGATTGGAATACCATCCCCAGTAGCTGTTATAGCAGCTAAAAGCTTGTTTTCCTAATCAGGACTGAGGCACACTTGAGGGGCTATGCTGAAGTGTAGCTTTTTCAAAAAGAGCAAGCCTTTTCCTGCACCACCACCATTCTGAAGCTAACCATGGACAAATAAATACTAAACTTGCTGAAAACACTTGAGACAAAAGTTTGTAGACAACCCAGTTCAAGAGAAAACACATGTATCCAAACCCAGTGTCCTGTTTCCATATGTATTTTCTCCTACAGAATGGTGACATGAGCTAAAATTTCATTCCCACTGAGAGATCTGTTGACTACTCATGGAAAGATGAATCACTGTTCTCAATGGAAATAATGACTTGTGACAGCAGTTAACTTCTGATATATAAAGTGTCACATGGGCAAGGTTAGCCCGACTCCCTACTGTAAATAATTAGTGGATTGCAACAAAATGTATTTCACTACCTGCCTTTAAAAGGTACTGGAGTACCTTTAGTCTAGAGTCTCACCTGTGCCACAGGAAAAATGCATGAGGAAAGCCAGAGGCTGATCTAGTTCAAAAACCTTTCTGACAGTGGCCCAAAGCAGATGTTTGCACAAAGACAGCAATGGGAGTGATCCTTCTCCTGGCATGCCCTCAGCTGCCACTTAAGGACCTAAGCTGCCTTCAGAACACCTTGCTAAAACTACCACAACCAAACTGTTTCTCTGTGAATGTCCTTACTGAATGCACTGACACCTCTGGCCTCAGTTATATCCTGAGGCGCTGACCTCAGTAGTTTAGCTACGTGCTGTACAACAAAATACTTCACTTTATTTCCACTTTGTGGCAAACTGATCCATTGAGTGTCCCCCATCGTCATGCTGCGAGCAAATAAGTGAGTATTTGCTCATATGTGCTATGAGTAAAAATATCCATTTACTTCATGTGTACTGCTGAGGATATCTGAGTCCTAAATCACACGCCTCTTACACATTTTCTGTCCCATTTGAACAGCCATGGTCTGCTTGTCCTAGGAGACAAGAGCATAAGTAGTCTGGTGCTACTTTACATTTTAGGGAGATAGGGAAACAACTGCATGCCAAAATATGTTTGTACAAAGGCATCATGATGTCTTCTGGTTTAGCTTACTTGCTGGGTTAAAGCTCTCTGGTTTCTGAGCAGTGCTAGAGACTGAGCTGAAGTACTCCCAGAACAAGGATGAACTGTGGAAGTGACCTCTGAAAAACATCCCATCCCTCTTCACTGCCTACAGCCAAGTAGGCTAGGCACACATGCAAAGCTAGTGTGAAAACCTTCCTGCA
This sequence comes from Climacteris rufus, assembly GCA_013398175.1. Classification (NCBI taxonomy): domain Eukaryota; kingdom Metazoa; phylum Chordata; class Aves; order Passeriformes; family Climacteridae; genus Climacteris; species Climacteris rufus. The sequence goes on along the minus strand of VZRZ01003574.1, from coordinate 132,360 downwards.
CAAACATTTCTGTTAAGAGATCTGATTCTGGACACAGTCATCCGTTTTTTATGAGGTGTCATGGTCTCAGCCTTTACAGTTTTCCCTCACAGTGGAGAGAGATTGCCTATGTGTATGATTGGCCTTTTTTAGAGACAGGTAAGTTTATATATGTAAATACATAGGAGCCTTATTTGCATCCCACAATAGGGCACAGAGTTATTCACAGGCTTCCAGATGCTCTGTCCAGTTCATCCTGCATGCACAGCTTCCAGAAGACAAAGTCAAAACTCCACCATCAGTGGTCACTTCCCCAAAACTGTCATATGTGTTTTGTCAAGGGCTTCTTTCCTCCCTCTCCTCTGCCCCTTCATCCTCCCAAGCCATGCTGCTGTCCCCAGTGCCAAGGCCAGCAGGTGCCAGGGTGCTCTGTACTGCAGGGCACAGCAGCAAACCTGGAGGCAGCCGGGCTGGGGGGCACGGCAGGGACCACGGGAACCCTCGGAGCAGCACTGGCAAACACCACTGCTCCAGCAGCTGCACCATGGCCAAACACTGCTTTGCTGGACCTGCCAGGCCTGGGAGCAGATGACCACGGTCCATGCACAAGCAGGCAGCTGCAAATTCGACAAAGCTGTGTCTTACAAGTGTCCTACAAGCCCTTTGGGAAGGCAGCCTTCAATCTCCACAGGGTTACGTCTTGCACAGGTGGCCTGTATAGCTTCACAGGATCCTGCTCTTAATATTTTTCAAAGCTTGCTCACTGCATTTATTACTGTAGTACTGACTAAGCCTCCAAAGTATTTTTACAGGCCCTGAACAATAGTAATCATTTAGGATCAAGTTCTGCTCGCTAAACTGAATTATATCTAGTCCAGATTCTTAACCCCCTCCCTCAAAAATTATGTTGATCACAGAACATACAGGATATCAACTGGGTAACAGTGGTTTAACAGATTAAGAACACCACCACATGAACAAGAATTTGCTATAATTTCTTCATCATTCAGATCCCAAAGAAATGCAGTGCATTGCAATATCCCCTTAGCAGCAACTTCATTTTGAAAGGCGCAATGCAGATGCAGTAAGGTAAAGATGATCAGGTTTCTGAATGATCACTCTTGTCAAGTTTTTCAGTGGCATTTAAGAATCCTTTCTAGGACCTATCAGGACATTAAGAAGTTGTATAAATCATTGTTCAAATAAAGCAAAACTAAATCTAGAATATACATTTGCAAAAGGCTACTTTCATTTTATCCAAAAAAAGACTGAAGATTCTAATTAACTCTTTTGATGGGCAACAAAAAAATCAAATCTTCTGATTTACTCATAGAAGAGCAACTTAATCCAATTTACTTCTACTTCCTGAAACAAGAAGCACTACTATTTACTGTTGAAGCCTTTGCCTGTCACCATACACAAATTTACTAATGCTAAAGAGATGGGTACAATTTCAGCATGAAGCTGAAATTATGACCTAAATAATCTCACTGTGTAAATGCTCTGAGGATAAACCTACATAGTTTGTCTTAAGCTAATGAAAAAAAAAGAAAATCATGATGGATATGTATGATAAAACAGTATTCCTGACATTATTAAGACCAGTGTTCAAAGTCACAATCTTACTCATCTCTATCACACATATGCATTTCTTCCTCATTTTTCCCCTCAGTTCTAAAGCTAAAAATCAAACTGGATGGTCAGATTTACATCCCAGTTATGAATATACCTTCCCCTCTCCCATCCCAGTAAATTTTATGGCTTGTTATGGGGTTTTTTTGGTGGTGATGGTGGTGGTTTTTTGGGTTTTTTGTTTGTTTGTTTGCTTGCTTCAGGGCTTTTTAGTGCATGTGTGTGTTTTTTATTTTTCTCGTTTTCTTCTTTTTTGAAGGCTATATGGCAAGAAAATTCCTAAACCTTAAATTAAGGAGAAAACATCTTATTGTCTCTAGATTTGTTTCCTTAATTAATAAATATGCTTGTGTTAACAAGAGACCTTTAAAATGCTACATTTTGAGACTGTCCAGACTATACATGTACTCAGAGTTATATGAGCAATAAGAGTCACAAAACACAGTCCCTATCCCTGTAATCCAATCTTGCATGTGCAGCCCCACAGACTTTAATGGGCCTATCTGCACAAGGAAAGCTTGCACAATCCCACCATGTGCACTCTGATGTTTACTGTGTATTTGGTATTAAATGACACAGGACAGATTCTCTAGCCTTTCATTTAAAAGCCTTACTTTTATTTTACCTCTGGAAATTTATATAAGCAGAAAATTTAAATTTTGGTGTCAGAGAAGTATTAGGATCTGTGATTGTTCCTCAAATAGAATTGCTCGCACAGACAGGGACAACCAGCTATTCAAGCCTGTGTATCAGCTTAATCAAAGTAAATCCACTCTACTGTTAACACTTTCTAAATACCTCTTCACTCACACAGAACTGATTTGAACACAGCACTAAGAAAAATTATCCTCCTAGAGACAGAATGTAAATACTATGATGCATGGGAATGTATGATACATACATACACCTTTACAGCCACCCTGTAATCAAAAGGGGGGAGGGTGTCCACTTTGGAATTATTTTTTCCATGCTGAGCAAATGTTCACAAACAAACTGACAGGTCAGAAGTTTGGCAGGAAGTACTTTTTCTCTAGATGTATATACTACATCTGTAGAGAGATGCACAGAGCTAGGAGGACATATTCAGATGATGAGGTGCACAGGTACTTTCAGAAGTGGCATTAACCCACTGGTTGAATGTGTGACAAGTTTGCATTATTTATGAGAAGAAGAGACATGGGGCTCTCAGGAGTTAAATATCAGCTTGTGATAAAATAATTTCAGTGAAGTCATGCTAAGCAGCAAGCTAAGGAAGCTGTCAGTGCCTGCAGGATATGACTCACTGCTTCATTAAGAAGAACTTGCATATTAAATGTAAACATTTAGAGTCACCTGTTCATGCCCTCCTCAACACACCTCAAAAACTACAGAGTTTTCCTCAGCTGCCAGGAAAACACCAGTAGGAACGTAATATAATTGCCACCAAGACCCAAAAAAGCAACTCCAAGGGAGCTGTCCTGGCAGATCACCCCATTTATGATAACTATTGCTCAGGGAGCAGTTCCTTCCCAGATGTTGCCATTACAATTGCAGGGCTGAACAAAGGCAGCAGAAGGTCCCTACTGTGTCCCTTGAGTTCCACCTTGCTAGTGGAACCCCCTTCCTAGTTCCACACCGTTTGTCACTGGCCATCAGAGGCAGGGGGACAAACTTTCTGCAAGTCTCTCCAGCACCAACACACATGTGATAAAGCTCCACCAAAATGCAGGACAACTGGTGCCAAGCAGTTAAGCTGGGCAATACAAATATTCTGCTTTCATTTGAAGTACCATTCTTCCAAAAGGATAAACAGGTGTTTTAATTGGGCTTTTCAGAGAGGCATTTAGAGGAATGGGGATGGGAAAAAAGGCATCCAGACCTCGGTGTTCCCTTAGGACCTCTCTGAACATCAGACTCTCACAAAATATTCCTAGGTGCTCTCATTTACATCTGCAAGTCCCTGTCCTCCAATCTCACTAGCCACTGGGCTAGCAGCTGGCCAGAGACATAATTTATTTCAACAAGTGGAAGAACAAAGAGAGGAACAAACAACAGCATGTGCCCTAAGTCACCTCTCGAGCATGCCTGGCCCTTCCCCCAAGGACTCAGCCACAGCATAATCAAAACCAGGATGAAGTCACAGCTGCAGCCACAAATCAACAACTTTTGCCTTTACATGGGAACATCATGGATCAAAATTGTGGGGTCCTTACACAGCAATGAAAGGAATATACGGGTTTTCCCTATCTGCCCCATGCCAAAACACAGCTGATGGCCTCAAGACCAAACTTCCAACACAAGGGGAAAAAAATAAGAGAGCACAGCTAGTTACAGAGAGGAGGGACATTCACCTGGCCCAGTGACCCCCATACTACTTCCTTTTTACTGTGAGGAGGAACTTAAAGTTCAGTGCTTACAAGACACTTCCTATTAGAAAGCTGTGGTTTCCAGTGCACTTTTATTGCATTTTCCAAAGCTGCGTCATGAGAGCAGGGCAGATTCCTATGGGAATACTGCAAGGTGTTAGAAGAAATAATAAGGAATGTCATGGCTAGTAAAACCTGCAATGTGAAAACACAGAAAAAATTCATTTCACTGTGTACAGTTACTTTTAAAATTCTGTGCTTTTCACATTTTCCTGGCAGACACATATAGCCACAGTCATTAATTAATATGAACAATGTAAAAAATATATAAGCCACTGGTGAAAGTTGTAATTTTAGTTTCACTTATTTAAGGCCATAATCAATCTTCATGAAAAAAAATTCTTCAAAAACCAAAAAGAATTACAAGGCTGAGTGGAGAATCTATGAGGAAGCTTACATTTCCTTTGCCTTCATTTGTGTGGAGGTGAACGTGCACTAGATAATTAAAAATAATTTAAAATATCCTGCTGCCACAACATCAACAGGTAGAACTAAGATTAATAAGAACAAAATAAAAGAATAAAAGAGCACAAAAAAATGAAAAAGCCTCTAAAACGAAAAGCAGAAATACACATTCTTGTCATACAAAGAGATTTTGATTCAAAAGACCAACACGACACTGACTTCCACTTGTACCAAAGCCTAGAAGTTAATGTTTTCAAAATTTCTTAGGAGCAGCTTGTGGCCCCAAGGCACTCTATCAAAATCATGCCATTTATCACCATGCATGATGGCAAGAGCCCTTTGGCAGCATAAGTGAAGCTGGATAAGTAGGATACAGGGCAGTGTACAGGGCAGTCAGCACTCCTGGCCCAGAGGTGAGGAGGGAACTCCTGCCATCCACCCACATGGCAGCATCCTTTCCCCTTGCCAAAATCCCAAACCTAAAACCTCTGTTCCATAGCAATGAAGGTCTAATCTGCATAGAAAAGTGAGAGGATTGGAGATCTGAAAGAGATTTTCTTTCCATTAAACTCCTGGGAAAAATATTTAGGTGATTTATCCAAATTTTTCTCTTGAATATTCATTCTGGAGGATGTGGGCATGGGAATGGGTTGAGGAATCTTCCATGGCCATGTGTGCGTTGCTATTTTGTAGTTGCACATGGAAGAGGAAAATGCAAGAGCCAATTTTTTGCACAATTAAAGATTATCCCAGTTGGACAAAAAGATGTTCACCTGCTGTTACACACTTAGGTATTGTCATGAATGAGAAAAGCAAGGAGAAAACAACACAATACCACACTGGTTTTGTGTTAAAGATTACAAAGAAAACCTCAGTATTTTTCTCCAAAGTACCAAATCACAGAATGTAAGAAGATCAAAACTTTAGGATATACAAGGAAAATCCAGTCTACAGCTAAAAGAAAACCCTAACATCTGGGAAAAAGAAAATTTAATTTCTTCATTTATGATCAGATAAACCAACAAATTATTATTGTCGAATTTCTAGATAGAAGAAGAATACAGTAATTGATGGAGATGGTATTTTAAAAGTTTGGCTTTAAACAACAACAAACAAAAAAATCCCAAACCAACAACTTGAAAACCCTAGGTTTAGATACAAGCCTGAAGCCCCATCTAGCATCCACAGATGATTTGTGCCATGACAAAACCAGTGCAATGCTTTAAAAGAGAAACACTATTCTCAACAGTTTCTAAGAGTTAAGAGCTCTCTGCCATCACACAGCATAAAAAGAATTGGTCTGAATGATAAAAGATGCAGTTTATGAAAAAAACAGACATTAAGAAATAGATTAGAAAGAAAACCCAGGGCTTCGGAAGAATAAAAATTAATTTATTTTCCTGAAAGCTGTCTAAAGGTGGGGAATTCCAGCTTAGGGAGAAGTTCACAAACTTCCAAAGCTTAGCTCATACGTGTTCTGTGTTGCTTTGATGTAAAAAGAGACACTAGATTTTTGGAAAATTCAAACAAAAACCAAGCAAACAAATGAACAACCCCCAGAACAAACAAACAAAAATGAGATGTAAAATTTCTGTGATGTGAAAGCCGTAACTGGACATTTCACTTAACAGCCACAAAACCAGATAAAACTGATAAAATGAAAAACAGTCAATTGACTCACTCTCACACAAAACTCTTGTACATGCACTATTTAACAGAATTGTGTGAGGGAGAGCATCCCACACAACACAGTGGGGAAAAAAACAATAGTGTTGGTTTTGAAAAGTTATTTTATTCAAGACTTTCTTGGTAAAATTAGGGGCATTTGTGGATTTCCCCACCTCCTCCTTCTCCAAGCAAGGCTCCTCCTCTCAGATTAGGCTGTAAATGATCAAATCAATGGAATAATGTTCTTGATTGTCTTAGCCAGCTCTCCATAGACATGAGTTCACAAGAGAGGCAGCCACATAGCTTCCTCAGACATTAGTATAGACCTTTGATCTGTCTTTGAAGAAACTTTTCTCAGGATATTTAAAAGCCTGTGGTTTATTTTCATGTGTGGGGAAAAGCAACACTGAGGTGAACACTCCCACACAAACGTCTCAACAAATCTACGCTTGTCAAAAACACCCTTGAAGAAAATTAATATATATGCCCTTTGAAGGTGCACATTTTCATTCTGTAGTCCTCACTGTGGTCTCTGCTGCCTATTTCATGACTCGTGGACGTAGGGCACTCCATGCAAACACCAAACAGACAAAAAAGTATGAGCAAATTGGAAATGGAGATGGCTGCAAGAGTTAAGAAGTTTGGGTTTCAGACACCCAGACCAATTGCTGTGGGGTAGCAAATTAACTTACACTAGATAACATATACTAGATAATCCTTGCTTACTAACCATACACTTTCATTGAAAACAAAGGCAAGATACTTCAGAACTTTGTGTACTTCTACTGCTCTCTTGATGAAAGCTTTTAAAGGATACTTATTTTGTATTTGCCATGAGCAGCAAGCACAAGAGCATTACATAGATACACACTTGGTACAAAAATACATTATTTAAAATGTTATATGTGTGTGAATGGAGACACACACATGAACACTGAACTAGAAGAAATACCACTGGTTTCTTCCTTTTCATTTGCCCACAGCTGTTATAACTAATATCACTATATTGCTTCAATTAGATTCTTTTTAGAGAGTTGTGATTACAAGCTGCTTTTCAAAGTGACCTTGTACCACATTGCCAGCATATTGAAGGGCACAGCAGATGACTGTCACAAGCACTTTGCCAGAGAAAATTTACCTTCAATCAGAAAGGCATTACCTTATTACAGTGAACACAGTGGCCACTGACGTGGTGCTGGTACGTGCAGCAGTGTATGCGTAGGGAAAGTTCAGCACTGCAGAGATGTAAAAAGGGCACTGGGATGAGTAAATTTCTTTTGCCTTTTATTCTTACAGGCTTCTCTTCATTATATTGGTTTTTTTTTCTTTTTATTACTTTGAAAAATGTTTCTAAAATGAGGAGATCTGCTGCTAAAAGCATACGAAAAAATATTGAATTTACAGTGGTTAAGTTCTCCTTAAGTGATTAAAATAGAACATTAAATATTCCCATTTTGGCAGTGATAGGAAGCTTTGAGAAGTAAGAGGGAATACTATAAAAACAAGGTTGATTTTTTTTAAACCTGCTATCACAAAACTCACCTTGAAATATTTATTACATTTTCACAAAATGATGGTGTTTTGGCTGCATCAGGTCTCCTGAGGGCAGCAAAAGAAATATGGGCAATAACCTGTACTGTCAGGAAAACAGAAATAATGGCTTTTGTAGGTTTCCATTTACCAAAATCATGTTGAACCCAGGCAAGAGCCCATTTGGGCCAGCTGGGAGGCAAGCAAACACGTGAACATTTAAGAGAGCATCATGCCCTAAGAAAATTTCCCTGGTTTTTAAACGCTGCCAGAACAGGTACTTACACAAAACTAATGCCATTGCTGAAACAATACCTTCACATATGTTCACACTGTGGCACAAGGAGATATCTTGACCAAGATCTCTTTAATAGTTAATTTATTAAGTTTCTAGTAGAGAGGGAGGAAAGCAAAAGCATAGGTGACCTGGAGGCACATGGAACTCATGTGAAAGAGTCAGAAATGAGATATGAATGTATGAACTAGATCAGACTGATAACCTACAAAACATAAAATGAAAGCCAGTGAAAATCCTCAGTAATGTTGCAAAACAACACACAAACAAAGAAAACAATAAAAAAAACACCTCTAAACCAAAACAAAACACCTTCCCCATTGCGTAGACAGAAGCTGTGTGACTCACCACACAGAAAATTCTGGCTTATGCTGAAACCCATAACTTAGAAAATTTTGGGTTGGGTTTTTTTTTTCCTTCTGTAAAATAACAATACTCAAGATTGAAATCAAACAGATGGATAGCCCCTTCTCAAGTCCTAAAATACCTCACTTTAGCTATTGCCTGTGGGATTTACAGTAACATGTTACACACCATGAGAAAGCCTATTTGTTTCACAGTCTGAATATCCCACCCTTCAGTTTCATGAATATCTCCATGACAGATGAGTCTGGGAAAAGGCCAGCCGAAGTTTCCAGTGTTTTCTTCCTAAAGACAGCCTGAGCTTGTTCCTCTGCAGCAAGGAGGCTGCACATTGTGTCGAATGTCTAACCAGGGACCAGCCTGAACCAATCCCAATTCCAAATAGAACAGAGAGAGGGAAAAAGGTACTGACATCTCTACAGATTTTAGGGAATCTGATGCCTACAGAAAGAGTTTAGAGAGAGCCACAGGGAGGAAAAACTGAACTTATCAACTGAAACCCTGAATTATCTAGCTATGTAAGTGTCTACAGTCCAGGTAACTTCAAGATATTCAGGTAAAAGGATGACTTCAGACACACAGTTTCTAAGATAGGAACATTTTTGTTTCATGTAGCACTATTTCCTGGTTTTGCTTCAAACAATATTGCAATTACAGAGTAATTGAGCCAAAATTACAGCAGGTGAATAAAACATATTAAACTACATTAATAATACTAATAACTATTAAAAGTGAATAGTAAATTAAATATTAATAAATATTAAACAACCAACACTATTAAGCAAAGTTAACTATTTCTTGTGCTCATAAAAAGAAAAAATTCTACACTCGGAAAGTAAAATCATATCATTGAAACAGGAGCAGCTGAGTTTTATTTTAATTTACCAATAAAATCTGTCATACAGATAGTGCAAGATTCACCTTTTTTTGTTTAGTAAGTGAAGCAGATAATATGGCATTGCCAAGTTTACCTTTTCAAACACTTAGACCTACCTGATGTTATAGCAGCATTTCTTCACACGCACCAAAAATCTCTCTTGCACTAATCTTTATAAATAATCCACTATCAGTACCTAATTATAAAACAAATATGAAACATTTTACTTTAAAAAGAAGGATAAAACAAACCTACAGCCAATAAAGCATTCAGAAAAAAAAAATTCCTCATGTTAATCTCAGAGGCAATTCAGCAAATTGAGTAAAATTCTCCTGCACCCTCTATTCCCAGCAGTAGAAAACTAAAGACATTTTAGCTATTGTAATTTTGATTGCTCCTCAACCTTCTGAACCCATGAAAACACAGGATTATACCAGTGTTGTCACCCTGCAGCAGCACACTGAAGCTACAGTGCACGTACAACTTCAGAATCATCCTCCTGCTACAACAAAACCCTGGGCTTCACACTGTGGCCTCGTGGCAGGAGTAGCACCTCACCAAGAAGACAAATCACCTCAAACAAATCTACTGTGTCTAACCTATTTGTTACAGAAACTGTATATATGTAATGTGATAAATACACTGTAATCTTCCAAGACTACCATCAACTTGGCAAAAGGCTGGACCACAAACTAGGAGAGCTGAATTCCTGTGGAGGAGAGAGAAGAAGTGTTTAGCAGAAGCTGATTCAAATTATTACCAAAGAGAAGGAAACAATCAGTCCATGTATTAAAGTATTGATTTCTGAGCTGGAACTTTTGTGGAATCCAGGCCTTCATTTCAGACTTCAAAACAGACACCTGGCTTTGCCAAAGAACTGTTGTGTGATGTATCAAGGAGCCCAGATTCTTGATTTTCTCATGGATCATCACAAAGAGGTCTATTACCCAAGCATCTGAGGAATCCCAGCTAGAACAAAATTTGACATCTCTGAATAGGAGTATACATTCCTAACCATATATTGCTAATGTGAAGATTTCAGTTATGTTCAATGTGAGCAGCTTATGCTTTCATGCTGTGCACTATGAATGTGTGTGCTTTAAACTGCCACAGGATGCACTCAAATATGTGGGCAAACACCACCTAAGACTTAGCAGGAGATGGGCTGAGATCCCTTAATCTAAAGAACAGGCTTAACTTGAGCTCAGAGCCACAAAACCAATAACTAGTCACATGGCACAGGTTCTTTTCTCTACTTTTCCCCAGGCACAAAAACCCATGGGGGATATGTGTACATATATTTATATCTGTAGTTTGAGACATTACAAGAATGAAGACCAGATCACAGATTCACACACCAATAATGAAATGACAGACAAGTGACACAGATATATTCTTCAAAAGGACCTGGTCAAAGCCTCCCACACAGACTCAGCCTTCTAAAGATGACTGTAAGCCTGCACATATGCAAAGTGGACCTGGGAAGACCTTAGCTACCACAATCACTGCATATCCTGCAAAACACTACAGGATTGGAAGGGGAGGAGGAGGTAACAGATGGTGGAAATTGCACAGTACCTTTACTTGTGAGCAGAGTACCATGACAACTCTAACACAGTTCAAAAGACATTTTACTGTCTCAGAAGAGGCTCCCTGTAGCCAAGGGATGAGGAATCTGGCTTGTGGTCAGATGAACATAAACCACAACCAACACAAAAATGACATCCAGTTCTCACCCATGCACTTTTCCTGTCTGGGAGTGTTCACATCCTTGGCTGAATCCAGACTTTCTTCCCTTTTGAGTAATTGCTGTTCTTGCAGGATCCCCATGGGCTTCAAAGACCAAAATTTGACAAGATCCTGTGAGAGGGGAAACAGACTGCTCATTTATTTTCTTTCTGCTGCTTGACTTCCTGCAACTGGGCATGCCAACAGATGCATCAGGATACACAGGTAAGCACTCTTGCATCAGTCTTCCCAGAAAAATGGCTTAATCTTGCAGTTTCCCTGCCAGGATGGAAACACTTACTTAATCCAGATCCCCTGCGTGAAGAACTTGTTAAAAGAGTCTCTTTTCACTTCCTGACCAGCCTATGAACCAAAAGAGCACAGAGTCTACTGAGAATGAGAGCACAGCTCAGATGAGATAGCTGGTCATGGTACAGACCATCCCTCTGAACAGAGCATCCCTCTGGACAGCAGCCACTACAAACGAATGTCAGGAAAACACTACAGTAGTCTACCCAAAAGGAAAGGCTGTAATCTTTAGAAGTGGAGCAAATCTACCAAAAAGCCATGTATTTCCACTGATGGGAAGAACGAAGTCCTAAACACATCCTATCAGAAGGCACTGATTCCAGGAAAGGCTTGGTGATGCAGTGAAATGACCAGATCCTGGAATTCTAGCTAATAAGAAGACTTTTTCATGTTCTTCCACAGTTCAGCATGGTGCATTTACTGACCTAAAGGCCACAGCAGGACTACAGAAGAAGAACAAAACAAACCTTCTGGAGGATGTGACATGGCCTAGCCAAAAGCACCTTCCCATGCCTGGACACTACCTAGCACACAGACACACTAGGAGAACAGGGACAGGAGACTAATTTCTCCCTAGGCATGTATGTGTGGCACTAAGCTGAGCAACATGCTTCAAAGTAGCTTTTGCTTCACAGGGAAGGGAAAAAATAGCTGTAGACCTGTAGCAACTAAAGTGGGACCCCCTTTTTTCTTGCCCCAATCCACACTCCTAGTGATGGGCAGAGGATTGCAGACCTCTTTCCAAAAGGCATCATGTGCTTTGCACCCTCCCATTACATTGCTATGCTGAGCAATCAGATCTCAACTCCTTTAAAAAGTCAAGCTTAGGTGGGAGTACTATCAATTTCAGGAAATCAAAAGCACTTCCCTTTAAGGGATGTTAAAAACCAGAGAGATATAATTCCTTGCTTAGTCATGGATTTTTGGAAGAAGTGGCAAGTTCTCAACTATTCAGGGTTCTCACCCTGAGATTAAGGGAAGATTTGGTCCTGTGAGGGATTTTGTTAGCTCATAAGTCAATCACTGACTAAAGGGAAACACTAAAGGGGAAAGTAAATGGGGGAAAAAAAAGGGATATCTCTTAAAACTATATGATGAAGCCGTCTCTGAAGAATATTTCAGTCTTCCCCAAAGTGCAGGGATTTCTGAACCACCTGCTGAATCACTGCTACCAAAGAAACAAATGCAGTTTCACCTCCTTCAGAATATGATTGAGAGGGTAGAGACCAAGCTACCATCATAGACACCTTTGGTCATTTATTCATCTGGCTCTCAAGGAAAGTATATCTTGATCCTTCAGATTACTTGTTCATAACCAAGAAGAGGAAAGTATCTCCTTTTTATGCAGAAGGACAGGACACAGTTCAGAGATGAGCAAGGTCTTCAACAAACAGAACAGAAAACAAGCTATAAAAAGAACAATAAAATGAACACTAAGAATAGATTCAAACTTTGCTGTGTATGTGATTTGGAATAATTTGATTTACCAGAATGTTTCAATGTAACCCAACCTCACTCATTTAAAATCTGGACCCAGCCTACCAAGCTGCATGGATGAGCTTGGGAACCATCACATTGTGACTTCAAACAAGATACCAGTGCAAAGCATTCTGTAAAACAGGCACCCCATAAAGTGAAGGAAAGCACAATAGTGCAGAACACAGGTTTTGTGCCCTTCAATTAGCACAATTATGGAAAACTAATCTCTAGTTTAGTACCCACAGCATAGTGGTCTGTGATTTCAGGAGATGTTACTTCATGATCTGGATGGTCCCTTTCAATCTTCTTTTATTTTTGATGCAAGCAATGATATGTATTGCATCACAAGAGAATGCTGGCAAGTATCCTTGTTTCTTCTGTTTACACAGCTACAATCCCTGCTGTTTAGTAATTGATCCAAAACAGAAGAAAGATTACAAGTGCGAGGCACACACATACAATCAAATTGCTTTTAGCAGTTGCTGTTTACTGCTTTCCACGGCATCTTACACTGTCATCCATCTTGGTGCTACAGAGAAAAAGGGCTTAAATTAACTTCTATTCAGAAGTTTGCCATAAGATGCAAGAGTCAGTCCTCCAGGAGAAAGCACTGAGCCTCTGTGAACTACAAGAAGGCACACTTCTTCCTTACCTCTTTTTGCAAGACAGCTTTCTTTACACAGACTCCATCATTATAGAATACAAGTGAAAACAGATTGAGACAGATATGCAAAAAGGCAAATTTTACTCTTATTGGTCTAATCTTGAGAATGTGGACTCACTGGTTGGGGTGCCATGAACAACTGATACTCACAAATTTTATGGGTCTATTGACATTTCTACCTTGTGGAAAAAACCAAAACCAAAATGCTGCTCTTCATTAACCTTCAAGAACACGGAAAGAGTTGCTGAAAACAGAAAATAACCCAAAACACACAGGTGGAAAATTTCGAATGACATTACTTTTATCTTGAGTATCTCATTACAGCCATTCAAGGGTCTAATAACATTGCAGAAAAACAGCACCCTCTGGACTAGAATGCATGTTTTTTTGTTTTCTGCCATGGTGCCAGGGCATAACAGCATAGCTGATATTCTGTCCCAAATGCCAGCTACACTCTGAAGGTGAGTCCCTTAGACAGTGGCACATCCAGGTAGTCTGACAATTTGAAGGATTTTCAGGGTAGGTGGATGGGATGTTTATTTTTGGCCATTTCTGAGGTTCCTACATAGCAGTTACACTGTGTGGCAATTTGAAGTCTTAAACCAGCTTTCTATTACTCACACCTACCTCCTTGGACAACCCCATTAGCACTAACATCCTTATGTAAACAGACAACACTACAAATAATAATACCTGTCAATGTACAGGTACTAAGAAAGTCAATGTACAGGTACTAAGAAAGTTTAAATAAATCAACTGAGAATATGTTAATAAAGCAGGCTACTAATACCAGAGTGCTTGTGCCTCTCGTCAGCTATATTCAAGTGCCATTGAAAAAGTGCTTAAAGCAGACATTTAGCATGTCACTTCAACCTCTAATAATTCATGTTAATTGCTAAATTTGATAAACATTTGCATTAGCAGATTCGATAGTAGGCACTGGCATTCAGGAATGTCAGAACAGAACATTGGCAAAGTTTGCATAACAACTCTCAACAAGAAAAGGAGAAAAATCCACTCTGGGAGACTGCAAAGACGCCCATCCCCAGAGGAGCACAGCTTATCTAACAAATCAGCTGGCCTTCACAGAGACCAAGAGCCTTTTGCCAGTGCAACAAGGACTGATCTACATGATTAAGAAGTAGGCACAACATGGGAGTCACATTTAACCCTGTGCAGCTGTTCAAACTCTGTGGCATGTGGCCTTGAAGCCAACAGCATACAGTGTAAGAGAAAATGCAGGCAGTCCTTCATGGACTGTCTTTCCAAGTTCAGGATTTTTGGGTACACACAATTCAAAATGCTTGAAAAGGTATGAAACTTTTCCTTATATGCTGGTTTCTCTTTCCTTCCAAAAGAAATGTCATACTGACATTTGTTGTCACCAAGTTTGACAGTAGCTTGATGTCCAGTTGAGGCCATTGCTGCAACTGGCCCTCATGAGGGGAAAAAACACAAGGATTTCATGGACTATTTTGCATTTCATAGGACCCTGTGCTTGTGGTGTCAAAGCACACAGACAAGCTCAGAGTACATTCAGGCTACCTGATATAGCTCACAACTCCTGCATTTGATCTTACAAACATGAGCCTTTAACTGCACACAAAAGCCAAGCAGGCGTTCAGCATCTTACACTCAAAGGACACCAACAGCCTTCTTCCCAACTAATAATTTGAAAGCAAGGTGCAAAAGGTGAGTATCCTAATAAGCAGACCACAGTGAATAAAGAGAATCTACAATTAACTGAAAGACCAGGATGAACACCAACTTAAACTAGTCATGACCAGCTAACATCACTGACAGCCTGCTACAAACAGCTCTTGATTTCTTATATGCACTATAACAGTTTCCCATCCTAACCTTTCTTTGCCTGTTGATGCTTCACAAAACAGTTTGCAGTGCACACTGCCATGCAAGTCTGACATGCCTTAGTTTTTTCAGACAAGTTTTTCTGATTAAATACAAGCTATTATGAATGCTTCAAATCAGACTAGAGGGACTTCAGCATTATAGAAAATGTCACTTGCACTTTTTGTAAAGTTTTCGATAAATTCACCCTACTCTCAGTCATCGTCCTTCACAAACCAAAAGCTACTTCCACCTCCTCTGTTCTTACAGAAAAACAACAACAGGAAGTGTTCTTAGCATTCAGTGGAAAGTTAAGGAGTGCAGCCACAGAGTTTAGGATTTAGAGTCAGAATGTGGTGGCAGGGAGTGGGGGAGGAGGCTCTGAAAGAACTTTATCAGCCACAGTTTTCTGAGGCTAAAAAGCAGCCAAGCAATCATCTAGCCAAGCTATCATGCCTACCATAGACCATAACCATTTTTTGGACCTGTCAGTAACTAGCTTGGCAGTTTAGTAAGAAAAATTGTGCCTCATTTGTATTTGGAATATGTTTAATTTCACCTTTGAATTACATCATCAGGTTATTGTTTGCTAAATGGTATCCATGACCACAGTTTTCCAGCAGCAGTGGACTATAATCCATTCATTCCTTAATCTGAGTGGTGATAACCAAAACATGAGTTCCTGAGGTTAATCAATATTTACACAGTGTTAGTCATTTATCTGCAAAGGCATTAGAGTGTGTTTCCTTAACAGTGGCACCTCAAAGGGGCCTAGTTAAGACAAGTCTCCCTTTTACCAGGTACTAACACCTCTAGAGTGCTGGACTCTAGCACTAAAGAAGTAGTAAGGTTTTACACTGCATGGTTTTAAGAGGTGGACAAGTCATGATTTGCAAAGTAGTTTGGTTTTGGAGGTGGTGGTGTTGGGGAGGGAGCATTTACAGCACCACTCTCTCCTTGCAGTTTGGATGTGCTTGCGAACCCCTACATTTTTCCAAACATGGATAATGCAACTGCATAGCTCATAGTAGTGGAGGGCTGTGAAAAGACAAAAAAACCAGAGGGCTTAGACACTATTAAAGTGGAACAGAAAGATCTTCCTAGTGAAAATCTTCTGAGTCTAAATTTGCCTCATCATAAGGATCTATCTGAAAGATGAGGTAGGCCCTGTGTCTCAAACGGGAAGCGTGGTTTGCAATGATGCACCCAGCACTGCTGCTGAAGATGCTGCCTTTGAAGTATCAATGGCATAAGACCAGTAAAGACTCACTCCACTACAGACATCCAGGAAGGATCACAGCCCAGTCCTGTTGGTTAATACGAGGTTGTCAGCTTTTGCAAATGACAAACAGCCTTGTGCTTGAGGGAAAATTACCATTCTGGAGGGAATAATACCCACCATCAATTATAGCAATAGTTTTATAGTCTCTGTTAGCTGAAGCAATTACTTTTTTCCCCATTTTCCTTCAGCTTCAGAGATATAAACCATGCATTCCAGAAGTAACAGCACCGAAAGCCCAACCAGACCAAAGCTGAGCCAGCCAAGGCCGAAGGAGCAGCACAGAGAGGAGGCTGGGTACAGCGGGAGAGGAAATGCACAAACACGGCAGAAAGAGAAGGACGATGTAGCCCAAGCCAGTCCCATCCTGAGAAGCCCAAAGGCAGAGAAAAAACAAAAAAGTTCTGTCAAGAAAAGGGAGGATCTCTCTCGTGATGACTTGCTGTTTCTTCTTAGCGTCCTCGAGGGTGAATTACAGGTAATGTATTGTCTTATTTTATATTCCAAATTAAAAGACACTCCACCCTCCACATCCCCTTCCCCATCCACCACAAACACGTGCTGCTTTTACTTTAGGGAAACACCTTACCTAGTCTGATACAGCACAAATATAAACTGCAAAGTACAAAAACACCCCAAAATTATAGCTATTATAGCTGTCAGACAGGAAACGTGATCTTTATACCATAATTAACTCTCAAAGCAGAGAACTCATAAAACTTTATAGTTGTCCTACTCCATTCTAAGTATTTTGAATACAAAGTATTTGTCACTGTAAAGCTGATATGGAGAACATATTACAGGCCTTTAAGATCTTTTACTCAATTATTTCTTATCCCCCCTCTCCTATGAAGTCATGAGCTTTATTCCCTATGAATCAGTACGTGACAGATCACAAGAAGTAACTCACTCAACAGTATTCTAACACCTTTTGTTAAAAAAATTAAAATAGCCATTTTATTTCCCATAATATGAAGCATAAGCATTACATGCCATTTAGCCCACAAATTACTGGATTTTGAAAAGCGAGCATTTTTCTACCTAGGAAAGGAACCATCTGTCAAGTGGTAAATGATGCCTAACCTGGTCAAATGTAATTTCAGGAAGTTCAGATTACCAGTGAGTAGGGAAAATATTTCTGTGGCAGGCTCATTGCACAGAAGTAGTGACTTTAAAACTGCTCACAGTCAGAGGAAAAAGCAAACTGGCCAAAGTGGCATAAATGGGTGTAGCACGTGGTTTCAGAGTTTATTACCTAGACAGGACCTGAGTAGTCCTGTTCTTAACATATGTGTGTGTTTATATAGTAATACAGACATGCTTAACAGAAAACAGAACACACATATGATATGAATATTTAATAGATGCACCAGTCCAAGGGTAGATCCAAGGCAAACTTCTACAGATTGTTTATTATGCAAACAGAACAATTTCCATGTTTGCAAAACATTTCTCTCCTGCCCACTTGGCCTTTCTTAATTTAGGTTAAAATTCAGATGTCACACACTCCTCCAAAATAGTTCTCTCTTCCTCTCAATAAAAGAGAGGTCTTTAAATGTATGTTTATATATTTATTTATATTATACACACACTCTTCATTACACCTGCATAATATAAATATAGAAGTATATACATATACACACGCATTTCAATTATTAAGATTTAAATCTGGAATAGAGTGAAATTAGGAACTGGAAAGCAAGGACCCCGACATGAACATTTTAAATCATGTCTGAAATTCCAAAGGAATCATTATGAATGAAAAAGATGAGAAGTCCTTTTTATCCCTTATTTTCCAGCTCCTGTAATGCCAAGTCAAATCTCTGAAGATCAGCTGTCAATCCAACCATAACTAAGTTTCTAATTTAGATGTCATTCCTTTCCAAATCCCAGAACATTTAAGATGCACAAAGATCACTCTTCTATTTTTTTTTGCTGCAATGCTAAGGATTAGAAATAAACTATTTTGTATTTTAAAATTTGTTTAAACAGTCATAAATAGAGATACATAAGTCTTTCAGCCCAAAGGAGCTAGACTGAAAGTGTTAAACTCCCCTCATGTATCCTTCCTTCTGATTTCCTTCCTTCTTATTCCATCTTTCTAGGATTAGCACGTACTTGTTTTTAACTGAGATCATTGCAGACCATGGATGTTTGAGACAGTTCATGTAGCTATGTCACTGCAATGGAGGCAGGGGGCACCTCCACCACCAGGGGATGCAGGGTGGGGGAGGAAAACCCACAGATGGACAGATTTTTCGTAGGTTTAAACTACAGAAGCCACCTGCACCCAAAACATACAGAATGTACAACACTTTCAGGCTTCAAGAAACATCCTACCATCCTGCACTAACAATTTAAAGTCAATTTCTAATACCATAAATCAAACTTTGCCCTGAAATTTTGTCTTGTGAACGCTACACACTGGGCCAGAAACAGCAACACGGCCTAATCATTAAAGAAGTATTTAAGCTTTGATGAAGGGTCTGAAGGTCTTGGAGGTTATGTTGAACTAATAAAATACAAAGACCAATACTTTCCTCATGCTTTTCAACCGTCTTCACATTACTGACTGTTTTGGAGCACTTTACATACACAGCGTTGTTTACAGGGTTTTTTTACATTTTCTCAAAATCAAAAGCAGAGAGCTAACCTACAAATACATCTATACAGTTTAACATGATCAAGCCTTACTTTGTGTTTCTGCAGGCTCAAGATGAAGTTATAGGAGTACTTAAGGCTGAAAAAATCGATTTAGCCCTGCTTGAAGCACAATATGGCTTTGTTACTCCCAAGAAGGTGTTAGAGGCACTCCAGCGAGACGCTATTCAAACAAAGGCTGAGCAATGGCAAGAAGATGTCTACGAAAAGCCTATGGGAGAGGTAAGAACAAGTCACTGATACTTAACCAGAGTTCCCACCAAATTCAAAGGAAAATCTCTCACCCACTCCGGGGGAAGAAAGCAAATGAGCTCAAAGTCTAGAATGGAACATGAGTCTAAGTGACAGCAGAACAAAGTCCAGCTGGGACCTGAATCTGACTCACTTATACTGCAGACTGGGGGCTTTACACACTGACAGACAAGATTTTGTCTAATTCAAAACATCTTTATTTTTTTCCCTTTCTGTTGTCCATATTCCCAACCCATACAAGCAGAAGCCTCCCCAGCCCCATCCATCTCATGGAGGCCACCTTAGCAGTGGCTGCCAGGGGCCCATCCCGCAGCAGTGGCACTGCTGTCCACCTCTGCACATCCCAGCTCCCAATAATCTGGGGGCAGTCAGGGTCTACCTCCTTGGTCTGAGCAGTTACCATACTGAGCTGGCATTAGAAACTTCATCCAGGCAGAAATCTAAAATTCTCATGTTATACCTAAGTAACCTTTTGTTTAATCACACTGCAGCAGCAGCTGCCATACTTTCTGAACAATGTTATCTGATTTATTTCTGCCCTGCAATGCAAATCACTGGATATTAAAACACCTTCAGAACACAATGTGGTTTTTTATCCCAGGTAACTATCTCCAATTCAGGTAAACTTTTCTTAATATGCTGCTCAATATAGATAAACATGACAAAATAAAAGCAGAAATTATTAATAAAATTCTCCTACCAAGTGTTTTCCAAGTTTTCTGAACAGAAGTGTACCTAAGGATACAGGGATCATTCCAGACAAAATTATGTCAGGCAAAAGGTCAACACTCATTTCAGAAGCTCAAAGGTTAAAATCTCTGGATATAATCTGAAACAGATAAAGTTCAACTGTGAAGGTCAATTTATTTTATAACATTGTGGCATTATGTCACAGAAACTCTGAGCACAAATGGAAATGATTTAAGGAGAAGTCCAAAACAGTTTGAAAACATAAGTTCAGTCTGTTACTTTACATAAGTTTATACACACATTTTCCTTCTTACACTTAACGGGAGAGAAAGAATTTCTAACACACTATATTTGGCAATTCCAGAAGGCAAAGGTAAACATCCTGAGAGCAATGGAAAGACTAGAAGGACCACTGTCACTTCTTGGTCTTAGCAAACCAAAGGATGCTGTAACAGGCAGGCATTCCACAATTTCAGTTTCAAAATCTCCCTGAATTATGTCAGAGATACATTTAGTTGTTTTGTTTGTTTGCTTTCGTTTTGTTTTTTTATTTTAAAACACAAATAAAGACCAGAGGAGAGGTGGAACCAGCCACCAAGTCTGAGAACAGACCATTTAAATTCCCCCTTTGCTACTAGGACAGTGTACCTTTGTATCTGTATGTGCATCTCACCACTGACAGTTTTGCCCTGTAGCTCCAAACACAGAGGATCTCCCCAAAACTCAAGTGAAATTACAATGAATTTCAGAAGGCAACTGAATTTCAGTCCTTTAATGCTCTCTCACAACTCTCTTACACAATCCAAACTTTGAGTGTCTTGGCAAATTTGATTAAGAACATAGTGGGAAAATTTGGTGACTGGACAATTTTATTCATTGGGAACAGAATTCATAGGTGAAGAAATGCAGCAAATTAGAAAACAGCAGTAATACATCTTACTTTGCAAAACCTATGAGGAGTGTAACAGACCAAAAACGTTTTCCTTAGCTATGAGGAGATTTTAATTTTTTTTTTTAAACTGAGGTTTTTTTTCAGTCAAATTTGCTCTACAGCTATTTCCTTTTGCAACCTAAAAAATGTCAGATAAGCTTACTCTTATTTTTCACACTTGAGGAGCATAAAAAATAATAGACTTTTATTTTAGTTTTGTTTCTGACTCAAAGGCCTGGAAAGGTTTTCCATTTTTGCATGGTTTATAAATTTAGACTGAGTCAGTTACTTGTGAAAAAATCTGTCTTCAGATCAATTGATACTGCTCTTGGATAGAAAATAAAGTGCTCAACATTCTAGTACATACAGAATAATTAGAATAATTTTTCCCGATTCAAAAATAAACTTTTTTTTCTTACAAGAATAAAAGCAAATCAGAGGTGGTGATGTAGCAAAAGAGAGGTGAAGAGGAAGATACTGCAGAATTTGTGGTGTGTTTGTTTCTTCTCTTCGTAGTATCAGAAGTCTCCCCAGCTTCCAATAACACAGCCAAAGATAAAAAAAAATCGTGTGCCTCACTGTTCAAAATGGGATGAACCTCCTACCACTTTGAGAACACCTTTAAAAGTAGTGAAATGAGAGGAAAGCCTGTATTTTACATCCACCAGGGATAATTAAAAATGTAACCCATTTTTAAAATCCCATTGCCAATCAACTTGGGGAAAGATGCACCCTCATCAGTCTTTTAATGTGTGTCCTCACAACATCCTTGGTCAAAACTCTCCAAAGACCACACCTGTAGGGCAACAATAAGTCAGTCACAGGAAGAGACTGAAACAACAAAGCTGACAAAGTGGCACTAAGGAGAAGACCACCAACATATCTGCATGGAAATCTGGCTCAGCTAGGGCTGAAAAAGGCAGCAGAAGAAGTGCTCCCATAATCTCTGGTAATCCTAAACTCAGGATTATACATTTATAAACAGTGACTGTGAGGATATTATTAACAGGAATAATATTACACTGAACCTTGGATAAAAAATGGAACTACCCTGGATTTTATCCTGGCACAGCACCAAACACTAAACAGCCTGAAGAGAGGAAGATGAAGAGTTCAGTTCCGAGGTTACAGACATGAGATACACCATCCTAGTTTGACTTCAGTCAAGAGTTAGTGGCAAAATGTAGTTCAACTATTAAATTTGTGTGAATTTTCAGCTCGCTCAACTATTCACAGTTACGTAAGGCTATGTCTCTTATTTTCCATTGTATTGTACAGCATGTTCAAGTATTAATTCTAGCAAAAAGCCCATATGGCTAGCAAGAACAAAACAACAAATCACTTAATTAAGATTTTATCATTTTAATTTTCAACAGAAGACATTTATACTGCTGCTTATTAGTCCTCTGTGGTTTTTAGCTAAGAACTGTGTAGGCTGAGTAAACTTGTGTGCACACATATAAATGGGTATTTCTGCATGAGCAGATCTAGCATTTGGCCAGAGTAATTTGAGGCACCCAGGGCTGTTGGAGACTGCTTCTGTGAGAGGATCTCACACTAGCAGGGGTTCACACAACATGAGGAGATTCTCTGCTGGATGTGTGGGAGTCAGCCACAAGATCTCACAGGGCAAATGCAAGAGTCAAATTTGCTCCCCAGGGAGGTGCCCTTATCTTGCAGAGGGACACATTTTCCCAACAAACCACACAGAAGGTGCAGCAACTCAGTACCAGACTCTGCTCTGGGTGGTCCTGCAGAGAGAGAGGTGTGCCCAGGGACACACAAGTGTCACAAGGTCAAATACCCATTCCCACCACACATCTCATGCACATCTCAAGTGTGTGCATTACTTGTGATGTAGGATCTGCTGCCTCTTTAATTCTCTTCTCTATGACCCACCTGTACCAGGAGACAGTCCCAGAACTTCCTCCCTCCCCTCCTGAGTGGCATCACAAGCTCACACTCCCCACCTTGTTCCCAGCCACAACAGCCAAATGCCCATGGTAGAATTGATTTGACAGTGTGCTTGAAAAGAAATAGAAATGCATCTTCTAGTCAGAGCAACAGAAGAAAACTGCAACATGCAAACTGCTTTATTGCAGCAGCTTATTTACTTTGCTCTTACCCTTTCATGTGAGCAGGTGACTCCAGAGCACTACATTGCTCTTTCTCCCATTTAAAATTCTTTGTTTCACCTGCCTGCCTTGAATACACATCTCAGCCATCCCAAACACCAGACTGTAATCCAAGCTTTTGTAATCTCAACAGTGACAAAAACACTACTGTGAAGTGAAAGGCACTGAGAGTTGCAAAACAAAAACCTGGAATTACTACCTTTTTTTTCTTGCATACATGCTACTTGAATTAACCTTGTAGCTGTTCAACAAATACTCTAGAGCAAACAAAATATATGGAACCTACAAAACCCTGCTGGCAGGTCCCACATCCTTTACACCAAATAGGGCAGAAGCAGAACTATTTTATACTTGGTTAATGACTAACCCTCATCTCCATCAAGCATTTACATGTTCAGACCCAGGATCATTTGATTTATGATCAGCTTGTAGCCAGAAATGTCAGTGTTTCCTTATGACAGCAGTTTACACATCCTCTCAGATTTTTACATATACTTTCAAAGTGGTAGTACAGTCCATATAAATGCATTCTCTTTATTTTCCCAATTCCATCCATGCAGACTGCCTGCCAAAAGAAACTGAAGTTCACACCTTTGCTTTCTTCCCCCTGACCTCGCACTGGGGCCTGAGACTAGCAAGTGCTCATGCAAAACTTCTGCCTAGCTCATGGCAATTTAAGCAAGACAGAGTCATAGCTGCAAGCAGGACTGCATCAGAACTTTACCAAAAAACAGGAGGCAGGTTGCTTTCTGAGAACAGTATCTATTCACCTGACAACATGATCTTTAAAAAGACAAGGATCAGGAACTTAGGTGATGGCACTCCATTCATCTGCAATAGCTGTTCAAAAACTCCTCTGAAATCTTGGGTGGTGGGGTGGGGGGAAGGCTAATAAAACATCTCTCTGGTAAGTTAGTAGCTGAACAATAGATTTCAATTTTTAAAATTTCCACTTCTGCTAAAATAAGGGAGAGTGTAAAGAAATTAAAATGGACAGTTTTCTTCAACCTGACCTTTTAAGGCAATCCCATTTTCAACTGCTTTCAAAGATATAGAAAGCACAGCCAAAAGATTACTGTATAAGGCGACACTTGCTGAGAGAGTTTGCATATGCAAGGGTTTAGGTAAGAAATGCTTTCCCAGGAGAGGTCCTGCTTCAGGATCATGATTCCAGAAAGCAGTCACCTTGCTAGTGTAAAGCATACAATTATCAGTGAACAAGATAAAAAAAACCTTAATGATCTCCTGTGAGAGCACTACAAAATAGCACCAAAAAAAACCATAGGTTTCTTTGTATTTCTTGATCATGCATGAAATGAGCTCAACTTTCTGTTACAATAGAAAAGACACTCTCTAATGTCACAAGTAGAGAGTGCAGGAAATTTTAAAAATGGTCCACATTTTTGTTGGAATATTTTGGACTCAAACCATCTTCAAAGCCTTGTCAATAGCTCCTTCTTCTTCATTCATAGCAGTGTCAACAAAAAGTTAACAATTATTTAGGAGAAACATAAGAGAATACATATATAGCTTTAAAAGAAGCTGAGAAAAGCAGGGGGAGACTTGGAAACCTATGCAAAAATTGATGTTATCCTCACTCATTCAACAAACTCCTGTTTAGGCATTCCAGGTCTTCCTGTCATCATTTCTATTGGCCAAACTGTGAATAAACATGAGGAAAAGACAATTAATCATACTCCCTGGAATTAAATTGTCCAAAATAAGCAGTGGCCCTAACAATCCAAAACCCCAGCGTTTCTTGTGGCACACAGAATTCCTTGTGGGGGAAACATCAGAGAACCAGAACCAGCTTTGCTTCCCACAGTACCCATTTGTGAATTCTTTCCTATTAACAGAGTGAAACACTACAATCAGGCTGACCTACTAGAATAGACTGTGGTTAAAATGAGGCACTGGGCTGTGAGCTCAGAACTTCTCTTTTCCAAAAATGATCCAAGGATTCCTATGCTGACCTGATGAGGGAGGCAGTCTCCAAAGGGGAACAAGCAGGGAACAGTTTCTCACAAATACAGACTCTTCCCAGATGTTTTGATGGCCTCCAGTGATCCCTCCTGAAACTTCAGCTAGATCAGTAACGCCTAAGGAGGAAAACTGCTTATGGTTTCATACACACACTTGCACAACTTGGTCACATAGTGAATTCAAAATTACAGCAGAATCCTCACAATCACAGTTTTCTCTAAGTTTATGGAGGTTATTTTGTTTAACAGCACAAGTCTAGTGAACAGTTATGTGAACACCTCTGAGGTTTAGAAAAAATTAAAATTATTGCCAAAACCTGAAATAGATTATTGAAATTAAAATATCACTGTATAATAATATTTCGAAAAATTTTCACTGAAAGGGGAGTCAGGCATTGGAATGGTCTGCCCAGGGAAGTGGTGGAGTCACCAACCCTCCAAGTGTTCAAGAAATGACTGGACATGACACTCGGTGCCACGGTTTAGCTGCCATGGTGGTGTTCAGTCAAAAGTTTGGCTCGATGATCTCAGAGGTCTTTTCCAACCTGATTCTATGATTGGAAGTTAAGCAGAAATTCTTGAGGAAAGGGAGGGAATTTGATGCTCAAAGTGCATTATAAAGAAGAAGAAGGTGCCATCTGTAAGACAAAGACCTTAACAACACATGTGATTGGAGGAACATAACAGGAAACACCACCCTTAAAAAGAAATACTTCTAACTATTAAAAAATTTAGCACTTACTTATTCCAGAAACCCAGAGCCATGCTCAGAGTAAGCACAAGAGACAGGACTGTTTTCCACTCTTGGCACTATTGTGCACTTACTGTGAAATCAGAAAACTGCTTTTTGATCTATCTCTACCTTACAAAAACGATTTAATGCTCTTATTTCCTATGCAGCCACAAATGAGGCAGCTATTTCTGTTCAACCAAAAGTCAGCCATCCAACGTGTGATGCACTGGATGATGCTGCTTCTGCCAAGACATCTGGTTCTCTACCACAATGATCAATGAGAAAAGCACAACCCTGGGACCAGTAACTGTTAATTAGCAGCTGCTGAGGATCAGTCATGGCAGGAGGAGGAAAGGAAGGTGACTGAGGGTCCTGAAAAACAGTACCTGATCTTTCAAATTTGTTAGAATTAGACTGACAGAATTAAACAACCCTTTCCAAACTGATACCAGAGGACCTGGCTATTAGGCTATTATTATATTATTAAGCTGGTCTTAAAATTGTTTTATTAATAGACACCTGAGAAAGCAAAAGTTTCAAAATACTTCAGGAGTTTTTACCTTTTTTTGCAGCTTGATAAAGTTGTAGAGAAACAGAAAGAAGTTCACAGAAGAATGCTGGAACAACTTCTAATGGTAGAAAAAGCACACAGGCAGACTCTCTATGAACTAGAGGAAGAGAAGAGGAAGCACAGCAAATACATGGAAAAAAGTGATGAGTTTACAAACTTGCTGGAACAAGAATGTGAAAGGTAAGGCCACCTCTTACCATAGCACTAAGTAGTACGTGCAATTTAACATCTAAGTATCTGTCTGCTTTCTTATTTTGCATCCACTAAAAATCAAAAACATTAGCAGAATTGTATTTTGAGAGTTCAGCTGTGAAAGCATAACTAATGACTTCTAAATAACAATCGTGTCTACATCTCCATCAGCCACTGAGGCAGGTCAAACAGTTGGCAGATTCTTCAGCACTGTTGAAGGATGCCAAGGATGTTACAGTACAAAGAATACAGGGTGACAGGCAGATGTATGAAGTTATAACCAACATGAAGCAGGTGAACCTTGCAGTGTGTTTTAGATGCTTGGTACACACTACAGTATGTAAGCAACAGATGTGTAATCAGGCATGCAGCCTTTGATGGCAGAAGAAAAAGACATGAGGAAAAGTAGGGCTTTGGACAGAACACAGAAATACAGAGAGAGAAAGCAAAGGCAGAGGATAATTTCCAGAAAACTTTGGAAGTAAGAATGACAAGGTTCTCGTATCGGGGTTGGCATAAAACCCATAAATCCAGGTTTATTTTTTAAGAGTAACCTAAAAGTGCCACAGCTTGTTTATACAGTGTTACAGTTTCAATATCAATTCTCAAAAGAATTAAGAAGAATTTAATGTCATTTACTGTCTTTAAAAAAAGCCACTTTATACTGTGACTTCTCTGAATCTGCAATAAAACTGAACACATCCTAAGGAACAAAAATATCAAAGAACATTTCCTACTCCCTGTAACTGCTCCAGAAGATAGGAGAATATTGTCTCCGTTTCCTTTTGCTTGGGAACAGATGGAAATGTTTGGGTGTGAGAACGTCAAGCTCATTCTAAACTCACATTATGCATAGATAATTCTTCCTTTGCTTTGCCTGTGTAACATCATGTTCTACGCACTTGGCAGTGTTCACACTGTGCTGCACCTCTCTCCTGCACGGCTGTCACAGGCAGCACACAGCAGGCACGCAGCCCTGCTCAGGCTCACAGCCACACAGCCTGGGCAAGGACAATGGCTACACATGCAGGCAAGCATAGGCACAGAAAAGCACATATTAGGAACTGTTCTTGTGAATCATCATCACTCAGGAACCAAACCTTGAGATCAAGGGAAGTTTTCATCTCTGCTGTGTTCTTCTCAGAATCGGAGGCGTTCATGTCTTAGAGACAGAGCTAAACAACTCCACTTGCTCAAGTGGCAAAATATGTTGGACACATGAGCACGCTCTGTGTGAAAGCTGCACAGAAGACTAAGCACTGGAGTAGAAATTTATTTTTTTTTTAAATAGACACGGGATTAAAACTCTCTTCCCTGCCCCTCTTCCATATCCCTCCCCCTCTGCCCCACCTCTGTTCTCATTCCCCAAGAAGACTGTAAAGCATTTACCACTATTATCTGCGACAATTAGTCAAGCTGCCTGGAAAATGGTGGGAAGGGGGGGAATACTGAGGTGCTTAAAGACACCTCAGAGGATGCAATAATACATTTCAGATTAAGCCTCAATTCTTTTTTTTTTTGGAGGATGTATTTTATGTGGAAAACCTTAAGGGGGTGTGATGTCACTCGTTGAGCTGATTCCAAAATGTTTGCCAAGTAATGTCACCATCAAGATCTCCATGCAGTTGCTTGCCATAACAAAAAAAAAAAAAAGAAAACCCCAACAAAAAACCCGCAACCAAAAAGCTCAGCAAGTTAAAACACAGCTCTTCCTACATGAGACTGCCTGACACAGCAAAGTGACCTTTTCTTCCACTTCAAAATCTTTAGTCCAATCTACATTTTTCCAGGATGCAAATTTTGCATCTGGATTAGGAACAAACAGAACTCTATAAAAGTTTCACACATACAGCAATGACACAAATTTTTTCTTACACCCACTTCAAGGTAAAAAAGAAAAAAAAAAAGAGCAGAAAAACAGTAAGTATTCACCAATGAACTTTCTGTTTTCAGCCAGAAGCAATATTCTCTTCTACGTGATGGATATATAGCATTCCTAACAGTATTTCAGATTTAAAGAAAAATCCCTGACTCTCAATTAGTCAAAAAAGTGCCTTGCTTTTATCAAAAAGCAAGACTACAGAATATACTAAAAATATTCCTGGAGGGTATAGAATGTATACAAGCTAATGAAGGTACATGTATAATACGTGACTGTGTGATCAAACGAAAAAAAACCTTCGATGTTATGAGACAGTGACGCTGAAGTTCTGAAAACCACTTCTTTTGGCAAGAATAAAGGAACTATTAGTCAGATCCAAGCCTTGCAAACTATTTTGGATGTATTTTCAAACGAGGCAGAAAGAAAGCACTTTCTCTCTCTTGCCTATGTGCTCAGGAAGAATAGAATCGAAGAATTCTTACGCAAAAATTTTAGTGATGAATTTATCAGATTATCGTGTTTTACATAAACTAGACAACCCTCCATCTCTAGGGCCTTTTCTGCTGCTTTATGTCCTTCATCAATGACACCTCTCATTGAAAGAGTTAATGCTTGGATTGTGCAAAATGTTAATTGTCTTTGATGAGTCAGTAAAAGCTCTTCACCTTAACCATTCAAGAATTGTTTTGACTTCACAGTACGGCAACAAGACTGTCCTCGGCAATTGTACATTGTCAGATTTGGGAGTTTAAGCTTATGACAGGACTAGTGAAAGCTCTCTAGATATGAGAGCCAGATTAGCATTTAATGTTAAACCTTTAGGCATTTTAAGCTTTTTTCATGTTGTCAGCCAAAACTAAACCTCCATAGTCTTGCTGTAGTTAAGAGACAAAGACTTCAAACTGAACAGTCTCATTGCTTGCAACAGACAATTACCAGTAAACAAAGGACAGAACTATGCTGCTGTCATTGTATTTATTCATCTTCAGTCACACTTTTAAAGTGTGGAGCCACAAATAAGCCACAAGCTTGACAAACCCCTAGCATATAAGGAGAAGTTCTGTGGAGAAAAAAAGGCCAATGGACAACTGGATAGGTCTTTCCTGCACTTCAACATGAATCTGTGCATGTGCAGATCAGACAGGAACACCAAGACAAACCACCTGGGCATGGTAGTGTACTAGACAAAGTCAGCTAGAGTCCAGAAGGGAAAAGATTGTTGTATTGCTGGAGCCTAAAGCAACAGCAGCACCAAAGCTCACAGGAATATAAAAAACCCCAATAAAAAGTCCAAAAGCTAGATTCACAGACTACTAGGTGCACCTGAAGAACCACAGCAGAAGAGCCACTGACCTTGCATTTCATGAGCTTTTGCATTTCATGGGGTTGGAGGATGGAGAGCAGGATTAAGGAGTATGAATACTTTAGATTCTAATGCAGATTCCACTGTATCTTCCCTGAGGATATATCCATTTGTCCAAAATCACTTATCCACCTTCCATATTTTTGCAGCACAGTTAAATAATAAAAGCTGATGTTTTAGAAAACATTTTACAAGAGTAAAATATGAAACTATAAGGTTTTCCAGATATGCATGTTTGAAAACACTTGCCATATGTATACAAGTATTTATGCATTTACATGGTACTGTGCACCCCACACAAATAAAAGGAAACAAAAGAACAAACTAGTAAAATGTTTAGCTCTTACACAGTCCTTTTCCACTTTTCCACTGCAAATCTCAACAAGCTTTAAATATTATATATGCACAGTTACTCCCTATTTTCTATTTACTGATATGAAATTAAGGTATGAGAAAATAAATCAATCACAGGTACCTGAGGGTTAAACTGGTTGAAAAGAAGAAATGTCCCCAAGTGTGTTCCATCTTCACATTTTCTATATCCTATATAAACTCTCAACTACACAAAGGGTAAAGCTTTATCACAAAGACATACCAGTTAAATAAGTGAATGTTATTCAACAGGACAGGGAAAAACAGGAGTTTGCTAATAAGCAATGTAAATAGATTTTTAAAGGCAGTTGTGATAAATTTTGCTCAGACTTCAAATATTAGCACAAAACCCTGCAGCTTGGTATAGAAGCAGTTAATAAGATCTTAAGGTTAAGGACCATCTACTAATATGAGGGTCTTTTTCTATGACACCTAAACTGCAGAAGTCTCACACCTGCAGTCTTTCTCATCTAACAAAACACCACAAAACACTGTGCTTTCTGCTCAAACTGCTGCCACCCTCATGGTCAGTCAGTTAATATAACAACCTGTTCAGTGATACAGGTTAGAAGTGGTCTCTGGAGCTCTCCAGCACAACCTGCTCAGTGCAGGGTAAATTTCACAGTCAAATCAGGTTGCTCAGATCCTTCTCCAGCTGATTACTGAAGATCCCCAAGGGTCAATGATTCTACTGGCTGCCTGGGCTCTTGATGCAAACTCAGGCAGCTACACCAAAAGACCTGCTCCCTCAGTTTCATTGTAGGCATCATTCTGGTCTGGCTTCTGCACCGTGTTCAACCAAAACTGCTCTGAATAAAAGCTTAATAACATCCTTTCTGGCAAAACTCTGAACCTAATCAGTCTTCACTGTTCTGATCCTTTGGCTGTCCTATGCTTCTCCTCACAGAAACTCAAAGCTTGGCATCATCTCTATGATGATGACTCAAGTCTACTCCAGCCACCAGCAAAATAACAAATCTCACCATATGAGCAACCTGTGTACAGGCCCAACTCCATGAGAACAGAAGCAAACTCAGTCTTTAATACCTCTACCCTTGGCTTCATCCTTACAGTTCTAACACCTCTGGGCTATCAGATCTTAAAGCTGGGGTAACAAAGTCATACTGCTTGTCACTCAGCCTGTTGTACCTAGGCATATTTTTACCTCAGCCTTTCTACATTTAAGTCTCACAAATTCTTCTTCATAGCACCTCCAAGAAAAAAAAATTAAAAAACAAAAGAACAATCAAAAACCACACACACAAACAAATAAACCAAACATATCTTTCTGAACTTCCAAATAATTAAATCCTTTTCCAGGCACTCACTTCAAAACTACTTTTTGATCATTTCCACATTAGCTATTTCAGCCTTCTCTGTATCTTCCCTGGATGCATGCTCAATACTGCACTAAGTTTATGTATTTCCTCTTCTGTACCTTCACAGTACACTCTGACCCTCTAGTGCAATGTTATTACATGGACTAAACATTACACTAAACCTGTACCAACATTAAATCATATGTTATAAGATTACTCAGGGTTTGAGTAGGCAGGAAAGGAGATTTCATGAAACTGAGCACTCTAGGTAAGGTGTTTGGGTTTTATTTTTTAAGTGTCAAATGAAAGTAATTGCTATGCACAGTAGGTCAAGTGAACAGTACTTGAAAGTTGGGACAGGACATCAAGGAAGGAACCACCTTAGCTAAAAGGTGGTGTGTTAGTATGCTGCATAACATTGCTATGCTTTAATTAAAACACATTTACACATAGGAATAATAATATTTTGCATGTCTAGCTCTGGCAAATTCAATATTCTGTAAGAGCGGGTATAATTAATATTTACTATTTTTCTTAATGGAGCCAGTTAAATATTATAAGAGGCAGGACCTTATCTCTATAGAAAGCTGCAGCAAAAATAAACAATGTCGACTTATTTATTCTACATGTGTTACCAGAGGGTTTTAATTTCATGCACACTGAACTATTGTTGTAGATTGCATTGTACTCAAATGCAATCATTTCCTTTTAGCTTTCTGGCAATGAGTTATATGTATTACATATGCTGGAGACTATGTCTTGCAAGCTGTGAAATGGATGCCAGATCTGTGTACCTTTGACCCTTTTCATGGGTATCTAGTGTTCCATAGGTGAATGACAGACCCACCACAAGCACAACATTAGCATTCTTATTTTACATTACACTCCAATGGGACAGTCCCACTAATAACACCACTGAGGCACGAAGACAGACTCAAGGAAGTGATGCACACAGATTAATTACCTCATGCTCATATGTGGAAAACTATGTACTGTTGCGCTACATAACTTCCAACAGATGTTGTGAAATCAAATCTTTGTCAAAATTCAAGGATTTGAAGATGATTACAACAGTCTTTGTGCATGATGGAAGATAAAAATACTTTATCCTAAAGCAAATAAACAGGATTCAGGGTTAAGACCCCAAAACTGTTAAACAAGGTCACATTATGTTTTTTCAATGCAAAAATTCAAAAATAAATACAAACAGCAAGTGAGCTTTCAACTCAGTGTTAATGTAAGTGAGACATTCTCTCGACCCATGGTGCGATTCTAAATTATTCCACCTACTGTCATCAGCAAGGACATGTGAGATCTAGATGATAACCATTTCTCATGCAACTCCACGGAAACTGGCGGAATGACACAGACAAGTGAGACTCATATTTAGTTTTTTTGTTGGTTTTTTTTTTTTTATTCTGAGCACATAACACATCTGTTCACTGCTTCAGGCACACTATCATGATTACCAACCAATACTATCATGGCACACTTGGAGGATGGGGAGGGCACAATGAATTGCCTTAGTCAAGTGATGTCCTACATTGCTACCTCTCCCCTTGTGTGTGGGGAAAGAGATGCTCATTGCCCTCCCTGCAGAAGGACATCAATTCTCCTGAAAGGGAAGACTGTGGAAAGCTATCTTGATGGTAGCTCTGGTCAGCACTTTTTAATCCTAGTCAGAACTCAAAGGGAAAGATGATCTTTCTAAGCTGGCAAGTCTCAGCATATTTATGGCTCTGTAAATCAACACCTAACCAGTGACCAGCATGGGTGATGAAGCACTGGCCAAATATGCTCATGGGGAGGCACTGCCCTCAGTAATGGGGCACTCACTCCAGTCACCAATTTACATTTCCAAATAAGACTGAGGGCACCACTCCATGTGTGGCACAGCATAACAAGTCTAATCAGAAGCAACAATAGAAGCAGATGACTGTACCAAGACCTCTGACCAAAAAAAGACAAGGTGCAATTCTGATTCATCAAAGGGTGGGGCTATGAGAGAGGGAGAAATTGGCACAGGATTTTGTAACTGTAACTCTGAAAAGCAAACACACAACATCAGAAAGACAGAAAAATCCCTAATTTGTTCTCCAAGATAGAAAATTTGACACTATCATAATTTTCCAAAAAAAAAAAAAAATTGCTATGGGAAAAGATGTACTCCTCTTTGAATGTGGAGGAAGAGAAATCTCAATGAAGTTCATATCTTTCTCGTAGCAGAGAAATTTAAGTGACTTACATGTGCTATAATTAGCTTCCTATCTTAACAGGCAAGAGAAAATGGCCATGAGAACTTAGAATGCAGGTCACACATCAGTTACCAAGACTTGTGATCTAAACTCAACCAAGTTTCCCATGGCATGCTGTGAGCTTCAATGTATTTATGCCCAGCTGAAAATCTCTGAGCATTATACACATGTATGAAAGACCCATGCAAGGGAAACTGCAGCAGTTTAAGAAAAATGTCCCAGCCTCAGTGCTGAGACAGTAATTTCAAACAGAGAATAAATAAAAAGATCAGAGGCACTAAATCTGTTGAGAACAGAGATTACTTGAAAAATCTGTTAAAAATAAACACCAGAATCTTCTCACACGATAATTTTTGATTTTCACATTATTTTGTTCCTTGAGCCTGACATGCACGTTGTAGAGCCCTTCAGGAAAACACCACACATTTGGACAAGGTAATACAGGCAGAGAATTAACCAGTTCCTTCACACTCCCACAGAAAAGTTTATGCTGGGAAACATGGCTGGTAAAAGCTAAAGCTTGTGCAGACATACTGACAAGAGAAGGCTCCAGCACTAAAAACTCTCAAACCATAACTTGATCATTGACAACAGTAATAAGCAGATAAAAAAGGACAAACCCAACAGCTGTGATGACTACTGAAAGATGTCAGGGGAAGTATTCTGCCATAGAAAAGTTTTATTCCTTCCCCCTCCCCAAACAGGAGATTAAAAGTGCCAAAGGGACAATAACACTGAAAATACCCAGACAGCTAAGTGATTTACGTCTGTCAGATTTGGCCTACCATCTGTTAGTAACCTTCTCCCACACTCTACCTTTGCCAAGAGCATTGGAGAAAGAAAAATTCACTGAATACAGACACGTGGTTGTTTTCAAATGTGTACCTGAGCTTGATGAGATACACCTTGCACAGGTCTGCTCTCATTCTCTGCTCAAGATACTCTGAGCATCTAAGCTATGACACTGCAAAAGCTTATCACTAAAGCTGCTCTTTGCCTTATTTACTTCCCTGCCAATGCTTTTCAAGTCACACATTTTGCTTGAAATTACAAAAGCGAATCAAAAACCTAAAACTCAAAAGGCTCCTAAAAGGAATTAAGGTCTTGTCTTTTATATGCTACTGGGAAATTCCTTAGCCTCAGCACTTTGATTCACTGCATCTTCAAGTCACTGTGGAAAGACACATGCCCCGCAAACTTTATCAGGGTATAGGTACAAACCCCTGCTTTCCTTGTACTACCCTTCCATTTCAGTAAATCAGAGTTGTTACCATCTCACTTGCACATCCTTACACACTATGCTAGCCTCCTTCCTCCTCACAGCCTGAACAAAACTGGGCAACCTTGTGGAAAAGGAAATAAAACCGAGTAGAAATGGAGACCCTGCACTCTTCTCTCCCTTTACTCTGATTTATATGCTAAAAATATCAAGGTTATCAGGAAAAACTAAACACTGTAAACCTTATTCTGATGTATGAATTTATGACTACTAAGATGACTTTTAGGAATGTTCAGATCCTACAATTTGCATTTAAGTCATCAGGAAATTGGGACATCATTTATTAAATGTTTAGACAAGATTTCACATGTTTCTCATTTCAAAATTTCATCTTGCATCCAACTGAGGAACTGAGAAGCAAGACCCACTCCCTAAAATCCTAAAATTCTCCTTTTTTTCAACAGTCTTGCCAGCTAAACTCTGGATGTCTTTGTGTTCTGTCAGACAGGATTTTTTCAACAGTCTTGCCAGCTAAACTCTGGATGTCTTTGTGTTCTGTCAGACAGGAGAATGAGTCACTCTGTCCCTAACTGGCTTTCTAAAAGAGAAATTGAGAAGTTTGATGACATATTTGGATAAACACACTCACTGGATAAAGTTACTTAACTTTTTATATCACTGAGTTTGCTATAAACCTCCAAAATCCTTATAGGCTAGGTTTAAGTATAGCCAATAAAAACTATAGGTTATAAATAAACTTAATGAAAACCACTACATTAAAACTCCAAGGACCTTGTAAACATGCTTATCAAAGCTTATCAAAGCTTCACCACTGTAATACAGCACCACAGCCATAAATCCATGTTATTAATTGCTAGTCATCCACATCTCTCATTGAAATGCCAACCCTATATAGATGGACTTTGGTTCAGAACCCAGTTTTCTCATGGTTTCTGAACACGACGTAGCAGCCAACACTGCAGCTCTCACTGCAGAAGCAATGAGTAAACTCTGAGTTTACACAGTTCAACTCTCCTGAAAAGACAATAAAAACTACTGTTATCAACTCTTTGTGCTTTAGGTCTCCCTGAGTGTAGCATTTACCCTAGAAATAAAGGATGATTGAAATACACAGTACTGAACCTACAGAAGGGCACGAATACTGAGCTGATTTAGCTTCCTAAGCCCTCAGTTTACTAGAGGGTAAGGAGGTTTATAACACAGTTTTGGAATGCATCGTTTCTTGCAATAGCAGATATCCAACAGAATGGCATGTAACTCAGAGAGTTTTATCAAAGGAATGTACCTTGCAGTCTCTGTGAATTCCCATCTTCTTTAGCTCTGTATTAACTTTAGATCCAAAGTAAGAAAAGCAGGCATTCCAATGCAAAGAAAGAAAAGAAGGCATTCCAAACAGAGCTTTTACTAGTTTCATAGCATAAAACATTTATCTTAGGTGAATTACATATCAGCCTGTTTTCCACATATGCTTGTAAGTCTTACCAAATTTTAAGATTAGTTTGGTCTAAATTTCTTGTCTGCAACCAACCTTAAAATTCAGCTAATTTCACATCATATCACATTTCACTGCCAGCATTTCATTGAAGTGTGTAGTTTAACACTTACGTATGCAAAGATCTGAGTCTCAAAACAGTACACACAACCTTGCCCTTGGGTAGTCTGATTACCAAATACAAAGACAGGTGGTTTTATGATACCCAGCAGATACCCAGAGCATTTCTTTGAGAAAACTGAGAAGGAGCTCTTCATGATAAAAATAACAACATACAAAATACTTTTCAAAGTGCTTGCAGAAAAAAAATTAGCTTTTTAGCCACCTGACAAGACTGTCTCCATGGCTACATCTCTGAAATAGTTCTAGTACCGAAGCACAGGTTCTGGCATGACAGTCATATTTCAAAAAGTAGTTGAGAAAATTATGCAGAAAGAAGGAGTTCAGTTTTATTAGACTGTGGAAAGACTTTTGGAATAAGATGCACAAACTACCTAAAATAAAACAAAAACAGGCTACTGGTATTTAAGCCTAAAATTATGAAGACTGTTTAAACTTAGCAGAAAGTTGGCAGGTGCAAATGCAAGCAGAGTTCAGGAAGATGCACCAATTAAAGATGCAATCATTGAAACTCTGTATTCTTGGAAATAAAGCATTTACATAGCTAATGAAGTTTGACAGGAAATAGCAAAGCTCTGTCTACCCAAAGAGCATTTCAAACAAGCAGAATTAAAAAAAAAATTAAAAACTAAAAAACTACAAACCAAACAGCCAAAGAAGAAGGGTGTAAGGAGTCCATATAATTTCAAGAATCCAACATAAAAATTAGTCTGTCCACTTGTAGATATGGCCAGGGATAGAATGTGATGCTAAACTCTGTGAGAAGAGCATTCAGAGAAGTATGATTATACTATTGATGAAGTATTTCAGTCAGAATTGCAGAACACATTATGCTGATGTAGGAGCTGTGCAGCTGCAAAAAAAAAAAAAAACAAGGAAAGCAGAAAAATGGAGCAAAACAAGAGAAATGCATTTAACTGTATAAAAGCATATCCAGACTTTCTTCAGTTGAAGTACATATATAAACAGATAATCATATAAATGCTAGACTACTGATCATCAATCCAAAACAATGACAAGGGCTGAAAGTAGAATCTGGACATCATTCTCCTCTGAACAATAAAGTATAAAAATCATTTGGTTCATTTATCACTATCTCTTTTTTATTTGTATTTCTCCCTGACTGACAGCATTGGATTCCAAAGTTTTGCAAGCCAAGGAGGTTTTCACATTAGACTCTTTCTGGAGAAAGAGTTTGTGAAGCCATCTGAAGCTGAACTGCTAGCAGAAAAAGCTTTAAATCAAATTTGTACAACACAAAGCAACACGCTTACTAGCACTTTACCAGGACTAACTGGTATTTAAGCATTCTGAAAGAACTTGCATGAGAAACTGAGGAACAATTAGCTGGTGGGTCTCAAAGCAGACAGGGAAATGTGAGGCAGTTTTTAGCATGAGAAGAAACTACAGTAAAGAAGAAAACTGGCAGATATATGGTGAACACAAATACCTTCAGCCAGCTGAGAGGAAAGCACAATCTTGTGCCAGATCTGCTCTCCTTCCCCACCTGCCCTCAAGCAGTGTTTTGCTGTTCTATCCTGTTAATGCTGGTATCTGAACTGAAGCAAGACTATCTGAGCTTAGAGCAGTTCATTTACCCCTTTCCCAGCATGGATACGTTTTTCATGCACTTTGATGTGCTTAAAAACCCCTCAAGGTTCTGACTATTTACTTACAAGTGTTTGAAACAGATATTTACAAAGGCAAATTTTTCATTGAGTTTCTTAGGCTGTGCACTTATTCATCATCATCCCGTTTTTTCATCCCTAAGCTAATTTCAACTGAAGTGCACGACAGAAGCAAAGCTAAATCATTATATGCCTACAGGGCTCTTGAAAACAGGTATCTTTTAGTGTCCAGGATATTAAGCAAGACTGCAGTTTGACCCTGATACAAGCACATTGCAGAAAACCTTTGTGTTCCTCTTAACAGGGTGGAAAGCCTAGTAGCTTGCACATTATTGGACAAAAAACCAAATCCAGTCATGAAACAAACTTCCATAACTCATTTTGCTTCACAATACAAACAGCCAGCTTTTTTTGCACAGCAAATAATGCTGTTTTTACAAAGCTTACAGGAACAGCTACCCATCCTTACTGCAGCCAAAAGTAATATCAGAAGCTTGATTTGCCATTGCAAAAGCTGAGTATTTGGATAGCTGCAGAATATCACAACCTTCACTTTTTCCTTCTTTTCTTTCTAAAAATCAAAGAATGAGATCATAGGAACCCATGCGTCTCTTGAAAATACCTATAATGAAATATTTTGTCAAATTTTAAAGAAATAAGTACTAGCATGTGAGGTCAGAGCTTCAAAAGAGCTCAGGCATGCAGCCTTCATCCTTTTGGAGAGCTGCAGCCAGACTTCCCAATGAAATAAGGCATGCAGCAGTTCATAAAAATAATGGGGAGAGGAATAAAGATGCTGAGCTCATGGCAACAGTTAGGCTTTTAAAAGTTATTCCCAATAAAGCAGAGCTCTCCTACCTCCAAGAAGAAAGGGAGAGGCTGTTTGTTTTTAAAAGAAAAATACTAAAAATAGCTTCAATTACATTTATCTAAAAAAATGCTGGATAGAACATATCACAAGTCCTCTTGAAATGAACCCCCACAAATAAAAGAACAATTAGACAAAATGTATATGATGAATATTTAAGACACTGAAATACCTTCAAGAATTAGGACACAGGAATAGTTAGATCCAAATACAAGATAACACTTAGACCAAGAATGCAGAAAAAATCCCATCCTGAACCATTTGAACACCATTCCACCTTCTTGTAGCATCCAGACCTCCACCTTAATTCAGAAACTTCTCATGTTATCTTGTTTGCTCAGATGTTATAATTGCAGTGGGAAAGAAGAAAAAGCTGATAATTTGCTGTATAACGCTCGAGAAGCCCTTCCTTATTTGACACAAACTCCTCACTTTCCTCAAGCATAAAATGGAATGTAAGTCATTAGAGGTGCCAAACCTTACTGTCACTGCATTCAGAACAAACACATAAAACAAAGAATACAAACAACTGCATGTTAGATAAATTCGTAAGTACTTCATAAAGTATATACTAAGCAGACATTCATATGTAAGTTTTGTGCATCGGTTTAATTTTTTTAATATGTTTATTACGTTTGATCCATCTGTTCTCAGATGCCTCAGTCCTTAGTATTAAAATCATTCAATTTAATTTCCTTTTCTATTCTTGTCATCAGCTCTCTAAAGAGTATATATTTTTGCAGTTATTATGGCAAAACGTAGTTTTGGTTGCAGCTCAAAAAGATTCCTAACCTTTGCTGTCTATTGAGATTATGTTTCTGTTTCTCCACTCCTACACGAGGTATCCAGCTGATAATAGGTATGATACTATTACCTTTTAGCAAGCCTAACATGGAACAAGTTCTGTCCTCCTACCCCTCACATCCATCTCTCTGCTTTCAACTGAAACTGCAAATTATGTTCAGAAACAAAAGATAAACTCTGTTCAACGTCTGACATGAAAGGCCAGATCCAGCTGAGAGGTCTAAAGCAAGGCCCTTTGTTCAGATGCCTCCATTTTGGGGCTGGTGCCCAAGATCCCAGTGCTGCCCATGGATATCTGACAGTTCCATCCCAGTGACTGAAGACAGGCATCTTTACATAGCCTAAAATCCCACTCCAGAAGTGGTAATTGTAGACAACTCGGCTAGGTCCCTGCTCCTTTCCAGAACCTCTCTTTGGTTAGGCAATTTGGAGGAGAAATCTGTACTGGGCTCTTTATTTACAACACAATCCCTTGCAGCAGTTTCTTGTCCTTCTCCCTCATGTGCAGGTACTGACCACTGGCTCTGTCCCAGCTTATGTTGCACATCTACTGCATCTGCCCTTCCAGATTTCTTGACATTCTTCTGCCTACACAATTAGACTTCACATTTCAGTTCTTTAGGAAACACTCTTTTGGAAGAAAATGAATTCATCAAATTGGGGAAAAAAAAGAAAAAAGGAAAACCACAAAATCACAGAAATTTCTGAAAACTATACATTTCATAGAAGTTCACTAAATTGCATTTTGCAGTCTGAGTTTGGAGCAAACGGTATGAGATAAGCAGATATACCATGTACGGTGGAATTTGTGTCAGTCCTCACTAGGATACACCTGGTAGTAAAAGATAAAGTGCTTGGGAAAATGGTGCTAAACCCATGTGGTTTAAAAAAAAAACTGTGAGAAAGAAAAAAAGTTATTTGATTACTGCTGTCTTTTCTCATTATTCATGTAGGGATATCCCTATTTATTAGCAAAGAAAAGGAAAAATATATAATGACATTTTCATGGGAAGGGGAAAAAATACAACCCCGATTTGATTCCTAACTGTTTGGCTAAGCTTAGAGTTACAAAATGTGTTTACATTAAGAACCTGAGGTTTGTTTGAATGTTTACTTTATAAAAGTTCTGAGTTGAGAAGCTTGTGGAGTGAACTGTGTGATACTGTCAGTGTAAATTACAGGTTTTGTTTGCCATAGCCCTGTGCAATGAGCAGCTGGCCAAGAGCCCAATGAAAGGGCATAATTTAAAACACTCAATCAGTTATATTCTGAGACACTTTGTTTAGTGTTTAATAAGCTCTCCAGGGATGGAGAAATTACTAAAGCACATTGTCTTGACATGAGCTAAAATGGTCCTTTCTCATCACCACATTTCTGGGAATGTGACATTAATGCATGAGATGAACATAAGTCCCTAAATACACATACATATACACATGCTCATATTTTTGCACCTATGTATATTGAGATACATTTTATTGTACAGTTTTGCACATCTGATGTTTTTTATTGCATTCCAGTGCATCCCACCTTTCACATAGTCAGTGAAATTTCCATACACATTTATACACTCACTCATCTCTCTCTGCATGATTTCTTGTTTCATGGATTAAGAGAGGACACAACCAAATGCATCACACACAATGCATCATGAATGGAGAGGGAAGGCTGGTCAGAAACTGTTCTTTAGCTTACCTCACATTATGGAGAAAGAGAGCCTCTATTAACATCAAACCAGGGTGACTCCAAAACTAAAAGTACATCAAAAACCTTGTTTCTTTTATTGATGAAGAGATTATGACACTTTGACCAGAAATTTCTAAAAACTGTTTTAAATTTTCCCCCAAATTTAGGAAATTCTGCTGAGCCTTTAGATGCAAAGCAAAAGCACTGAAATGGTTAACACCTCTTCCTGAGGATTCAACTGCATGCTTGAAAAAGAAGGAAAAAATATTATTTTGAAATCAAATGTATCTCCAAGTAGAAATCAAAACGAGACCTTATTCTAGAAC
Organism: Climacteris rufus; assembly: GCA_013398175.1. Taxonomy (NCBI): domain Eukaryota; kingdom Metazoa; phylum Chordata; class Aves; order Passeriformes; family Climacteridae; genus Climacteris; species Climacteris rufus. The sequence goes on along the minus strand of VZRZ01003574.1, from coordinate 90,397 downwards.
AAATTATTCTGTCCAAACCCTACAGTTTACCTCCTACACTTCTGTTAGGCATCTTATGCCAAGAGTCCTGATATTATGCTAGAGTAAGTGTCCTAAAATGCTTTACACAATCTTTTTATTCTCTACTTTCAAGTAACTATGATATGGCAGTGGCTGTTGTTGGTGACCTAAACACACGTAAATTGAGACCAAAAAAATTAAGATATTTTGGATTCCTGGAAGGAAACAAGGAGAAAGGAGATTGTAATCCCTATTCCTGGATGGGGAGGAATCAATCAGAAGTGTAAGATTCCTGTCCTGGTGATCATAATCTCAAAAAGTGCATTTAGGTTTCAATTACTGTCATCTATTTATATTTGTCGAAATATTTATTTCATTAGTATACAGGTAAGCTATTTTTGCACACTTTAATTTCTCCACACTAATTAGCTAACATCCTAGGAGTTTACACATTTAAAAAAAATACAAACATTCTACATAAAAGGAAATGGTACAAAACAGCATCAGAAGACATTCTAGACTTTAAAACCCAAATATTTACATAGGATCTCTACTCTACTCATGTTGCATCCTCCTCTTAGAATATTTACAAACTTCAAATTATAATTTGCAATAAAGCCCCCAGAGCATTAGATTTGTTGTCTCTTTAGTTTATTCAGAGAGCTCTCCAGAGTATGCAATTCTTAATCATCTCTAGGCAAAATTTCAACATGGAAAACAACCTACAGCAGCATCAGCAATCCAGAGAGGATGGGGAAGTAAACAAGAACACTGCTCTCCAAGACCCATAGAAGAAACTCATCCCAGTACAGTAAACCAACACAGCTTATATTTAAGGCTGAAAAAACAACTCCAGTGACACTGGACAAAAGGATTTAGAGAATTTTGAAGAAGCTCAGATCTATTCCTATTAGAAGTTGTAGCTGAGAGAACATCCCATCTTCTCAGCATCAGAAAAGGCAGATGGAACCTGACCATGATTCTGATATCCAAATCCAAGTCAATTTGTGACTGTACTCAAAATAGTTCAAACCCACTGCTGTGCACCAGCAGAAGTCAGAGCCACACATCTGCACAAAGCATTTTTCAAATCTCCCAAGATGTATCTTAAAAAGCTAATAGCTCATTAAAAACAAGAGTGACTTTTTACAGGGCAACTAATTGCCAGTACTCCTGCTAAGAATAGATTCCTAAAGTTCAGCTGATCTAGAGAAGGATATATCATTTTATTGGGAAAAGATAAGATCCTGGTGGATCTGATCTAAAGATAAGTGGCATGAAAGCACAGATTTCAATCTTCAGTCAGGGAGGGATGACAGCAGAGGCTGGCTCTCATCCAGCACTCACTATATGTGGATGGAAATAAAATGGAGCAGTAGAACTATGAAAAAGGGAAAATGGAAAAAAAACCACTTGTGCTGAAAAGGCTGGTAGCATTCTACAAGAAACTACTCATGCACATGTTCCATACCCAGTAAGCAGCCCACACATGTCCCTTTGAAATCTGCCTTTCTACAGGCTGGTTGCCAGTCATGGCACACAGACATGCTACAACCCTGTTGCTTAAAACAGCCGTACAAACCATCTGGAGTTTGCCACACCACAAAGATGCAACTCCTTGACAGTACAGCTACATGGTGTAGGAGTACAAGGATGTAATGCTCATGCACTGATCCTCTTCTGACACCTGACAGTGGGTACCAGTTTGTGTGTTTTAACCAGTGTACTGAAGCAAAAAGCCCTACCTCAAACATGACAAGTCCTCACAGCATTTTATGCTGGTGTGATGGCCAATCTAAGGAAAAATTCCTATCAGCTGAAGTGTTTATAATACAAAATGTACTTATCTGCTTAGCCATTACTCACTCAGAATTCAAAACACAACCAGAACAGCAGAAGGACCAAACCTCCTTAAATGCACTCTTCAAAGTGATTCATAATTAGGAGGCAGGGCCTCATAGAAAGGATGCATGTCCTTGTCCCTTCTGATTTGCATCACTGCAGTCCACACATAATTAGTTATGGGATTCTGCTTGCATGGAAGTGATTCCACCAAAGTCAACTTATTAAAATAAAAAGCCAACAATCAAACAAAATAACCCAAACAAATGATGGGGCAATTGAATGCATTTACATGCAAGTAAAACAAGACATACACAAGCTACCAAATAGAGAATACTGAATAATTTTCCTGAAACTTCTTTAAAAAGTCTCCTCTTTCCTCCAAAACAAGCAGTACATTAATAATTTTTGTTGTACAGGTTCCCCTCTCCACATGAAAAAGAAGAAAATAACTCCTAACTAACTCCAAAGATTTCTACAAATTCCAGGTGCATTTTCCTGGCTTTTTGCTAACATGGGTGACAACCAAACTAACATAAATAGGTTTCTTCTCAAAACATTTGTTTTCATTCATTTTGCTGACAGTACTTGTGATGTCATTTACTCTGGTAGAGAAACTAGCTCAGATTTCTGAAGTTATCAGAGTGTTACTTGTTAACACAGAATACTAATTATGAAGGTGGTATTGATTATTTTGGGTTTGCTTTTTAAAAAAGCTAGAGCTGGCTTTTTATCTATTTTTAGAAGTTTTACAGTGCATATTTTCTGATAAATAAGATTGGTAAGGCATCTGTCCTTCACCTCCCCAAAACAAGCTACATTTGCTGGCATAATGCAGTCAACTTACCAGTATTTACAACCTCACATAAGACTTAGCATCTCAAAATTAAATCCCTAAACCATAAAATCCCAGAGCCAGAAGAGGTCAGAGAGAAGAGTGAACAAAATTAAAATGTCATTTACTCAGTTTTCCTTTTCCATGCAAGGACTGAGATCCCCATGGAACCAGGGCCATAACTTGACCCATCAATTGCCAAGTTACAGTTCTCCAAGGGCCTCACCACTCTTCAGAAAAGAGACCACATTTCTGAAGGCAAATGTGGTGGAGACATTCTCCCAGGGCTTTGATTAATCATTTTTCAATAGAAAGAAAACAGACTGACTTCCTCCTAAGCATTTTTGAGAATGTATTATTTGGCTTATAGAGTTTTCAGGTTCAGGCCAAAGTACATTCCTAAACACACATCTTGAATGTCATCAGAAGCTTTACAAGATCAGGTTTGACCCTGACCTTCCCAACAACACTCTCCCTTGAAATTAATTATTCAACTCGGGGCACGAAATTAACTGAGGAAACAGAAAGAGGTGCCCACGTTCTCTCCACATCCCAGACAGTTGGAGATAGTGCATTTTGCTTACAATTGTGCACACATGTGTGCGTGGGTAGAAACCTTTCTTTTGACTAAAGGCAGCAGGTTGCCTCAGCATGTACTTCACCCTGGAAACACTACTTTGGATGATGCCTGTTTCCAGGACAACTATTCTATTCACTAAGCAGTAAATCTCACATTGCATTAAGCCATAAACATTCTTGCTAACTCAACATGGCAAAAAAAAAAAAAAGGTACAAAACTGAATATTTCAATAAAGGAGGTTTTCAATTCTTCCTCTTAAACTGAGAATATGAATGAAGGTCAGTTTGTCTGTTTCCATCCAGATTTCCCCCTCTATTCCTTGGATGAAGCTCTGAACCTCTTGAATCACCTTCCACTCCTTCAGAGAGCAGAGACATTATGAGGGCACTATAAGATGTAAGCCACATATAGAAAACCTGAATACATGGCGCATACATTTCTGTCTTTAAATAAATCAGTCCCTCAGAAGTTAAGTGTACCAATTATGTGGCTAACGTTAGGGCAACAAATTTTTCCTTGCCTTCCTATTGCCATATGCCTGTCATTTTTTTCCTACATTTTCCACTCACTGTTTCAAACATATGTTGCCACTTATGTGCCAAGAAAGGAATCTCTGAATTACCCCCTTCAAGCATGATGAAATGGCAGACTGAATGGAGCCAGAGAGAGCACCATTAGCAGTTGTTCACACTTCTGTTTTCTCTTAACTTCCTCTTCTCCAAAGTTTATTCCTCCTATGCAAAGGGATGTAGAACTATAAAGCCATCTATGACTCATGCTGCAAAATATATAGCTGCAGCCATGTACTGGAGAAGCAATTTTTTACCTTTTTTTTTTTTTTAAAGGCCACCTTAAATAAACTTTTTCTCCTTTCAGTTTCCAGATGGGAGATTCCTTTGTGAATCGCTTACCCAAGCATCAACACTGGTGATCCAACATTCTTTTCTTGTAAACTCACTGCTCAGTTTACCAGTGGTTTGCAGTCTCTCTCCCTGCAACTCCTGCTTCCCAGGGTCAGCTTGGGCACACACTTCACAGTTTCAGAGTAGTGGACCTCAAAGGACATCTATAACTCTACACATGTCCTTGTTTTTGTTGTCAAGAGAAGGCCATGAAAAACTAAAATCATGCAGATAATTCTTCAGAAAGGTGAGGGGGGAAAAAAAGAGTAAAAGATGAATGGAGGGGGAAAAAAGGATGCTACCCTCTAAAACAGAAGTGAGCAGCTACCTTGGTATCATTAAACAGAAGTAATTAGTCCATGAAGAAATATATTCTTTAAAGAGGTTTAAAATAACCAAGTGTTTCCAAAAGGAGTCACTCAATGACAAACAGCACAAAAGTAGATATGCTGGGTAGCTTCAAGGAAAGTTTCATGGAATAAAAAGTGTTACTAAACTAAATTGAATTCAAATAAAACTAATACCTTCACTATTTTCTTCTCTGATGTTCTTGCATTGATTATCACTATCACAATTGCCATTGGTAATACTAGATCTTTTCCTTATCTGGTTTTGTTTTTCAGTTCTTTGATTGGTTGAGTTCAGGTTTTTGGGGGTTTTTTTGGTTGTTTTGAGGGTTTTTTTGTTGCCTTTGTTTTTTGTTTTGGTTGATTGATTGGTTAGGGTTTTTTGATTGTTGGTTTGTTTTTAATGTGAGGAGATGCAGACAGATGTTTTCGAAGGAAAAAAGAGAACGATACATTCAATGTCAGAAAATTACTTAAATTGTATAATCAGAGTCTAAAAAATTACCTTCTGCCTCCATGTAAATTCTCAAGAGCATAATGAAACCAATAAAGATGCACAGTCTAAAACCTGGTATTTTCTTTATTTTATAAGGCCACTGGTAGTTACTTAAAGACATGAATTTATGCTACGAATGGAAAGTATCCAGCACATCTTACTTTTATTTACACTGTTTTGTTATTGAGTGACTCTTCCTGGACATGCTTGGTTGTTTTTACCTGGTTTTGAAACATAATTATCATCCCAGGGTTTGATGATTGCTCCTTCCTATGAATAAACTGCAATTCACATAGAATTATGCTTTTCCTTACGTCTCTGAGTCGCGGCCCCAAAGCAAAAAGATCTTGTTCTTATTCTTTTTCAATGCCACTATTTTCTGCCCTTACTGATATCAACCTTATATTTTCTGTAAGTTAATAAGCAATCATCATATTTCTTGACAAACAGAAACATAGAACATAGCTCAAACCCTCAGAATGATGATGATTCAGCAGTGAAAATTTAAAAAAAAAACCTCCACCATTTACTTCCAACATTAAAATGAACAAAAAGAGCCTGACAATACCACTTAAATGTTGTTTTTTTATTAAATCCTGACTTCCTTCAACACGCATATAAAGAAAAGAAACAGCCAGCAAGGTAAGAAGCAAATGATGCATTGCTAGTGAGGAGATGCAAAAGGTCTTTGGTTCTTTTGCAGAAAAATGAGCATTCAGGATTAGAGGCCAAAACCAGAAAGGTCATGTAGCAAACTCCACTGTCAAAAGAGAGAAATCCTACAGGCTGATTCTTCTCTACCAAAACCTGGAGGGTGTGTGGTGGTGTTTTCCTCAACACATCAGTCACATGTATATTTAGCTCTTCAAATTAACAAGTAATCCTTTGTCCCAGTGTCTGCTCCACAACTGGTATAAATATCACTGGAGACCAAAACAGAAAGATGCCTACATGAATAACTATCAGGGAGAAAATGTCACACAAGCTCTTCCCCCCAACCAGCCCTCCCTCTCCACTTTTCTAAACAGAACTGCCATAAAGTAAAAGTAAAGCAACCTGGTAGGATGCTAAACATCACCTACTGCCCATCCAATAGATAACACCTGGAACTTGAATTTATCAAAAATTTGGATAATAACTTCATTAAGCCAACTGAGTGCTCATCCATGTTCTGTCCTGGGTATGCATTTCCAAAAAAAAGGTGAAAAATTACACTGTCTGCTGTGACTGGATAAAAATACAACGAAGTTTTAAATAAGCCTCTGCAGTACATGCCTTGCTTCTCACTTGAAGGTCTTCAGTGCTGCACTCACTTCTGTCCCAGTGGTCCTTGAAGGATCAAGGCCAGTATTTTGAGGCCAACACTTCCAAAATCAGTATCTTGTTTCAAGATTTTTATGGGAGCACTGGTCATCTGGAACTGATCTGGTGAGAATGACCAAATCAAATGTCTTATTTCTAAGGATATGTTGGGACAGGCACAATAAGAAAAAAAGTTGTTCCCACTCTTCAAAAAATCTTCCTCAAAAGCAAAGTCAGTATTGATGGATTACGCACACTGGTGCCTAATTTAGTCTGGGAGCAGTTCAAGATGGAAGAGAGGAACAAAACCCATGGCCTTGCCTTCAGTCAGTATTTTCACTGAAAAACACTTTCCAGTCTAAAAGGTACACATCCCCAAAGGCTGACCAGCAATTTTCATTCAAAAGTTTGGTGCAGTTTTACCCTGAAGCCACATATAAAAACTGCATTAAGACAACACAGGAAATCACATGTAGATCATCATCACATAAAGCTCAGACTTCTTAATGGTGGGAGGGTTGTTTGTTTTTTTTTTTTTAATGTAGTCTCATTTCCCACAGAGTAAGGACGTACCTGTTTATTTAATTTATTTAATATGAGGTTTATGAAATCCAGATTCATTAAAACTAGACTGAGATCACAAAAATACCACGACAATCAATAAAAGGCCAAGCTTTGGTATCAGTTTCATGTAGCTTAAGAACTATAAGCTCCATATTATACCTTTCACCAAAAAAGGGTCTTATTAAAAACCAGATCAGTTCTGAACTGGACCAACTAAAATCACCAGACATATTTTGCACATATGGTCCTGAACAAGTGAATAAGTCTAAAAAGTGCTAAATTTAGCTTAGAAAGACAAATTTAATATTCCATAACAAAAAAAAAAAATTATTTCCGGTATTTTAAAGTGAATTATTTTCCAATAAATTAAAACCATACACTGAGCGGAAATTGGTCTACCTCCTTTGAATTCATTAACAACAGGAATTACACCACATGAAAGTTCAGCAAATCAGTCTATAAATACATCCATAAAAGTCTTCTGGTTCTTTCTGCTTGTTTCAATACATTTAAGTGCATTTACAGAAAGATTATTTTAACCAATTTAAAATCTTATTTTCTTTAGCTACACCCTTCCCAAGTGAATCCTATCCCCAGGCTATTATTTCACTTCACAGTTGTTGACAGGATGGTTAGGAAATGGTTAATTCTGTAAGGTTATGCCTTCCATATGCAACTACCATTCAGCATCCCACCCTAAGGGTACAATCAACCAATAAAGGCTTTGTTCTGGTTATGTAATGCATGTATTTGATATCCCACTTGAGAACTCTTTTGGATGTAAAGACAGCTATAGCATAGTGGCTTTGCAAATAAGATGATGTAATATTTCCTTGGAAGTAACAAACCATCTGAGCATGCTCACTGTGAACCACAGAATTCAGAAGCCCAAGCACCTTTCAGACTAAACCCTCAGTTGCTTGGGAGCTGTGTTCCCCTTTCTGGTTTGCTTGCCTCTAAATGCTTTGTGCTCTTACAAGCTTTCTCACACCAAGAACAGAATCACAATTTTCTTCCAAACCAGTCGCACAAAAAAACACCCAGAACAACTCAACTTCATTTGAATTTAACAGGTTATCAAAAAATGGAATAAAATGCTCTCCCAACTTGCATCTATGAATAAGAAAGAAAAAAATGTTTTCTTTAAGTAACTTTGAGAAATGTGTATGCTTAAAAGGCAGCAGCCAAAAGAACATGTAAGAGATCTGTGCAATTCCTAAGAGAGAAATTATTGTGGAATTCCAACTTGTATCAATATACTCATAGCTTAAGAGTTATGAAGGTGTTTAACTTAGGATTTGCATTCAAATGTTGCACATGAACTCATTCCCAGTACATTCATTGTTCATTAAAGCAGAAACAGTAACAGCCTATAAATTGCATAAAACCATGCACACAAACAAACTTTTAAAAAGACTGTCAACTGACGGGCTTTTATATATAGCAGTTTTCATATTCCAGGTCAATGAAGGAGTGTTTTTTAAAAGACAAGAAGACTTTACTGAAAGCAAAATATTCAAATATTCACCAGAAAAATGACTCAACAATGCAATGAGGTTCTATTATCAGCTCAGTAAAACCACTTTCACTTAAGAAATTGCTATGAATAGTGAGAGAGAGAGAACAATGTCAGGATCAGAAGAATGAAGAAAGATAAAAAATCTTTAAATAATAAAGCTGTACTAGAAAACAAAGTGAACATTTTTCCTCATTATGAAGACATGACCATTTTCACTGTCCTCAATGCCATGCAACTGACAGTAACATGGGCCCTATTTGAAATAAAAGTTTCTAAGATAAGTCCATGCAGAAATGCAAGACACAGCCATTTTTCTTTCTAAACTCAGATTAATGTCAAAGTGAAAAGCATGCATTTGAGATTCTGTGTGGATTACTTCCTGATTCTAGACCTCTTCTCTTCCCCATTGACCTCCCTCAGGGAATAAAAGTGCAATCAATAAGCCTTCCTGCATTCCAGTACAAATGCTAAAAATACCTCTAACCATTCCTTCCCAGTCACCCCACTGGACATTGGCATCTTCACATGGTCCTCCCTCCACCTTCCAATAATCCACCGATGGATTTTCTTCTATCACATGACAAAGACAAGCTGGAACTGCACCTGACAAATGGCAGCTTCTTTTACTGCTTTTGACTCCTAAAGGCATTTAAAAAACAGAGAAGCACAGAATAGCAGAGAAAAATGTTGTTAATAGGTGGTGCAGTAGTTAAAGGAAAAAAAAATCCCAAACAAACAACTTCACAAGTTGATTGGGTCTCTCTGCTACACTTCATTTTTAAAAAGAAACAAATTATTATGATTGCAAAAGGATTCACAAACATAATTTCCCATTTCTTTTTGTATTACTTATAATAGTGCTATTCCCTGAAGCCTGTAGGAATTCACTACCAAAACCAGGCACCTTTGCTGCTTTTGGTAAGTACCTCAAATAGAGAAAATGCTTCAGAGAAAGCACTCTCCATGATATTGAAGCAAAAGCAATGAGTCCAAGTTTGGCTAAGTGACCCAAATTCTGTGACTTCAATACATGTGGAACACAGACCAGTACACCATTTCAAGCTAAGGTACCACAAACAATCCCCAGTCACTTGTTCTAAAAATTAAGTAGCTGGAAGAAAACAAAATCCATTGGAACCATCATTCATCAAAGCTCAGGCACATCCAGAACTCCTTTGTGTAAAACTGCATATGCAAACTTTTCAGAGCAATTCCCAAAAGATCTGGAGGCACTTCAGAATTCACTCCAACTCAGACCCTGCAAAGCCACCAATAAGAGTTTCCACAAGCCTCTGAGCTGTGAGTGTTTCTGCTCCAGGGATACCTATGCCTGCCACAACTACTCCAAGAACTGCAACCATCCATCACACTGATCACTGAGGAAAATATACTTAGCAACATCTTTTGGGCATGGCTTGCTTTGATTTACATACACACACATAGCTAAAAGTTAAGGCTCCACTTTCCTTCCCAGGCCCCAAGGTCAAAGGAATTTTATAGCTCTCAAAGTGTTTATTCTTGTCAAGCTCTGTATAACCTTATGTCACTCTGGACACATCTTAGGCTTCTAGCAAAATAACTCCTCCTATTTTGGTAGTGTTGGATTCATGTACACTCCTCTTTACTCAGCAGCAATATCAAGGACTGATTTGTTTTATGTGAGAAAAGCTTCTGCCCATCTACTATGGAAATTTGAAATAAAAACAATTAAAACCAGAAAAATAGAGTAAAACAGAAATGCAAGGAACTAACAAACTTCATGTGCCCCAAGCTTGAATTAAACTAAGAGGTCATGCACAACTGGATCTCATTTAACCAATACAACATACATTAGGAATTCAGAAATATACTTGTTCTTTTGCAGCTTTCTAGTGCTAGGCCTCTGTTTATTATACATGGAATCGAGACATTTCTTTATGTATAATCTTAAAAGTTACACACAAAAAGGCTGCAAGCATTATCATAGGTGCTGCATCACAAAAACTAGAATTGCTTTCTCCCTCTGTCCTTGCTATTGGCTGGAGTTATGCACCAGTATTTACCTATACATAGAGTTCTGTATTCATTGGAGAGAGGACAGGGGGGTGAACAAAGATCAACAAATTTACAATGCTTAAATCTTTGTTCTGTTCAGTCACTTAAGAGTACTCAGGTCTATGTTCTTTTCTTCATCCATTGAAGAAATCAGCTTGTTTAACTTTTTCTTGAGTAATAATACAGTCTGCTTCTATGATAAATGCTTAGCAATTATCAAATGTACTATAAGATTTTGTAGCAGAATATGCCACTTCAGATTTCACTTATATGAAATTGTATCACTGCAAGAAAAAACCCAATACATTGCTGTCTTTAATCAATTCTACACAATTCATCCAGATCACACACTTTATAAATGCAATTTGTATGGATTGTAACTATCTTTCATCTAATTAATATTAATCTTAGTATCAGGAGTTCCTGAGTTCAGAGCAAATAGAAGCCAGAAGTGATGCTCTATCAAAACGCTTTCAATCAAGTTACCCAGGGGAAACAATGTGAAAAAGAACAGAAACTTCATCCTTACAACTAAAAATAGCTAATTGAACAAAACAGATTACAAATAAAGTACTCAAAAACTAAAAAACTCTATAAAATAAAGCAAACTATAAAGCAGTGGGAAAGCTTGCAGGGAAGACTGTTTAAAGAGCATAGGATTTCAAGGACTAAAAAGAAAATTTTGCCTTTCCTTCAGGTGCTGGAAGAGAATTTGCTTAAGCCACTTTTTTTTTTTGTGCTTTAGTTCAATTTTCAAGCGTGAAGCAAGCTGTAGGTTATTCAAGCATGTAGTTTATCTCCTGAAAGACTTCCTTAGCAATAGTCCATCCTGTTGACATAACACTCAGAGACATGAGATCAATAAAAGTGTTCCCAGATAATGACACAACTTCAATATTGCTGAGTTGAAGGTAATGGTTCTTAAGGATGATATGTCTCATGCCAGCTGCTGTAAAAAAGCCAAATTAATACCCTTTTGTATTTGTTCCCCTTCCTCACTCAAGGGCTTTGTGAAATTTTTGTTGCAGACTCTGGAGCTGTGGAGTGTCTGAGTCTGTTAAATACATTTCCCCAAGCCCAAGAGACTCCTTGAACAGTACCTGCTGTGGCAAGACTAACACAAAGAACTACATGTGACTACACACTAGGAGATCAAGAAATTCTGTAAATACTTTTCCAGACCAGAGAACTGAACCACACAACTAAGTCACATTTCTGAACTATGAATCTATCAGATAGCTCAGCAATTCTGAATCCCAACGGGATCAAAGTTTTACGAGTTGCATTACATCCTTAGGAATCCACAATCTAAAACAGCCTGTGTAGGATACATCTGCCTCTGCATTATTTCAACACATATTCTTTGAACAGGTACCAAAATCACCCAAAACTTGAAGCACCATGCTTTAAAGAGGAACTAACATATAGCTACTGAAATTACAGAGAATAAGAAAAGCCTTTTTAAATGCTTTTCTTACCAGAAATCCTAAGGGGGGGGATTTATCAAGGCAGAAAAGATGTCTGTTATTACACAGATTTTGTAACATAAATGCAGCATCTAGAGATCCAAAGAAGGGCCTCTGGGCCCAAGAGCATGTTTGTGTTTTATTCTGCCATTGCAGGCAGCCCAACAAAAAATACTTTCTCTCCTTGCAAAATTAGCCTTCCTTAGCATCCATACTCATTCTTCTACAGCCTTACTCCCTTTCAGATAAGCTCTTTAACAGCTCTGTCTTCACTGGCTTCATCGGTAGGAGGCAAGAGAAACCTGCTCAACAGAACTGTAACAATGAACTGTAGGTTTCATGATACATTTTAATTCTGGATTCTCTCTATTTGATCACCAGAAAATAAGAAAAAGCATGTTCACTGACAAGAAACTTAGTACCTTCCAAGGTCCTGAGTGTTCACAAGATTACAACTGACTTTTGCTGTTGCATTAATACTGAAATGGCTGTCGTGCCTCCAGAAATAGCCCAACTACACAAGGCATACTTGCAGTTGGGGGTGGGTTTATAAAAAAAACTCACTGTAGAACCCATCACAAACAAAACAAACCTTCAATCCCAAACTTCTTCTTAAAATATACCATTGTATAGAGCTTTCATGAACTAAAGAACATTATCTCATTCCATTATGGAGAAAACATTATCTGGCTATATATGGTTTATATAGAGCAGGGGAAGGCATACAAATTAAATTCAATAAATCTTTGTTCATGGTAAGCTCTGCTGAGCAAAAAATAATCTTGGTTCCATATACAAAAGGAAACCATCTCAGAAGCAGATATGAAGCACTTGCAAGTTCTCCTTAGAAGCCATTAGTAGTTGAGAGATGCAGTCATCAACTTCCCAATGCAGTGCCCAGCATAAAGGGATCTAATTATCCTTAGTATTTGGCTAGGAATTTGTGTCTGCCAAAAAAGGGAGAATAATGGAATCTGCAAACAATAGGAGAGTTTGAAAAAATATTCCTTCCTGCTGCCAAAAAAATTAAAAGCACAGAGTAATGAAGATATGAATCTCTTTCCGCCCATGGTCCATAGTAAAAGACAGATGAATCTGAAGAATGTTATGTTTAGAACTTTTCCCTGCTTCTGCCCCTTGCCTTTCACATGCATTTATCAGTTGTCACTACATTTCAGACTGTCACTAAGCCATAATAACCTCCATATTTTTCTCTGCAATATTCAGAAATTAATCTATACATTAGGACATAAAACCCTAAAACACTTTACTGAGGAAATCTAAGAGATCATCAAACACAATGCTAGGAGAAATAATAAAGATATACTAGAAAATTTTTGAAGGATGCTGTTAATCTAAGAAATAATTAGAGAGACTTTTCTTTCATGGACTCATGTCAAAACTCCCACAGATTTCAGAGAGAAGGCTGAACACACTGTGGAGAAAAATCCTTGAAGCTGCATGAGTTATTAAAACATTAAATGTCAGATCCCATTTATGCAAGGCAAGAGAATTCAACTTGTCAATCCTGCATATGTTTCTGTTCTCCAGGTATCACATGCAAAACTTAAGCAGACCACCTCCAAAAAAGCAAACAGTTTTAAGTAATGCAAAATACTAACAAAATCTTTGATGGTATTTGTACTTCAGTAGATGTCTATTTTTGGCATATTAAAGTAACCTAAAGATTTAGACCCCAGGGAGAATTTCAAAAGCCCAAGCTTCAACAATATCTACATGAAGTAAATGTGACCAAGAGCCTGATTCAGCCAAGTATTTCAATATATCATTAAAATCAGGCTTCTGCTGAAGTCCCTTCCTTTTCCAGCAAAAGTACACAGGGCTATGTTTTAAGTGCTTTGTTGAACTGAGGCCCAAGTTCTAATTTCCTTTATTTATCTTAGATACAAAATGGCCAAAGGAAGGGGTCAAATGCTGCAATAGATAGGTTATGGGTTTAAGGACACTGGAACTGCTGCTATGAAATGCCATGGGAAGAGAAAGGAAAGAGAAGTAGTTTAATGATGGAAGTAACAGGAGGAATTCAGATAATTTAAGATAAACTCTAAACAACTGCCCCAAAGTCTTTTAGCTTATTTGTCCTATCTTTTCCTTGCTTCATATAATCTTCCATCTTTCCACCTTCTAGTTTTTTAAAGTAAAATCCTGAAAGAATGTGGGCACAAATAACCATACAAAACGATAAGCAGAGACTAGACAAAAGTCACTGCAAGCCCTGCGTTGACAGGAGATGCACCAAATAATTTAATAAGATTTTCTTCTGATCTCCAATTTCTCCAAACCCACAGTTCCTTTTGCTGTCACAATACTTGCAAATGCACCAGTTCTGTGCAAAACTATGTGTGGTAACTAAGGAAACAGAATTCATTTTCAGGGAGCAATGCAGAATGAGACAGGCATAGCTGCCTGCCCAAAGGCTTTTTTTTTCTCTTTGGTGTAGTTCACCAGTGCCAGGATTCCACCTACAGATAGTGGAAGAAGCTGTAAAAAAGCAGTAAAGGAAGGTTTCTCTGCAACTCTATTCATTGCCTCAGATAAAAATAAACTTTGCATGTTATAGTAATCCAGAACTTGGAATTTTTAATACTATAGCTCCTTAACAGGGCTTGGAACAGCACTGTACTCTGTCCTTTAAATCATGCAATATAAGAGAAGGAAGTCAAGTCATTACACACTCAGCTGATGCTCTTTGATAAAGCTGGTTTTACAAAAGGTCATAGATGTGCACTTTTGTATTGCAGAGGAGAATTAATTAAGAAACTACAAGTTCATATTTTGGCCATCCCCAGATGTAAACACAGACTTATAAACAGAAGGAATTGCATTCTCTATTCCCTGCTCCCAGACTACCAATAAATGCATCACCAGCATTATCTGAGCTGTGTTTCTTTCAACTCCAGAACAGAACTGGACTGTGAGGACAGATTTTTGATTGCCAGCTTTTGAGAAGTCCTCTTCTTCAAAGCTGCTTATGGCCTAATACAAGTGTTTCATGTGGGAGGACAAAAATGCAGGCAATTTTCATACAGACTACAGAACTAGGGTGTGTGCAGGTGAAAATGCAAAAAACAAAACAACTGCAAGTTGAAGGAAAGAAAAAAAAAAAACAAAACACAACAAATCCAGGACAGAAACAGTCGTTCTCACCCTAAGCACTTACATGCTTGCAGACACACACATATATGTAAAAAAGAATGCATTCACATTTAACTCCTACCTACTTTCCATAGAACAACTTGCCTGACTCCCCATCCACATCAGAAGTGGACACAGCAGTACCTCCCCAGCCTGCCCTAGGAGAGTACCTTGCACCTGCACATGCCCTGTCTTTCTAAAGAGAGTCCCAGCAGAAAAGCTGAGTTTGTAGCTGAAGATGTTCCCCATACCAAGGTCACCTGGATGAGCTTTTATGTAATTCAAATGATCCACATTGGCACAATAGTTTTGAAAAAAGGTAGATAAAATGTTAGCTTCCAAAAACATTAGCCAAGCAACTAAATAGGTCCAGTTTAGCTAAAAGACAGGCTGTTTTGGTTTTGTTTGGATTTGATTATTAAATTGCACTAGAACAGCAAAAGAAATATTACCCTGCTCTGTCCATTGGTATATTCAAATAAGACGTTCTCTATCTCCAAAACCATTTGGGAAGGGTTAGTATTAAATAGATTTGGAAGTTTTCTGATGAAGCACCCAAATCTGAGCTTTCTCAGAAACTTACAGAGGACACAGCAAGATCACCCATACAAATAAGCATCGCAGTTCTGAGGAAGTCTTTACTCAGTAACAATGCAAGGGGTTGCCTGGAATTTTCCAGCTAAAGAATTTGTGTAGCTTTTTTCAGGCTACACTCGGGGTAAATATATGCAAGATAACTAAAAGATGTCTGCCTTGTTAACAAAATGCAAACATTTTAATCACCATTTGTCTTCATACCTACAGACAACACTCCTGAATACGTAGATTGCCTTATGTTAGCATGATGTTCAATATGACAAAACACACTAAAAGCAGGCAGAGAACAGCTCAAGTTACAGAGCTGAAGAATAATATTCACATGCTGCAAATAAATGCATTGTGAATGCACCTACTCAAACACTCTACACTTTAATAGTGTAGAATGCCTTTCAGTGGTCTAATTTACCCATCAACGTCCAAGGAGTTTATTTCATTTACTCCCATTAACCCTTGGTGGAATTTCAACATCAAATTTTGTGCCCATTTCAAGGATTTCTTCCTTCTGTTCTCAATGTTTATTCAGGGTGTACACTAAAGGATGGGGAATACAAGAGATACAAATTTAAGTTCTTCAATCTAAATTCTTCTTTTTGGCTTTCTGCCTCTTTCCTAAATATTAAAACAAATGAGTAATTTCTTCAATACGTTCTTACTAAAAATAGTTGGACTGCATAATTGTGTTAGCTGAAACACAAACACATGAAAAAGGAAAGGGGTTTGTAGAAAAAACACTGACGAGAAAAAAAAAAATCAGATTTCATCTGGCCTTCCCATCATCACTTAAGAGAATTGTTTTGTAGTTACATCATCAGGAAATAAAACACTATCCTCCAAGGACCCCGACTCTTTACAGAAGGGGGGAAGAAAAAAAAAAAAGGAAGGCTCAAAGTTCATATCCCCCTCAGAGGAGTTCAGCTAAAGTCACATTTTTTGTCCTATTAAAAGGGGAGGGGTGGGGAAGAAAGAAAGAAAAACAGCTAAAGCTCCGCTAGAACAACCAATTAAAGAAGATGCCGCGGACTTGAATTTTTCGCTTTTCAAGCTGTGGGCTGGGCGAGTGAGCTGTAGGGTAGCTGTGGGAGCGATTTAGCCAATGCCTCGCCAGGCGTTTATTGATGGGTCCGGTTCGGGGCCGGTGCCGCTCCCGGTTCGGTTCGGGGCCGGTGCCGGGAGCGCTCCCGGAGCTGCCCGGCTCCGCGCGCCTTATATGGCGCGGCGCNGGCCCCGCGCCTCAGGAGCCCGGCAGCGCAAGGTAAGGAGCGGGGGGGAGCGGCTGCGCCTGCAAAGCCTTTGCCTAGTCAGGGACCTTCCTTTAAAACAGGCACTTCCAAAAGATAAAAAAAGGGGTGAGCAATGAGAAACAATGAAATACCCCAAAACAGCACCAGGAGGTCTAGAAGATGCGTGGTTAATCGTATATAAGTCTGGTTAATCGTGTATTTCAAGCGTTTTAGGACTGTCTTTTAAGCAATTCCGACAGAGCCAATAGACGAGGAATTAATTTAACGTTAGAAAAGGAGAGAGTTATGAATTGCACACACTTTCCAAATGGTCGGATAAAATCATGACTGCATTTAAGGCTGTGGAAGGAGTCCAAAAGTATTGTAATATATTAGGTACAGCTACTGCCTCTCTTTCTGCTGCATTCACATGCATATGCTATGTATTAGTAGACATGCATGCACATATGTCTCTAAGCATTTACTGTACTTTGAACAACTTCTACTGTAATTTACGGAGCGAGGTATAAATTGCCACAAACATTGCTCTGCGATAAGATTATGCTGTGCCTAGAAGAAATTATTGCAACTACTTTGATTGCTGACAAACTTTTCAATTCCTACACGCTGCTTCCCTCTTCTGTGTCTTGTGTGCAAGTGTCAAATCACAAGAGGGCAGAACTGTCAGATTTTGCTGAAAGAAACTTTAAATCCTGGTCAAACATGTGATGAGGCTTTAAAAATACCAGAAAGCACACTGGTGTCTTCAAGGCTTATTCTGCAAGGTGCTCAACGGTAGTGTAGTTGCAAACTCCTGAAACAGAATGAGAAACAGCTCTGACAAGGCACGAAGCACCTTGAAAGATCAGGCTTTGGTGTGTTTATAACTCACACCTGCAAAATTACACTGTGCTCTCCGTTAATTAAGAGCCAAACCCTGTCAAATCCTTGTTTATACGAGCAACTGCAATTAAGTCAATTGTACTGTCCTACTTGCAACTTTCAACTACTGAGCGCTGCTCTCAGAGTCCTACGTGTAATTTAAAATGTTAGAAAAGTTAGACCTTAAGACCTTTAAACTCGAACTCTTCTTACAAGTAAAACATGTTTTTGTGGTATGTTTTCCTTTGCCTTAATATGAAATTAAATCAGTGTGAAAGGTTAGGACAGAAGTAAGGGTTCTTGTTCCCTTTATTTGATGTTTGAAATCCTGCAAAATCCTTGTTCAAGTATATATTTAAGAAAAATCAAAGCTGATACAAACATATGCATTGTTGTGGTATCATGCATACATGGATTTAGTGGCTGAGCCAAAAGATCATGTGTGAACATTTTCATAACTTTTTTTGGCTTTAAACAACAAGAAAATATGAAGTAGTTATTTTCTACGTGCTTCTAAAAATGTAAATGTAAAGAGACATTTCATTTCAAAGATAATGTATTTGTGCATTATTAACCTTGGCAATTAGATAAAAGTCACATCCATGTTTCCAATATAATCTTTTTTGCCATAAGCAAAGTTTACAACTCTCTTGATGAGAGAATCAGGGAAGAGGGCACTTGTATAGTACATATAGAATGAAAAGAATCCTGCAACCAGAACAAATGTAGTTTTATAGCAGAAAAACTATACCCCGATCAGTAGCCTGAGCCCCTTAGAAAGTCTTCTGCTCGCTATTCTGTCACATCTGCAGATTTGCATCCTATGCCCTGGCAGTTTTAGAATGATGACTTGGTTTCCTAAATATCCAGCATCAAGTTTTAAAGTAGAAAACTTGGATACATTGTGAGAAGATATGTTAGGAACCAAAGTTAAATAAGATTCCTCAAAAAGTGTGTCTGAGTAGAAAGGATAAGCTGAAGAAGTCAAAAGACTACAGTTTGACAAAGAAGATATTAACAGAAATGCTGCACATAGAATAAACATATAACTTTGATAAAAGCAGTAAGTAGAACAAGGAAAAAACCTCCCCATAGGTACTATGAGACTATTTCAGCTCCTCCAAATCCAACAAAGAAGGGTAGCTTGTATCACTACTGCTTTAGCAGTATCTAAAGTACCATCTGTACTGTGACTACTGCTAGCCTAATACTAATCATAACTCAATTTCCCATAGCCTGTCTTCCTTAGTTTAAAAAGGAAAACATTCATCACTTAATACTTACAAGACCAATTTTGCTCTCATTTATACTGGTAAAATTCCAAAATAATTAGACTGAGGTATAATGATTAAACTGCCTCACTGTTGTTGTTCCCCCACCACCATCTCTGTACTACACTCCTTTGTTATATCAGACTTCTTAACATGTATTGGGTATCAATTGATTGGCATTCCTAATTTTAAGTGATTAAAACATTAACTTCTGTTAATTAAAAGTAAAAGGAAACAGTGAAGGAAAACAGCTATCACATAATTCGGTCTTAAATGTATTTCTTAATCTCAATTCCTTTTTGTAGTAATTTTTCACAACATCCAATGTGAAAACATTTTAAGAACAAATATATCCTCCAGAAATGAAAGTCAACTTCCTATCAAACTGCATTGAGCCTTTGTTCCTTTCCCGTCACTTCCCTTTCCTCCACTGACAAAGATCTGCTGACAGCAGAATTTTGAGAGACTTGATCCAGAACACAAGGGATCTTACTTAAACTTAGTTTCTATTCCCCACCAGTATTAGTAAAATGAAATTATTTCTTGATTTGTGCTGAGTAACAGCATTTTCATACTATTTACCTAATACTATGAGGAATTACTAAATTTGCCATTGTCATGGGATTAAAAAAAACCTGGTTTTAGTCCCAGTGAGCTTCCCCTCTGTGGCAGATCTTAAAAGGCTGCTACTTTTCTTCAGGAAAAATTCTTTACCACGCATAGTTTGGCATGGACAAGTGAGCAACCACAGCTCCTCTGGACCTCTCCTACAAGCAGCTGTTCTCAAATCCTGGATGTTCTATTGCTTGAATACAGCTCATTAAAGAAACAATTAAAATACCTAAATCAGAGAATCCTAAGGAGTTTACAATGTAGGAAGACATATCTTTAAAAACCACTGTCTAAAGCTGCAGTTGAACTTAGAAACTGTGCCTTATCAATAATTTTTAATTGCTTAGGTTTGTTTTTCTCATATTGAATGGATTCTGCCATGGCACCCTTGAGGTTTAGGTTGAACTTTTTGATGTGATTGAAAGCTTGGTTAGTTCAGCCATTCACTCAACTGTATTACTGGGGTCCAAGAAGGTGAAAAGCACTGCTGAAAAAGTCTAAATACACTGCCCAGTCCTGTGATTCAGTACATCATGCTGATTTGGAGGTTTGCTGTGTTTTCTGTCAGCAAGACAAAAATGCCCTTTGATTGCATGTGCAGTGCCCCACGTTGTTCCTGCAGTTCAGTGGCTGCACTCCCACTGAGGGAGTGCCAGTGGAGCACTCTCAGCTCACTCCCCTCAAGTGCTCACAAATTCTAGGAAAATGTGTTTGGAGATTTTGTGAGGCAAGCTGTGGCCACCAGTTGAAAACAGTATAAAAACCACCTCTGAAAGCACTCTACAACAGAGCTGATGTGACAGTGAAGAGGTGAATGCTCCTGGAAACAATGAATGCTGGCTGAACACCCAGCAACATCATTGGATAACCCTCCTTTAATAACAATGGGGGTGAAAGCTTCATCCAACCATGCTAGGCAGCATTTCAACACAACTCAGAAGTCCTATAACCTTGGTCATTCAGGCTGATAAATGCATGTACTTTTTGCCTGTTGCAGAAATCACCCTTTCTGCTACAGCTCATCCTGCATGTCAGTGATGTCACAGAGTGCTTGATTTTGGCCTCAGGCTGGGCAGAGAGTGGCTGCTGAGGGAAAGAAGCAGAACTTGAGCCATTTTGCCCACAGAAGCTGAGACACCAGAGCCCACAACCATCTAAACTGCTCATGCCCAAACTTCAAAAGCTTTGCAGATGTAAGTCAGGTAGGGTACACAAAGCTCTAGTGAACATGAAAATGTGGATGGGGGAAAAAAACACTCCTGACAAGAAAAACACTGATCTTACATACATCTCAGGGATGTGAAACAATACATCAGACTCCACTATCCTTTATAGAATTTCCAAAGGCCTGGAAAGTAACACAACAATTGCACTTATAGTGGATAGAGTTCTTAAAGACCTGCCTTAAACCTAGTATTGGAAGCATTTTCCTTCAAATTCATTGCAGATAGCTGATTTTAAACTTTGTCCTTTTTTTACTAGAGACACAAAGCTTATCTAATGTTTGCACAGCAACTATCTCAGTGACAGAGTAATAGCATGAGGAAAAAATTTTCAAACTGAAATGAAGCAGCATGATGCTACTACCATAAAAACACACAAAACTGGCTGCTTAAAAATGGAAAGTAGTGCACTCATAACACTCACACTTTAATTACACATTGGAATTTAGCACATGAACAAAAGCATCTAAGAGTTAAGTTTAAGCTGACAGAATTCTGTCAACTTGCTATGGATTTAACCTTTTTTTTGTCCAATTTACACAGCTTTCAGTCATTAAGTCTAATTATGAAGAAAATTAGGAAATTTTATCACATATGTTTAGCCTACCTGAAAGTAATGTCACCTATTACATTCCCAAACATGACTCTATTCTACTTAACTACAAAGAGGTTTCTCAGAAGAAGCCTAAGAAATGTCACAGTTGTTCCTGTTTTCAACTTCTAAACGATACCCATGGTCAAGCATGTTCTACATCTCAGTAGAGCCATTCTGTTAAAGATCCACACCTAAAAAAAAGAAAAGTCATTTATATAATCCTAATTTCTTTTTAAAATATTGGTCCCTTGAACCTGAGGGTGTAACAGCTCCACATTTGGGGCAGCCAATCCCTAATCTAAATAGCTGAAATCCAATATTGAACACACTAACTTGGATGTAGAAAGGTGTGGATAAAAACACAATACTCAAGTGTTGCTGCTTAAAGCTGAAATATTTGTCTTCACTTGCAAAACGTTGCTGTATACTCTTTTATGTGAAGAGAAGTCCTTTAACTAGCAGCCCACTATTATTCCCGAATTAAATACTGAATTGCCTTCAATGAAACAGCCACCATGAGCCTTGGCAGCCTTAAACCCCCTCCAATCTGTGTTTTAAAGATACATAACTGGGTATGTTCATTTGCATGCATATGAGCCAGCAGAGCAGGGGACACTGCAGCCCCAGGAGTGGAGTCAGGAGCAGAGCTTCAGCGTGGGCCACTTCAGGCTGACACAGAGCTGCCCACGGGGGTGGTGCGGGGACGACACCAACCGGCGGAGAACGCGGAGCCACTGGGAGACGCAGGGCTGGAGTTCCCTCCTGGGAAAGCAGCAGCGACAGCTCACAGGAATCCTCAGGCTTACATCTTTTGCTAACCCTTAGAAAGAGGAGGGAGGAAAATGTAACCTGGTATGCAAAGGAGCAGCCACTTAGGAAAGGCTCTGCTTGCCCTTGCTTTGTTCCCACCCTCCACTTAAAGTGCTGCAGGATTACTGCCATCTCTGTAAACAGCAAAATTTCCCTGTTTCAATCAGGATTAACTGGGAGGGAGGAATCAGAAACTGATAAGGTAACATTTTATAACTTGTAAATGACCCTGTCATATATCAAGATTAATGCAGTTAACCAAACAACTTGCAAGTTCTGTCTAGAGATAACTTTTATTTTCAACATTTGAAACCACATTATAAATTACTGATAAAAGCTAAAATGTATTACATCAGAAACATACTGTACATGAAAGCATGCTACAGCTCCTTCATTTTCAGTGACATCTGAAACAAGAAAATATAACCTGAATACCACAGACCATCAGCCAACAGGCAAGAAAAGAGATCAAGTAGGGCACGTAGCCAAATGTCACATAACGATACTGAGTTATAAATCATTTGGGGGTACACTAAACAAGGCACAGAATGTTCAACTGAATTAACAGCTCCTTAAAGAACAAGGAACACAAAGTCTTCATGTGAGGGGACAAGGGAAGCATACATGCACGTGACCCTCCTCTTTCCTAAAAAAGCCTTTTCCTATGACAGTTTTTGAAAGGCAAAGAACATTGGAAAACGTCTAAAGATGGAAAAAGTAAGTATCTCTCTTGGCTTTAGGAAGACTGCTCAGACCAATTTTAAAAGAGTTTAAGAAATCATTGGTCACAGAATAGCTAGAAGTAGTTAAATCCGCTTTTTTCCTCCCAACAATTTAGGTTTTTTTCCCTAGGAAATAGAGAAACATTTATTTTACAAAGCAGGCAAGTTACTCCAGCTGCTGAACACACATGCAAGTAGCTAAAAAATCCCAAACCCCACAACCACCCCAAGCACTGTTATTGGCACTCTGAGTGCACATAGGGCTAAAAGATCCAATTTCTTTCACTCGTAACCAGGGTATTTGATCTATAACATAGTCAGCTCCCAAGGCTTCACAAAAATGGAAAAATCTTACTTCAACACATCATAATCAACAGATCTGAGAGTAAAATATGTTCTTCAGTGAAACATTTCATCTCAGGTGGAGAGGCTACTTAAAATATCATTTGCTATTGAACCATGTGAATTAAATCTCTGAAGTAAACCTTGGTTAGAACTATAAACATTTAAACAATTCTCCAGCTATCATCTTTAAGTCTCCTGTCCTCTAGTCTAAAACAGTGTGTTAGTCCTCTTTGAAGAGGAACAGTTTGGAGAATCCATGTAAACTTAAATCCTGAACAGAGCATCTTTGCTGAGGATTAAGATGCTTTAGACAAAACATGCATTGACTTTGTACCTTTAGATGATTCACCAAGTACTCCCAGGCCGATGTGGCCAGAAGCCTACTGGGACAAGGGAAAATAGAACTTCCAATCGTTTAGCAGGTTTAGAACAAATAGCAAGAAAATTAATTATCTGTCAGGTCACAAAGTCACCAGAGCTATGGAGCTTCACTAGCTAGACCTGTACACCCAGAAGCAATTTGTAATGCCTCAGAAACAGTTCTAATACAATTTCTGAAAGTCACATAGTGCAAACCAGCAGGAAACTAGCAGGATTCTTCATCACTTGTAGCTTCAAAGCCAAGCTCAGCTGGCTAACCCTGCTGCAGTGCATTGTTACCATCTCTCTCACCTGTATCTCCAATGCACTGTTGGCCAAATCCATCTTAGAGAAAACAGACACCCTCACATTATCAGGTCTATGGGGAGCATATTTAGCTTCAAAATGAAACTTCTGTTTGATATTAACACTATTGCTGTATTAACACATTATTACATACAGTCTTGGCCACCAGAAAAAGTTGCAATTGTATTAGCAAACCTGATAAGAGTCTATTTTCTGTTTGGAAATCCTCAACTGCACTGCTTCATGCAACCCAGCATCAAGGAAAATTTAAGTACCTCAAGTGAAATTTGCAGGTCACTATTAAGATTTGTGTTTTCTGACCAAAAAAGAAGGAATGGGGTGCCACCCAAGCCCAGTTTCAAACACTCAGAGTTCATTAGACACATACACAGAGCTACTTCAGGAAATAAGCACACCAGAAAAGGGCTTACTTTTGTCTTAAGATGTATGTATATAATAAAGATTTTATGGGTACGAACAGAACAGGACCCTCAAGAAGTCATGGAATTTGAATCCTCCTGCCAAGCAGTGATACCACCTATATAATTTCTGAGGAATGTTTGTCCAATTGTTTATAACCACCCCCATTCCTCCAAATAATAGCAAACTCTCAGTCTTCCCTGACAGTCCCATCCAGTACTAAAGTAGCTTTATTTAAAATACCATGTTTAATCTATGTGGTTTTAGTCACAATTTCAGCACATACATTCTTGTCTTGTGCACTGAGCATGAAGAGTGCATAATAAAGTTTGCAGACAAGTTCCACCTGTCTAGAAGCAAGTGGCCACTGTATGACTGAGCAGCTTATCCAGGGCTGGCAGCATGAGTAAGATGCCTTCAGTTCCAAAGACAAAGTGTGCATGGCAGTATGGAAAATTCTAAATTTTACCACTGCTGATGACTGATAATATAAGGCCATGGTCAGCGTAAGAGATAGGCACAGTGCCTACTCTGCCCATGGATGAAAATGTGGCCCCAGACATTTATTTTTATATAAAATGTGTGTTTAAATTGTTTTAGAGAACATCCAGTTCCTGTAAATGTTATGGGAAAATGACATTTACGACTAACCAGTCTTCTCTGAGTAACATGATGTGTTATTGTTGGCTCAGTGCCATTTGCTGTCATACCAAGAATATTAACTAATTGAAGTTAAAAAAAAAGTTTGTATAAATTGGATCTTTGCACAATTATGCCCAATTCTGGTCAAGACAGCAGCACCAGCACTGCCTCAGGTGAATCAGATACCAGAACAGCAACAGTTTTCCCAAAAAGAGTCCATAAAAGAGGTCCACCTTGAACCTACACACTATGATGTTACATACAGAATAAAAAAACCCCACAAGATTTATTTATAGAAATTGCTTAAAAAAACTCACTGTTCTCTTTATATAAAACAATATCATTAAATTGAAGGGTAAAAATATGACTTAAGGGTTACAAACTTACACTGAGCTGAAGCAACTGATTCATTCAGAGAATCAGAACTTCTGCAAACTCCTCAGTCAACTGCAGGATGCAGAATAAATAGCCAAGACAAAAACTCAGACCTCCAAATACTCCTCTCCCATCAACAGTAAACACAGCATGGCAGTGATAGCAAAGCAGTATTTGCCTTGCACAAACTAAACACACATGGCTGGGATCAGCAGTGCTAGGAGCAGCCTGACCAGCAATATCCACAGCTTGGGCAAGCTTCGCTCCCCTGTGCCCAACCTTCCCCCAGGCAATGGGGGTGAAGACAGACAGGGCTCTAAAAGAGCTTTCAGGAGCTGAGTTAACTCTTGGAACCATTTTTCACTTGGTAAATCCTAGCAGGAGGCTGCAATGGTATCACTGGTGCCAACACTCTGAACAGAAAATGCAAACCCATCCACCTGCCCAAGGGGTAAAGGGTGGATTAAGCCCTGTCCTGTTTAACTCTGCAGTACTGAGTGTTTTATAACACTGGTGATTTTAAGAACAGCTCAGTAACTGCAGGCAAGCAATAATGTTCCGGCAGAAATGCTTAAAAGTATACACTTACAGCTCAGGTTCATAAAGACACAAGATTTCTCCCACCAATTTAACCTGTCAGCATGTGACAGCAAATATCAAATCATCAAACACAATCATTTCAATGACACTGTTGTTTAAAAAGAACAAATCATAAAAAAGCAGTAGTTGTCTTGCTTTATTTTGTGTAGTTACTGCACTTAAAACCTATTTGGGTTAATAATAATTCTCAAAATCTGTTACAGTGAGTTAACACTGCTTTTCCATTTAAATAAATCGGAGGATCAGGCACAAAATTTCACTTGTTAAAGATGAAGACAAGACAGAAGCAGGACCTGGATTAGTAACTGAAAAGTTCTGTTTCAGTCTTGTTGCTTTGACCCCTATACCACATCTCTTGTGGTTCATCTTTCCATTTCCTTCTGAAAGCTTTCCATCTGCAAAACTGTAATTTTCTGGCTGACGTAAATTTGAAGAGTTCCAAATTCTGGTGTTGCATCCGAAATTACTGGCTTTATTTCTGACTTTACAGGCAGTGTGGAGGGAGAGATTGAGAGAGATGGGGGAGGAAGAGGAAGGAGGTGAATATGCACTATGGTAATATAAAAAAATCCCAAATTACTAACAAAAACCAAGTGGTATTCCCACAAGCTGGTTACCTTATTGAGGTATTTAGATTCAGAAGAGAAGAGGATTAATAGTCATGCTAAATGCACAATCATATGGCATTGAAATGCCAACAGTAATAGATACTGACTTGAAAGAATAGCTGAAATAGCTGTTAAATCTAGAAAGGGGAGAAGAAAGCAGAATGCCTCACAAAAGCAGTGACACATCAGAGTCCAGCTCACAATTCATTATGCCACGTTATCTAAAAAGCTGAACTCTGGGACCCAGAGTTTTTAAGACTAACTTCAAGTAAAGCTCAATCATATTGTGGTCTTGTCAGGTTAGTGTTCACTTAAAATTTTTTCAGGATAAGCAAAGAAAAAACCAAACCAACCTAACAACCTGCCAACAATTTAATAGAACAGCATCTTCTTCACTCCCACCTAAAAATCCCACTCCCACCTTCCTATCATAATCTCAGACATTGAAGATGGCTGCCATTAGAAAATCAGAAATGAATATGAGAATTAATACTTATCACATTAACATTCAAATCCTTACTGCCAGAAAAGCATTAATGCTTTTAGACAAGACTGATGTTTTGATAGGTGATTTCCAAGAACAGTTAGATACGGAAAGAATGTAATTCAAGATAGAAATTATTTTTCTTAAACTGAGGTTTCATAATAAAACAAAACTGAATTTTAGTGCTGAAGTAAAATTACTCAAACAGGAAGTTAATCCAGTCTTAAATCTTAAATTAACCAATATAAATTTGCTAAAAGTTTCTCACACCATTCACTGTCACCGAATTTACACAGGATTTCATAACATTTATGAGTGCAAATATCCCTATATCACTAGGAAGAATTTTCAGCAGCTTAGTAGTTGTGAAATCATGGTCACAAACAACATTAGTGTTCCAGAATAATTAATTTTTTAAAGCATCTATTATCTGCATATGTTTACTCAGCATCACAGCTAAATACATCTGGTTATCCATTTGAAGTTTTGCCTGTTAACCCAGAACTGACAATACCATTCATCTCCTATGACTTTTATTACAACTTGTAAGCAAGTCAGCATTTTAAGCATCAGATAAAACGATAATTACTTTGTGATAGTCTGTGGAGTAATAAGCAGAACTCACACCCCCCTCATTAGAAGTTCTCCTTTTATAAAATAAATTTCCTTATTGGGAAATTTGCCTTGCACAATGTCTTGTAGTTGAGACGCCCTCTGTGGAGGTTTGCATCCTGGTATAAACTAATTCTGTGAAATTTACATCTATAAATGACTGTAACGGAAAACAAATTTTAAAATAAGTATTCACATTCTGTTGGGAAGTGCTGAGTGATTCAGATAAAGCCAGCAGATTACACAACAGCTATGGTATGTTGTTGCTGCTGTAATTTGAAAGGCTTTTGACTTTCTTTATGACAGGGAAAAAAGAAGCATTAATAAAGATAATAGAGAGCCATAAAGAAAGCTCTAACATATGTCTTCATAAAAAATGCACATCAATAAATAGAACTGTAGGCAAAGGAAAATAAAAAATTTTTAAAAATGCATAGCCACCCCAAGACCAGAAACACAAATTTTGTTTCAATGAACTGTGGAATGCACAAGCTGGCTTTCTTACAAAAATAAATATTTAACTGCACTGGTGTCAAAAAATTACAACAACTTGTAAGATTTACCAGAAATGATGAAGCATGTTTCTACTCTTATTAAAGGCCAGACCACTTCTTATTGCTAACTGGGAAGAGTGCCTCAAAGGAAGAGGCATGACTTCATCTACATTTAAAAGCTTTCAGCTTAGAGCTTTTATTTGCTTTGTACCAGGGGAAATTCAAGCATATGTCCAAAAACTTTAGAAGCAAGTCTCCCTCATGTAATAACCTGTAGAACCTCTCATAAGCCACATCTTTCATCTGGGGAAGGGTGAAGAGCGTGAGCTAGTTAAAAATGTGTACCTTGATGATTTAAAAAAAAAAAACCACTAAAAATCACAGTCATTTCTGGAGAATGGTCTGATACAGATATTGACAATATGTATACTAAACCTCCTCATTTCACTTGCATCCTTAGAATGCAGCCTTTGCTAAAGTTACCACTACAACATTGCTTAGACAAACATTAAAAAATCCTACTTTTTATTCTTATTATTCAAAGAATAACGATTCATTCCAGAACAAACTAAAAAAAAAAATCAAAAAACAAGAGTCTTTCAATCTCAGTCTCCCATACTTTCTTTGGTTTCTGTGAAAGTCAAAGGAAAAGCCACCCCCTTAGAGTCCTGTAAAAACATAAATGAACATCCATATAATACAGGTCACCCCAGGAAAACGGAAAATCCCACTTAAAGACAAAATGTTATGACACCAGGACAGTGAACTGTTATGGGAGCCTCCACATCTTGAAGGGAACACAGTCATTGTGTTGCCAAATATAATGTAGGGTAGCTGAAGCAATATGCACTTGGAAAAACTGTGGAACACAAGGCAACACAATTGAATGCACGGCATTAACAGCAAGAAGCTGTAGCCTGCATACAGAGGGAAACAATTACAATGAACAGAGAGCTGAGAAATACAAATTCTTCCAGGAAATAAAGGAGCAGTTGACTGATACTGCAAATAAGTACAATATTAAGCCACAATAAAGCAATAATTTATAACAGAAGCTCTGAAGAAAAAGTAATAAGACATAGCCCTGACTCTGTTTAACTACCTATCGGTCATGTTCATAAAAACAACTTCCAGTGTCTGTTTTTGTTGGCCTCAGTTCCGAAAGGGTTGTTGTAGTCCTGTGAAGTCAGCTGCTTAGGGTTGTGTGAAAGCTTTGGCTAAATGATATACCTACCTTTGCCTAATACAAAATTACATGGTCATGAAATTCAACTGGCAAAGAAAATGATAAAAATATTTTATTGGATAGGGGAGTGCCTGTTCTTTTTTTAAAAATTATTATTTATTTAAGCCAACTTTTTTGACCTTTGTATATTTTCAGTACAATTGCTCTCTCAAATATCCTCGATACTCTTCTTCAGGGAGAGAGTATTTTGGATGAAGTTAACACAAAGTACTTTTACCTTGTCTCTAAAGTCACTAAGTGCTATTATTACTTCAAGCACTTGTTCAATTAAGCCTGTGATTTTCTTAATTCAAATAATATACATAACCAAGCACTGACCCACAGAACTCAGGTTCCCAAAAAAAAAGCTGACCAAAATTAATTTAAGAACAGAAGCAAACAAATAAATGACACCAAAACCCCCAAACATTTTAGGTCCTCTTCCATTCCTAAGCACATATGTGCAGACACAGTCACTGTGACCTACTGAACCATGAAACAGGAATTCAGCAGCCAAGAAAAAATTCTGCAAATATTAACAGACTGACTTCTTACAATATCAATCTTAACTCTATCCAAAAAATCATTATCTACTCAGCACTGTTGAGGGTATTTTCTATATAGGAATATATGACTAAGAATAGAGTTATCAAAAGCAAGTGAAAAAACTTAGTGACACAGTGTCAAAAAATAGATCATGCTTAACACATCCCTTTTTTCTTTTTGGAATCACATTAAAATCCTTTAATTCACAGTTTCTGTGCTATGCTGAACTTCAATCAAGTGATTTAATAGAAGTGGTTTTTTTTAAATGAAATAGATTTCAGTGATTACAAATATTTGCTTGTGAGTCTGTTTGAATCTTAAAACTGCATTTTATCTTGTGAATGAAGGAATTGTTTATAAATGCCCAACGTCTTTTGCCACGACCAAAGAAACAGAATCTCTTGAAAATCCTTAATCCAGGTATCAGTAATTTAGGCACTTTTGTTCAAATAGCCCATGCAACACAGACTTGGTCAGACGAGATTTGATTGTCTACTTATTTTATTTATTATTTAAGCATCATTATCTTATTTGTATTATAAAATCATTATTCAGCATCTCTATGAAATTTACAATTGTTTGTTACTATTTAGCCTAAGAGCTTCTTTCTAAAGCAGTTTAAGGGGTATGAGTTGCTGGAGAATTAGAATTTCCTTTGGCCAGAGAGATATCAACTAGTTCATTCAGAAGTGTTGGGTAAAACACTGATTAACTAAGGTATTAATGACCGCAGTTAAATTTGCCTTACAAAAATGAATTACAGTGAAGTAAGCTGAAATAAATCAAATGCTAGTAAGTCCAAGTAACCATATTAATATGTCTTAACTTCATGCACACACAAAAACTGAGTTCATTCCAAATGAAATTGTTAGTTGTGCTTCTGTTATGGTTTTATAGCTATGGCAACGGTAAATCATCAATTGAACTTCACTACTAAAGCATTTAGAGACAAGGGTGGGGAGGGAAAAGAGATTTTTACATTAAAAAGAATTCAAACTGAAAGTAGCAGTGAAAAGTGGACAAAAGTTTATATACCACACAGTAAAAGCTGCCTTTGAGATGGTGCAGTGCTCTCCCCATTTATTTGTGCTGTCAAACAGCAGCATTCCTTCAAACTCATTTCACAAACCTCTCCCTCTCCGTTTCCACATTCTCATGTCTGCTTTCCCCATTATGTTAACTGACTGTTGTAAAGTATTTGTTACCACTTCAAGACTTTGATGTTTATGGCTATTCCCCATTCTGTCAATTTTTCATACAAAGTATTTCATTACATTCAATACAGTGCAACTTAGGCACTAAAACAAAAAGATGTTGTAAGAAATTTTATTGTCATGGACTTCTATACAACATCACCATTAAATTAGACAATTTCGACAGACAGTTGCAGAATGGCAAGGAGTTCTTCTCTCTATGCAGGAAAACTACAATGCTTCCAAAAGGGAGGCTGCTGAGGCAGCCTGCTGTCCAGAAATATATGCCTTCAGTCAGTCAACAGCTAATTAAAAGCTGTGCAAAGGAGGCTGTTATCAAAGCTCTTCCTGAACTAAAAGGATGGCTGCAACAGGAACTTGTCAGTGGGAAGCTGTAAAGACTCATTGCTTAGACAAGGGCATCACAATAGTGACCACAGACAAATGTGGAACAGGAATCTTATGTTTCAGCAGCAACTTCTAGGTAGGTGTCATCATATTTCAGAGGGGGAAAAATAAAGTAAGGGGCCTCAGCTAATGAGTGCTGAAACAGTCATTTTCCACAAGTACAGTCTTGATAACACAGGTCATTTCCTTCATGTGATCTACAACTGAGTGTGTACCATATCTGTGAACAACAGTAAAACATACAAATTCCAATACTTTATTACTTCAACCTAAGTTTATCAGATTTTTGTTTAATACCAGAATATACTTATATTGGCTGTAGGAAAAATGTAATTGAAAGGAAGCATATGTGCTGGCCAAACCTAATCATACTTTAGACCAACCCCACAAACATGTCCTTGACAAAGAAAAGTCTACAAAGCAACCTAACTAGTTGAGGTATTTGGAGGTTTCTTAGGATCTTACATAAACAAATGCACAACCTTATCCCAGGTCTCTTGCCAACTAAGTATGCTGCATCCCAATAAAGACTGAGGATTAACACAAACTTGTAAAACCAATTTTGGAAAGTCAGCATGAACACCTTCAAAAATCATGTAAAAGCAGGGTTGCACTTAGGTGTATCTGCAAGGTTTGGATATAAGACCAGATCCAGGCCTAACGCACATTAAGACATTCGGGCTTTGTTAAGTTCCAAAGGCACAACCTGAACACCTGTTTTATCTGCTGACTGCATTTGTGTGTGTGTGTTTGATACAAAGTCACAAGGCCTGCACTTTCACTGAGGACCAGCTTACCTACACAGTTTAATTTTGCTCTGATGTGCTGCTTAGGAATTCATATCAGGCAGCCTGACTAACTGCCTAGTGTGGCTACAATTCCTTCACATACTTCAATGTCCTTAAGGTTTGGTCATAAAATAACAGAATGGTTTATAAGTAACGAAGCTAGGATGTTTATGGTGCTGTAAATTGTATCTGCCCTTGAGAGCTGCACTGATTTAATTTCTCAAGCATCATAATAATCACATTTCTTAAAAAAAAGAAAGGCACAACACACACACAAAAAACTAAACAAAGCCTTCATGCACATACCTAGCCTCAGCAAGCAACTGCAGTTCCAGTACAGAGTACTGAAATAGTTCTGTTGCACTGGTACCTGTCAGAGGTTGAAAATGTAATCAAAGATGCACAATTACTGAAGTTGCTAAGTCTAAATGATCAGACTGAAGTGTTCCTTACAAAAGAACTTCTGCATAGCAAGTAAGGTCAATGAGCACTTCCAAACGATACTGCAAGGAGAGGTCTGCTTGTAGTTACAAGTGGATGTTCATGCACATCTGCCAGAGATGTCATAATATTTGAAGTGTGTTTTTAAATGCCCATTAAAATGGCTACAAAATATGATATTATTTCCTCCCACAGATTGAAAAAGCTTCTTGAACAAGAGACGGTATATCAGGCAAAAAAAGAAAAGGAAAACAACAGGAAAATAGCTAAACTGAAAGAAGAATTGACTAAACTGAAATCCTTTGCTTTAATGGTGGTGGATGAACAGCAAAGACTCACTGAGCAGTTGAATCAACAAAGTAAAAAAATTCAAGAATTAACCGCTTCTACAGAAGAAGCACACGAGAAGCTGACTTCTGCTGAAGCAAAAATTCAAGAAGAGCAGCAGAGATCCAGCAGGCTGGAGGCTGAACTTCACAGCCAGAGCAGTAAGATTTGCCAAGACCAAGAAGCAATGATGGCCAAACTAACCAATGAAGACAGCCAGAATCGCCAGCTCCGGCTGAAACTTACTGCTCTGAGCAGACAAATCGATGAGCTGGAAGAGACCAACAAATCTTTACGAAAAGCAGAAGAAGAACTGCAAGACCTAAGGGACAAGATAAATAAGGGAGAGTGTGGGAATGCCACCCTTATGACTGAAGTGGAAGAACTACGGAAACGACTGTTGGAGATGGAAGGAAAAGATGAAGAGCTCATAAAAATGGAAGATCAGTGCAGAGAACTTAATAGAAAGTTAGAAAAAGAAGCATCACAGAGCAAGAACCTTAAAGGGGAAGTTGATAAACTTAATAAAAGAATTATGGAGCTAGAGAAACTAGAAGATGCTTTCAACAAGAGTAAACAGGAATGTTACTCCCTGAAATGTAACCTAGAAAGAGAAAAAGTGTTAACAAAGCAGTTGTCCCATGAGCTGGATGGTTTAAAAGCCAGAGTTGGCGAGCTTGAAGCAATTGAAAGCAAGTTAGAAAAAACTGAGTTTACGCTTAAAGAAGATTTAACAAAGCTGAAGAGTCTAACAGTGATGCTTGTGGATGAAAGAAAAACTATGGGTGAAAAAATAAAGCAAACAGAAGAAAAGCTGCAAGCTGCAACTTCTCAGCTTCAGGTGGAACAAAATAAAGTGACGTCAGTTACGGAAAAGCTAATTGAGGAAAGTAAAAAGGCACTGAAATCAAAATCTGATGCAGAGGAAAAAGTGTCCAGTGTTACAAAAGAAAGAGATGAACTGAAAAACAAACTCAAAGCAGAAGAGGAGAAAGGAAGTGATCTTGTTTCCAAAGTGAATATTCTAAGTAAAAGACTTCAGTCACTGGAAGATGTTGAAAAAGAGTTTCTTAAAAACAAACGTAAGGAGAGTACTAAATCCAGCACCTCCTTGCAGCAGGAAAACAACATAATCAAAGAGCTTTCTCAAGAAGTTGAGAGGCTTAAGCAGAAGCTCAAAGAAATGAAGTCCATAGAAGATGATCTTATGAAAACTGAAGATGAATTTGAGACTCTAGAACGAAAATATGTCAGTGAGCGAGACAGAGCCAAGCTCTTATCAGAGGAGCTGGAGGCTGTGAAGATGGAACTGGCAAGGTATAAATTAACAGAAAAGGCAGAGTCCAATCAGGAGCAGCGCCTTTTCAAGAAACTCAAGGAAGAGGAAGCTAAATCGAGTCACCTTTCCAGAGAAGTAGATGCACTGAAAGAGAAAATTCACGAATATGTGGCAACAGAAGACCTAATCTGTCACCTGCGAGGTGATCACACAGTCTTACAGAAGAAACTCCTCCAGCAAGAAAACAAAAATAGGGAGTTAGCAAGAGAAATGGAAAGCCTCACAAAAGAACTGGACAGGTACAGATGCTTCAGCAAGAACATGAGGCCTGGTCTCAATGGAAAGAAGATTTCGGATGTGCAGGCTTTTTCTAAAGAAATCCAAACAGATGCAGCAGACAGTGAACCACCCGATTACAAAACCCTGCTGCCTTTAGAGCGAACGGCCATGAACGGGCAGCTCTACGGAGACAGCGACAACGAGGAGGAACAAACCGTGTCCTTCAAAAGCAACTCATCCGTCCCAAACGCCGCAAACAAAAAACTGTGGATCCCTTGGATGAAGTCCAAAGAGAGCCAGCCTCAAAATGGAAAGATACATACAAAGCAAAATGGAAACTGTGCCCAGACTGGAGATCTAGTGCTAAGCCATGCGCCTGGTCAACCTCTTCACATAAAAGTGACTCCAGACCACGGCCAGAACACGGCCACCCTTGAAATAACCAGTCCTACCACTGAAAGCCCTCACTCCTACACAAGCACAGCAGTTATACCCAACTGTGGCACTCCAAAGCAAAGAATAACCATTATTCAAAACGCTTCCTTAACACCTGTAAAATCAAAAGCAGGAGAAGGTTACATGACCCCAGAGCATGTAATTTCTCCTATTACTATGACTACTTTTGCAAGATCACAAACTCCTGAATCGTGTGGTTCTATAACTCCTGAAAGAACAATGTCCCCTTTGGCTTTACCTGGCTCAAGTTCTCAGGAACAAACACTCTCCTCGGAGCCTTTGGAAATGGGAGCCAAGCACGCTGTTTTTAGAGTATCCCCAGACAGGCAGTCATCATGGCAGTTTCAGAGATCTAACAGTACAGGATCAAGTGTAATAACTACTGAGGATAACAAAATCCACATTCATTTAGGAAGTCCTTACGTCCAGGCTCTCACCAATTCCAAGCCCATCAGCCCTTGCAATCCAGTGCAAGACAACAGAACTCCAGCACTAGCTAATGGCCTACCCAATAAGCCCACCAATAAAATCACCAGCAGTATTACTATCACACCAACAGCCACTCCTCTTCCACGGCAATCACAAATTACAGTAAGTAATGTCTATAACTGACCCCCAAATCCATGCTGACACCCTTACCAGCAACCCATCCCGTTTTTCATCCCAGCAAGAATTATTTGGAGCAGCCTCTTTACTTTGGGAAAGATCTGTGCATGAACTATACAACAGTATATGGAACTAACGTTAAGTTTTGCCTGCTTAGTGTTATCAAGTGTGCACTTACTGTATATCTTCTCATTGAAATACAGTTATGTAAAATATTTAGTCTTGCACTTGTATAAATGCATCTTTATGTATTGCCATTTTCCAAATAACTCACATTACTTTTGACTGCAACTTGCCTCGGTAAAATATTTTAACATTACAAAAAACAGTAAATAATTGATTATTTTCATCATTGCTTGCTGAATATTTTTTGTTTGTTATGTGTGTTTTGTATTTTTTTGCATGTATGGTAGAATTTGAATTAAGCCATAATACTGCCTGCTAACTTCAGATAAGACTTGATTCATTATCTTCCCTGCTATTTCCCAACTCCTTCCAGCCCTCTCATTTCAGATAATTATCAGTACATCATACACACTCAAAATGTTATGTATTGTATCTTAGTACAAATTTATGATGCATAAATTTATGTTCCAGGGTACAACCACCACTTTTCCTCCCCACTGTTTGGTTAAAACTCTTTTTAAACCTTCCTGTAATCCCTTCTTGTAAATGAACCGAGTTCAGAAGCTTGTAGCACAAAGTAATTCTCCCCAAACAAGGATATTTTTCCAATACAACAAAAAACTGCCATCATTTAGGTATGCTGTAAAATGCTAAACAGCAGCACTTACTATAAACAATAATTCAGGAGAATAGATTTACACATAATATTCAAATTTCATCTAACCTCCTAGCCATCAATTTAACATAGAGTATACATCACCAAAGAAGAAACAAGATTACCAAACCATGGCACACCTTCATGGTTTTCACATAATAAGCAGAGACAGCTTGACAGAAGCATGAAGAAGCAATACTAGACCAAGGTTCCAAACATGCAGGCCTCCAGGTCTGGGATAAATAGGAGTGCCATACAGAATGGACAGAGCAGGTTAAGGTATTTCAGTGACAGTTACAGCACTTTTGCCTAGGAAGAGGACAGAAATTTAATCAATTCTGTCCTTTACATGTGTGCCAAGCAGCCAGTTTTAACCTCCCAGAAATATTGCAGGTGGTGGACCAGCTTCACAAAGAATGTAAATCAGTCCAGAAGACCCGGAAGGCACTTTAAAACGTCTCTTTTTCGCAGAAGCTGTACACTCCAAATCTAAATTGTAACAGTTGCTCTATTCTAAAAAGTTAAATGTCTATATATTTCATGCTTTTGCAGGAGAGGGGTATTATTTAAAAAAAAATGAAAAGAAAAATGCAACCTCCTTATCAACAAGGAAGTTTGCAAGTAAGCAGAAAGTCCCTACTCACTAAACCCTTATCTTTACTCTGCTTTTATACCCAGAGAAAAAAATATTTCTGCAGTATAACTTAGCAACAGATTCAGCAAAGAACTTTGGCCCATGATCTCACACAACAAGTGGACTTCTGTCATTTTAAGTCCTTTTGATTGACAGGAAACTAAATGTTTATAACTGTAGATAGTAACTGCTTTCAGAAGAGTTTCTATTGGAAAGCAAAGTCCACCACCCATATGCACTTTTTCTCAGTAAACCATGGGAAGACAAAATACTAAATTATAAAAGACACGTGAGCAGTGGCCATTTCAAAGATACAATGTGGGCCTGCACAACCCCAGCTTATATAACCTGAAGTTAGGCTTCATGAGAGGTTCTTCCTCCTTGTTTTGTCTCACTTGATCTCCACGGCTGCACTAGTGGGCTCTGACTAAGAGCTGGGTCAGAAGAAGTGCATAGTCTTATTCTGCAAAGCAAATTTCAGCTCACACCAACCTCAGCAAAAGTTACTGATGAAGACAGCAGCCAGCACTCACTCAGGCAAGTCAAGATTATAAAAATTTTAGAGAGCGTTAATTATACGAACAAGTTACCTAATTACATTCAGGTTGCACATTCCTAACTGCAGGGCTCAGTCAAAACCAAAAACCAGTACCTTCAAAATACATTCTCTGCACTTCTGTTCTTTGGGATACTGCATATCCTGCTGATCTATACCTAAGACCTCTGCAGGAATGCATTACAAGCTTGGTACTGAATACCTGTGTCTGAAGTACCCACTTGCCAGCAGACTAACAGACACCTAATTTTCCAAAAATTAAAGGATTAGCACTTGTCCTCCAGAGGCATTAGTATTTTCTTCAGTTTGACTTAAAAAACCTGTAGAAAAAAAAAATTTCATATCTGCCTTCAAAAATACAAAGAAATGTGCTGAACATTAACCAGCTGATCTGTTACAACATCTTATAAAAGAAAAGCACAAATCAGGATATAGCAATAAGCATACTTAGTCCTTTGGACAATTCCCAAGCTATTATGAATAAGGACGTTCAGTCTTCAAAGCTAAGTTTTGAATACAAAACCTAGATGAGAGTTCACACCATTTATAAGTGTAATATTAGACAGGAGAGTACTTCTGTCCCTGTCTTAAACTCATCATGATCTGTCAGTAACTGTCCCATTAACCAAAGGCAAAGGAGCAGCCACTCATGACCATTCACTTCTAAGAAAGAAGCACCAGCACTGCCTGTAAATGAAATTGCTACATTTCCTAAAAACACACCTTGCTTAAGGGATGCTTACATTCCCCTGTTGATGAAACAATCTCTGTGTAGATTTAACTGACTTCACAGCAAAATTTTGTCAATCATTTCAACAGATGAAAAATCAAATACTTATTTTTGCCTGAAAATAAGGCTTGCAGAATAAAACAGGTTCGTCCTGTTTGAATTCCCAAGATCCATTTCAAAGCAGAGAAAAGAAACACCTGGATGTATTTGCTAAGAGTTGAAACTTAAGTGTTTAAACAGGAACAAGTTAGCTTCAATGTTATCATAAAATAGCAAATAGAAAGCATTGCTGAAGGAATCAAATTATCAATTTCCAAATTAATCTCAAGTTGTTCAGATCACCACTCTGAAATATAGAGTATTTCCATTTTGCTGAGTGGGAATATCCATCTGCTTCCTTGGCAGACAACGAGCAAACAGCAGAGCAAGGAGAAATTTAAATCACTTATCTGCACATTGATTCAAGCACTCTGAACAAAAACATCAAGCATAATCATATTAAAATTTCACAAGTAAGCAGATTTTGTAGAAATTTCAACTATTCCATAAATGGTAAGTATTGCTGTTAATTTGGAGGCTGAGACACTTTTGCTTTCAGCATTTGCTCAAGTCTGACGGGTATGTAATAATTCATGTAAATGTTACTGGGAAATAAGGTCACATAGTAAGAAGCATATATCAGAGGGATTAAACTGTGAAAGAGCATAAAAACAGTTTTCAGCAGATCATCATATCAATCCTTCTCTTTTCCAAAACTCTTGGCAAGCATCACCCCTAAGGTCTAAAAATCTACCCTTTCCTCTTGATGTTCTGTTCCCAAGAAAAGGAAGGGAGCATTAACTGATTAAAAAATGACAGCAGTTACCAGCCCACTTTCCTTCATCTTTTCAGTTTTACTTCAGTGGACGGTCAAATGGACACAAGCAAGGCCAGCAAAAACACTCTGGTGCTCAGCATTTTTAATCCATTCTTTCTATGTGATTAAATATCTCAGAAGAAATACTTGCAATTTTTGTCCTTACAGGGAGGATGGATGAGGGGAGGGAGGGAAAAGGAAGAAAAGCAAAAAGAAGATAATAAGAAGGGAATCTGAGAGCAAAGTGCCCATCCATCAACTGTGAGGTAGTAGTTATTTAAAGCAATCACTGCAATCACTAATTAAGGAATAGAATTGACAAAAATTACAGGAGCAGACTGCTAATGTTCCTAATCCAAAGCACCATAACCAGTACGGTGTCTGGGGACAGAATGTAAGGCTGTAATAAGAAAAAGGATTTGTATGTAAGCATTTCACGCAAGGCTTAAGAAGGCGTGCTCCCCACACTAGGGAAAAAATAATCAGAAACAGAATTGTACAGCACCACTTTCTGAATAAGATTCAATGGATGCTGCAGGGTTGGGTGATGGAAACGGAGTAACCATCTGCAGGATGACTTTGTCCCTAGGAAACAGATACTGAGACAGGCAAAACAAAAACTGACAACTGCCTAATCTCCAGGCTTAAGCAAAGACTACCAAAACATTATGTTACCAAGAAACAGAAGAGAAAAAGATCTTATGGTTCAAGTACAGCACAAGTGGGTGTATAAAAATGTTTTAAAATTAACACCAAGTACTGTAAGTGGGAAATTGCTCAAAAAAAAAAAAAAAAAAAAAAAAAAAAAAAAAAAAAAAGAAAAACTACAAATTTAAGCAGCATGAAGAGATCTGCAGCAAGTGGCCCCAAGATGAAGCTGAATTCTCTCTGTGCTGTAGCCAGCACATTGGCCAATGACCCACCATACTGTGGGCACCCAGAAAGCCTCAAATATCAGAGCTGCCAACCGATTATGATTCTCTTCTGACCACAACACAAAATACTCTTGAGAAACAGATTTTGAGTACAAGCAGAAAGACCTCTTTTAATCAATGTCTCTTCGCCTGCCTTGCAGTGGTCTGGCATCACAGGGTCTTGATACAGTGATGGGCCAAGGAAGCTCCATCCCCTTTTTCTTCCCCACAGTATTACAAAATATTGCCCTTTCAGTTGTGCTGTCACCACTGTTCTGGAAGGCAGCTCTGTGAATCAGCTCAAGAAACTAACGTGAATTTAAAAAAACAAAAACAAAACCACAAACAAAACCTCCATACTCCACAAATCCTCTTTATAAGACAAACAAAACCAAAAAAACCCAAACAAACAACCTCAACAAAACAGGATCCATTTCACAGCACAGCTTTACAAAAAAGCTACATCAGCGTAACTGAGGGACAAGCAGAAAGGAAAAAGGATGAGCGTATTATATTGCAATTATTGCCAAAGTCCTGGTCCCATCACCTTTGATGTCACCTCTGTTGTCTCAAGAGATACAATCCAGCATGCAAATACATCACAGAGCACTTCAAACATGTAACAAACATTCCTCAGTCCCATAAATATCCTTCTGGATCTCTCTGGGGAGACAAATTGATTGACTGGTACAAAATCCAAGCAAGGCAGCTTCGAAAGTGATTAGTATCTATATTTTGTTATCCTTGATTGTCTCATATTCAAGCCACTATAGGTCATGTTTATCCTGAAAAAACATCAGTCTTAGCAGGATAAAAGGTAGAGAGTTCTTTATTTATCATTTTTTGTATATTAGGGAAAATACCTGTTAAAGATAGGACTCTGATTAACACATCTTTTAATGTGGCCTTCCCAGAGGAAAACAGCCTGGTCACAGACAGAAAAAAAAGGCATTATGGAAAAGCAGAGTGGTCTTTTTCCTTCTCCATGCAGAACACGTTTGGATTCAACCTGGTTACCCCTGTAAACTTTTTCAACATACATATTTACTAACATGAGGAAAACCTGTTCAAAGCTTTTGGACAGACATTCTTGATATTGAAGAGTTTTCACATGAAAAGGCACGTGTGGGTGTAAGTGCAGTTTCAAACACCTTTCAAAACTGCCCAACTTAGAAACACCCAAACACAAATACCCCTAGAGAATTGCCCCCAGCCCATACAGAATCGCCGAGAATCTCCCTGAGCAGCTGGCAGTGCAGCTTTAGAGCAAGGGAACTGCTGGAGTCCCCCAGGCTGCAGTGTCCCTGAAGCAGCTGCAGCAATGTGTGTGTGCAGCCGCCCCTCTGCGGGACACAGCCGCTATTGCAGCGGCTGCGGTGCCCTAGAAAGGCCACCCACTTCTGCTCCTAGGGACCCCAGGTGCCCCAACAAGGTGCCTGAGACCCCTTCGACTTGCAAGGGGCAAAGGGAGGATCAGCAGCAAACAACTGTTCGTTCCAGCAGCACGATGATGTAGTCCTAGGGGAGTTAACCCACAGCCTTTCCCTGCATTTTGTCAATTATTTATTAAAAATGAGTCTTTCAATGATGCAAAGTTTCAAATGTTATCTTCACACTTCCCAGTGAAGACATCCCAAGGAAAGCAAGGCACATAACAGAATTTTAGCAACTGGGAATACAACTTCTGCCCCCAACCCTTCTTCTTTTCCCCACCACCAGAAAGTAGATTTAAACTTGGTGTTCAGGAAATATGACCACAGTGACACATCTGAGTATATTTGTGTAAATTGTATCACATATATGGAAATAATTTCTAACATGGATACAGATTTTTCTGTCAAATATGT
This sequence comes from Climacteris rufus, assembly GCA_013398175.1. Classification (NCBI taxonomy): domain Eukaryota; kingdom Metazoa; phylum Chordata; class Aves; order Passeriformes; family Climacteridae; genus Climacteris; species Climacteris rufus. The sequence continues at coordinate 48,307 of VZRZ01003574.1, read as the reverse complement.
CATGTTATTGAAATCAAGAGTGCTGTAATAGATCAAATATCAGTATAAGAGTACAGGACACATAAAACAGAGCTTAAAAGGGATGTCAGAACATTTTCTAGCCTATTCCCTTACTGTAACTTGACTTAAAACCTTCCAAACAAAAACCTAGTTCATATAGTTCTAAAAAACTTCTGCAATGACAAGTTCACAGTTACCCTGGGAATCTGTAACAGGGTGGTTACCTTGCCTGAAGTACCCTTGCCATCAACAATCTTGCTAATTTCTAAACTAAATTTACATTGCTAAAATTGCCATCCTGTATTCTTTCCTATCCTCCCACCGGACTTCAGAAGTTATTTTCTCTGCAACAGACTTTCACATATTAGAAGGCAATTATCACATCTCTCTCCTCAGTGTTGTTTTCTCCAGATTAAACAAACCCAATTGCTCTCTCAATAGCTCAAGTACTCCAACTGCACAGATTACTGTAGAGCCACTTTCCCTCTGCTGAGCTGTTTATAATGGTGTGACAATGCAGTGAGCCAAGCCAGACAACAGCCTGCCTTAGGTTTTACCAGTAAGAATAAGAATTATACTGCTCCTGCTCACACATCTCAACATAGTCAGGCACACTAGTGCATTGCATGAAAGGAAATTCAGAGCAACTGAGACTCCTCACTTTGGATTCCTAGAAAACAAATGCCAGGACCTAGAGAAAGGAAAGGAAAGAAAAGGAAATATCTGAATGCTCTGTGCAGTTGTGGATGCCTAACCAGAAATTTCAGCCAAAGCCATCTGGCTTGGAGACCAAAGGGAATATTGAAGTTTATCACTTAATCTTAACTCGTTCTCACTTGCAGAGCTGGCTTGCATTCTGACTGCATTCAGTCATCCAGGAACAAACTCAAGTCTGGCAAGAGGCACACTCGTGCACATACAGACATGGATTTCTGTGGAAAGGATCTTCAGCACCATCCCCTGGCCACCTTCACTAAAGCTGAAAATGATACTCTGTCGCTCAAATTTCTTAACTAAAAATTTCAGCAGTGAGAAAGAATCTTGTCTGGAGTTATTTCTCCTAGATCAAGTTCTACAATGATGGCAGAAATAAAAACAGGAGGACTTACAGCACAAGTACTATATGCTCTCCCCTATTTAAATGAATAAAGTTCAAACAGGCAGCAAAGTACACATCATACTTTTAGAAGGAAAAAAAGATTGGGACCAAAAGCAGGAGAACTATTTCAACAGCACAGACAAAGAAATATTTTCTCTCCCTGACAATCCCACACACATTTGCCTTAGCCCCCTCCCCAGAAAGCAAGCATTGTATTGTGTTAAAAAATGGCCCATATAAATAAGCCACCTCTGTGCCCACGGGGGAAAAAAAAAAAAGGTGTGTATGGAACATACACCCTGATACTTCAGAGCCTGCTTTCTCAGTTGGCTTCCTGAAATCAGAGGAGTCATTTTCACATTAATGTGTGAAAATTTCACAATTGTCACCTGTGCATTGTTTGTTCCCATCCCTGAAGCAGCTGCTATGAGACAAGAAACACAGCCCCTGTGTAGAGTTCTTACTGTAATACCCTTTCTTCTGCCAATTCCTATTAGAAGTAATTGATGTCTACTTCAGAAGTTAATTTAAAAATTAAGCTAAAAGGTGCTTATGAAAATTCAGCTTTCTTGATTCTTAGATCATTGCTTGCCTTGAAAATTAGCTTTAACTGCTTATTTCTCCAACTGTGAGCACTACTGACAAAAACTTTGCTATTTTCTTAATCTAATGCCTTAAACTAATATGGTGTTGTTATACTTACAGACAGACATACCACATAATCTTCTGATTTAAAATATGTGGTCAGTTTAATGTTTTTGGAGTTAGTTGTCATTGTTGTTGCAGTAATTATTTGCTGATGCTTAACTTGGATACATTAAGTAAAGGAAAATTACTGCATAACTACTCAGATAGGTCACTCCTGGGTAACATTTTGTTTCTAGGGGTGATACAAGACCATTAATGGGAACTCACAAGGTATCTCCAGAACATGAAATGCAGCTCAGCTTGTTTTCTGAAGAATAAACTTACCTTTTTTCCTCTTCTCTCACTTGAAAAGACAGCACATATAAAGAGTGGCCTACAGATGGGAACTCAGGGAGACATAACTAAAGAACAACGATGACCACAAAGACAGCAAATTCAGGACACAAATGAGAGTCCTAAAAAGAATGAAGAAGACTGAAAAAGATTTATCTTGAAGGGGAAAACGAAGCAGTAGAAAGGGTGCATACATTTTCAGAGAATTGAAGTGATTGTTGGCATGCACACAGATCTCTCACACATAGAAAAGAGTTAAAAATCAAATTGAAACAGCCCACCAAAATCTATATGTAACAGGTTTTTTCAGTCATTCAGGTCTGTCTAGAAAACAAAATAGACATCCCAAGATAGAACTATGCCATAGCCAATGTAGCTGCTCATAGGCCTCTACACTAAGCAGTAGGGAAGGACCTAGGACTATTGCACAAGCATTTTCAGTACACATACAACTAAAGCAATGCAGAATTTTATGTACAGTTACTTCCAAGTGCTTTCCAGGCAATTCCCACAAAAAGCCATCTTTACATTCTTACATCTTACAGCAGCTTAAGCACTGGTCCAGTAAACTGACCCAAAGTGTTCTGTTTACAACTCTTACCTGAGATTCACAATTTGTCAAGTACAAAGTTTTAGAAAATAAACGAAGTTGAGTCCTTGATCTAGGTACACAGTTAATTGAATTTAAAAAGTTAAGTGCCAACAAGTGTTGCCTTAAATTATTCAGCCTTTCCTCTCTAGAATTTATATCAGGAATGATGAAAAACAAACACATTTTTCAGTGTTGAATGAGGAGGAAGAGAACTAGATGGGCAGTTTGTTAAATCCTTGCCTTCATCAGAAGTTACATTGGTGCAATCACTGAAATGCAAGCTCAGTTGTCCTGCCACAGAAACTTAACAGTGATACCATTTATTTAAATAGAAAAAAAGTCCCATAATACAGCTGTTACCATTAGTTTGAATTTATGCCAAGAGTTAGATCAATTCAGTTATGATGGCTACAAGGAAACATGGCACAAGCCAAAAAGTGCAATACAAACTCTGTAAGCAGCTCAAACCTTGACAAATCCAGCAATTATAATGCAGCTCTAGGCACTAAATGATAGGAATTTAGATGCATTCAATAGGGTCATTCAGAATTGCAAAATACATGATTTTGAATCACACACAAAATTTGCTCTGATTGAAATCTGATGGTTCAGAAGGCCGTATTGACAATGGTGGCTTTAATGAGCTAAAAAATGGTGCAAACTGCAGGCCAGAGCACAGGGGTATTTCAACACCTAACTTCTCACTGATTCAATAGAACCTTGGAGCCTGGATACCACTCAGATGCACAGGCCCTGTAAAAATCTGGACCTGCAAATGCCTTCCTGAAGTACTAACACACTTGGTCAATCAACTCCAGACAATATTCCAACCTATTTGTAATCCAAGGGATTTCTGAACTGGAACATTGCTCAAAAATAACCCAAATCAAACAATGAAACACAACCCTTTCTTAGAGATACAATCCCACTTTAGCATGCAAGACTTTACACAAATGTTTTTATCTATTCACCTCAATATACTCAGCAAATTATGGCTAATCTTACTCTTTTTATAGTTGGGAAGCAGACATGTTTTCTATCACCTTTATAATTACATCAGACAAGTAATAGCCCACCCAAACATTTTATTCTCATCTTGTGCCTCATCTACCAGGCCATACCACATGGTCAGAGGCAAATTCTTCCAACTCAGTACTCATGGACAGCCATACAGCAGTAACACAATCATCCCCTCCAACATCAATCCCTTCTTTTTTTAACACAGCACCTTTGCTAACTGAAGCAAAATGCCTTTTGGGCTGGGGGCAAAGGGGGGATTATTTTTTTTTTCTTGCATACTAACCATATGACTGCTAAAATTCCAGACTACCGTGAAAATGCATGTTAATTGTGTTTATTCAGTATTTAACGAAGAGTTTCAGTCGGGTTGAAGTGAAAACACTGGGATGCAGCGCAAAAGGAAAACTTCGCTGCCACCTAGAGGTAAAATCTTGAAGGAACACAGGGAAAGAAAAACCCATCTCCTTTTTCCTTTCTCACTTTCAAAACCAAACTCTTTCCTCTCTCCATGCATTCAAAAA